>OZ024723.1:51508319-52109336 GCA_964016875.1 Fallopia convolvulus
TAAAGAGACGAAGCAAGCGAGAATGGATAATCTTAAGGTAGTTTGGTAACATAGCGAAATTATTAACAAGGTAATCGAGATGTCTTTCGAGAAGTGCTTACTTTTAATTGGAGCTATTAAGAACGGAAATGAGTACATCTCGAGATGAGATAAGTCTTAAATCGAGAAAACAATCTACGAGATTGTAGAACTTCTTAGAATAGAAAAGGTAATGTTGGGAACGTTAATTATGCACAAGTTTCTAGAAAACCTCTCGCGCCCTTAACGGACCGAGAGTCGGGTCGATCTTTAAAGACCGGTCCGGTTTTGATATCTTTTAATGTGCATTGGCACTTATCTTTATTACGTGTCAAAAACTTTACAATTACGTTAATGATTTTTAATGGTGTGGGGGCCATGAATGGGCTTGGGTCCACTTACGGGGAACGAAGTTCCTACACCTAGCTAGGGTGTATACGCCCCTCCTCCGAGCAGGAGCAGACATAGATCATGATCCTTACAATTGAGAAGGAGAGGGCATGGTGCCATACCACTCGACATATTATATAGAGGTGTTCGGGCCGAGCCCGCACCCCTTTTTATTATATTTACAAATTTCATAACGAATCTCGAAAAAAGATTATTAAACAAGCAAAGGCTACACAACAAGTCTAGCAAAAATCCTATTAACAATAGTAATAATAATAATGCTAACAATGGTCATTATTTCTACCAATCGATATTTCCCAGGTTCGTTTATTTTAGCAAACACGTTGTTCCCAACATCGAACAAGTTAACGGAATTTGAATTATCGAAAGGTTCAAGTAGAATATCCACTTGCCTTGAAATTTCCTTCGGAGATGCTACTAACTCGGAAATAGGATGGCTTAGTGACGTTCGAAAACCTCGACCAATTTAACCGAAAGAACGAGAATGAACATGTATTAAAATTCTTATTTTAATTTTAATTCTACCTTTCTCTTATTTTCCTCTTCTAAGAGAAGGTAAGCTAAACTAAATTATTTGGTTAAATAATTTAGCTAGGAAAGGGTTAAAAATAATAAATCTTTTATTATTATTTTCTAGGTGACACTTTGTAAGGATTTTATAATTTTAAAAATACTTAGTTTAAGAAAATTAATGCAAGGCTAACCTTTTTAACCCACATGCAAATATATATATAGATTTACGCTCTAGAAAAACAAGGAAATGAGGAGAAACGGGGGTTAAATCTGAGTCATTAGATGTACAAAAAGGAATGGTCCAGATTAAAAAAAATAGGAACATAATAAGGGATATGGGGAAAATACACCAGATTATTACACTTACCCGCTCACAATCATAACCTCCCATATCTTTCAAAATTCTTTCCGTTTACCAATACAAGATGATTTGCTGAATTATTTTCTCTCTCTCCATCAATTATTCTGAATCGTCACTTCTATCATTCAACTCTCTCTCTCTCTCTCTCTCTCTCTCTCTCTCTCTCTCTCTCTCTCTCTCTCTCTTTCTCTCGCCCTTTCTCTCCCTATTTATCGTTCGAAGACATTCAACTCTCTCTCTCTCTCTCAAGCAAGCGAAGGAATCGACCTCCAAGTTGAAGTGTAGATCTGATTGAATTTTCTAGAATTAAGCCTGAATATCTTGATGTTCTTGATTTGTAGTCTCATTTCGTTTTTCGGAATAAAATCAAGGTCTTCAAGTGTTGTTAATCAGTGTCGAAAATTAGGGCTTTGGTTTTGTCCCAAATTGATAAGGTTTAAAGAGAAAATTGTTAATGTTTGATGTTTTAGGATTTTTGCGTTTGATTTCGAGTTCAAAGAGATTGCAAGTATGATATTAAAGCCTTTTTAATGCCAGAGGTCATCTTATTTTTTCAATAATTGATAGAGTGGGGAGATGAAATGATGCAAGTTCATGTACTAATTGGGTTGCGTTTGGTTGTTGTTAAGGAGGAAGTATATGGCAAGATCTCCTAACTCAAAACGCAATAAGCGTCAACTGGAAAAAGGTTAGTGATCAATGGCCAATTTGTTCATATTTTTATGGTTATTCATGTATATTAGTATACAATTATTCAACCATATGTAGGATAGATCATGACGTTATATGGTTATTCATGTATTTGAGTACAAATATTCAACATTAAAGAATGGACATAGTGTAGATGAGTTGACATAGTTAATTATAATATTCATATATGCATGTACAGTTGTTCATCTCTAATGAGAGTATGAAATTTTGGTCCAGATTCAAGATGTTTATGGTTGATGTTCATACTAAGTTTATGCATTTTTCAATTGGTATTTGTAATTGTCATTTTGATAGCTTGTAAGTGTTTGTATGATGTGATGTCTAGCTTCAATTGGAAATCGAATGACATAGTTGTCTTGTTACATAATATGGATATTATGCAGTTGTTAAGGATCAAGATGTTGGAAAAGAGCCAAAAAAGACCAAGATGGTATTTGACAGGCATCACATAAGGCCCTCTGCTGATGATGATGAAGATGTGTTTGTTCTCGGACCACAAAATAATGATGACTCTATATCGGTTGAGATGTCTGATGATTCTAGAAGCCAAGATCAGCAAGAAGTTATTAAGATAACAAAAAAGCTGGAAGTTCGTAAAGGTAAATATCCTAGACATGTTATAAGCTGTTTGTGATAGTTTAGTGTATGATTTGTGTTATTTTCTTAATTTGAATTTGGCTTTTACATTACTTGTTGAAAGGTAAAATTGAATCTACAACTGGAGATGAGTCTGATGATAATGAAGATGTTCCACTTGCTGTAAGGCTGAGTAGTAAGAAAAAGATGCATTTGAAGCAACAAGTTGTATCTAAGACATTCAAAATCCCCCATCTTCTGGAGAAGAAGACAATGTTAAAAAAAGAGAAGTCAAATGAAGCTGATAAGGTTTGTGAGGTGGTTAATATAAAGGAGAAGGTTGTGTTTCCTAGCATTCAACATAAGAGTCAACCTAAGGTATTTGTTGATGCTTTGAAGCTTATTGAGGATCCTAATCAGTTGGAGGCAATCAACAAAATCGGGTTTGGGAAGTTTCTTCAACTCCCGCAATTTGACATTCCGAGGTACTTATGATTATATGAACTAAAAATATTGGTTAGTTATGCTTCTGATTATTAATAGTAAAATATGGGACTGGTATACTGGTGCTTCTTTTACCTTACTTAATTTTTTTTTTGAATTATAATCATTCATATGTTTTGTTTCATGAAATTAGGTCATTGGTTAGTAAGCAACTACGATTCAAGGAGGGGTGTACTTAGAATGGAATATGGGATCACTGTTGATGTCACAGAGGAAGATGTTCAGAGTTGCCTTGGTATTTGTAACACTCCGTCTTGACGTCGGGGCGTTACTTGGTAGTTTGACCCTAACGGGTCCTACCTGAGCTAGTTTGACAACTAGAATACCTGGACCTTACAACTCGGGCACACAAGAAAACTAATTTAAAACATCCAACTATCATTTAATAAACCACATGTGCAACAATGTCATGCATGAGATCCCAAACATCTAGTCAAGTCACAACCAACACAAGAAAACCGCTAAAGTCAACAAAAGAGTGAAATATCCAAACAAATAACAAGACTACACAGAACTCCCAACCCACTCTATAACCTAGTGACACGTATGTCAACGACCTGCTGCAGCATCTGGCCTAGGCTCCAACACGGTACCTGCATGAGTACTTGGAATTGAAAAGTAAAAGTCCCCGAGGGGTCAACTACTATCCTAGGCAAGCTAGATAACAAGCGGCAATAGTAAGACGTTTGAAAACACAATTTATTAACAACTTAATCTTTACAAGTGAATAGAACAAAACATAATAGGCCAACACACATCTCAAAAATCTAGATAACAGTAAAGCATTTGAAACAATAAGCAACAATCTACAAAAGTAAAGTGTTTGAACCAATAACCAACAATTCGACATTCAACAAGTGAAAGGAAACACAACGAAACAACAATTCATCAAACACACCAACAATTCACAAGCCATGAACCAAAAGTAAAGCATTTGAAACAATAACCAACAATCGACAAAAGTAAAGCGTTTGAACCAATAACCAACAATTCGACATTCAACAAGTGAAAGGAAACACAACGAAACAACAATTCATCAAACATACCAACAATTCACAAACCAGGAACCAAATAAGCAACCACACACAAACACAAGCTAAAATCATTCACAAACCTATTTGGAAATGCAATTCCTCCTCCCACCGTTGCATTCCAATCTACGACATCCTTCCAACCCCTGGTCAAGCCTCCACCGGAGCACTTGCCAAAAACAAAGCAATTTAATTTTATTTTTGAAGGGGTTCGGCCGACACACGACCATGGCTAGACGTCGCTTCGCCACTGACAATCATCGGACATGATTCTGCCGGTTACGCAGCCTGCATAGAGAAAAGAATAACTATTTCTTTTACGAGAAAATGTTTGGAATGGAAATCGCATCACATCATACAAGAGAACATTTCACAAGAAAAACATACATTCGAGACTAATTCCCAAAACCAATCTCACAATCACGGCATGAAATCTAACAAGACTAGAATAGAGCCGAGCAAGTCGAGAATGACTTACCTGGAAGGCGATCCTCGAATGAAGTAAGAAATGCGTCGATACTAAAGACCTACGAATCATAACGTATACTGTTAATCGACTAACCGCGTGCGGAGTAACTTTCGATACTATGCATGCATAAATATGGTGGCCTAAATAAGAGTGAACCACCGTGATTCTATGATATCCACACAAGTGCGGTTTGAAATAATTCTACTATTACGACTAAAGTTAAACTCACCGAACTTAAGAACCATCGTCAAGCAACTTTTTAGAGAGAACTAAGATTTTCCTACTTAGCCTTAAATGACACGAGACACATAAGCTCAAGGACAACCCATTTAAAGGTCCTAGTCCAAAGTGAAAACGCAAATCCCAGGTCATAGTGCACACACACAAACATAGACATGTATATGATATTCGAAGTTAATAATACCGGCTTCCAACCTAGCGTCCAAATCCAAAGCCTCCCAACAAAGGAGGTTACCACCAAAACCATTCAAGTGCTCCATACAAACTAAATGGATACCCACATACCAATTGTAATTATAATCCAATAGCATATAAGACAACATTCAAGCAAAATTAACACAACAAATCGCGCACTCAATAACATATAAAATTAACACCATTCATCAACAACATTAAAGCCACACTCAAGATCAATTCCAGACATAATTAAAAACAGTCATTGCTCACGTTGAAGTACAATTCACCATATACTAAAATACAAGGCAATATTTCGAACACAATGAACATCTAAATGAACATGTTGATTTTACAAGATACTAGGCACGAGTCACGGATAATCTGCACGCCCACGAGAGATGACCGCCGAAGGCGAAGGTGACAACCTCAGGTTCAACCTAAGGTGAGGCTCCGATAGTCTACCAAAACGGAACGAGGGACTTGCGCCTGGATCTGCGACGGCTCGATTAACACACCCAAAATCCCAGTGGAGTGAAAGCGTCAGCTTCGGGTTTGCGGTGATCTGGCCTTGCTACGGCCTGAACCAAGGCTCGATGAGGACGGAAACGATCGGAATTCAACGCCGGCGTGCAGCTATGGCCGGATTCGTTCGATCGGTGACGGGCTCGCTTCTAGTCCAATCTTCGGCGGCCACACCCAAATAGAATGATGAACTTACGGCGCGGTTTACGGCAACGGCGGCAACAAGGATTGGTGAGGAAAGGACAGGCAGGGACGGCGACGGCTTGCGATGAGCACGGGTACTTGAAGCTGGCGTCGAAGACGACCCTCAATGAGCCAGTTTAGTGGCACAAGAGGGAATAACCAAGGCTAGTCAAGGGACGACGGATGCACACATGGGTGCTCCATCTCCTTCTCTGTTGTTCTAGATGAGCGGCGCACCAGTAGGTTAGGGGAAGGGCAGGAATTAGGGATAGAACAAGAAAGATAAGAGGGGGAGGAATTGGGCTTAAAAGAAAACGGGTTTGGATTTACTAGTTCCAACATTTTTGGGCCTTTCGGCCGAAAAAATAAGGAAAGGTGAAAATGTAGCTAAAAGAGAGAAATTGAGACGGAGAAATTAATTATCGGGTTTTTCGGAAACCCGAGTGTTATAGTATTCCACGTGGTTCACTAGGTGTGGAGAAGTCAATCCCATCTGAGAAGATGTCTGTTGTATCAAAATGGAGAGAGAACCTTAGGATTGATAATATTAAAGGCAAAGGAGAGCACACCATCAGACATTATCAAGTACGGGATGCTATGTTGGGTTCAACAAACATGAACGAGTTTGTAAGAGATTTCATGGTGCTATTTTTCTCTTGCCTCATAGAACCGACGCAAAGCGGTGTATGCAATCAAAACCTCGTGTTGAGCACGCGTGAAATCAAGAGGATCAACCAATATAACTGGTGTGGGTTTGTATTAGATACTTTGAATGATGCAAAGGATAAATGGGACAGCAATCCAAGATCACAATTTAGAGGGCCTATCATATTTTTAATCGTAAGTGTTTATTTCAATTCATTTTTGAATTGCATTGCTTCATTATACTGATATTATGAAAACAATATATGGCAGCTTCTTTATGTAGACCGAGTTGTCAATTATCGTCGTCGTGATGTGCCTCGGACTATTCATGTGTTCATTGGATGGTCACTTGAAGGGATTCTAGAAAGAGAGGCATTTGAGATCGAGAAAGGAGGTTTTGGGAAGGGGAGGGTTGATACTAGAATGGAATTAGTTGAGGTGTGTCCAGTGGTGGAGAAAATTAAACAAGATAAGACCATGGGAGGGAAACAACATATGCAAAAAAGTCAGGTAAATACTAGGTTATAATGTGTCAAGTTATTATTCAGATGACTGTTTGTTTTTTCAATATAATATGATGGATAGCCATATAGTATGAACCATATTTTCATACACATCAGTTCAATTATTCATAGTATACAGTTTAATTATTCAATTTATTAATTATCTTTCTTCAATTAATTTATAATTGTGATATGCAAAATTTCATGATATATTGTTCATGATGATATTAGTATATATTCATATGTTTATGTTTTTTTTATGAATCATATGTTTATGTTTGATTTTTCATATTCATAAAACAGTTGGTGATTTAGCATAAAACAAACATACACAATATTTAGTATAGTTGTTCACAGTACTATGTATAATTATTCAAACAATAATATGTAAATTATATATGCAATGTATCATTCTTTATTGTTCACCTCCTATGTTAGTATATATTATACTATCTATGGTTCGTTTTGCATATTAACAACAAAAACAGTAACTAATATGTATGCATATTTTGAAAGGACTATACCACCATACTGGGTAATGAATTGAGGGATCTGGCTAACATGATCATCAAGATTGCTGACAGCACCAAACATGTGCTAGAGGAGTACAAAGATGATGGTCTTGATAAAGCGTTTGTGCAAACGGCTAAGTGTTTGCTTGGATCACTGAACGACGGCATCAACAACTATGTCAATGACATTGGCAATGATGTTGATAGATGTGTCTCGCAATATCAAGTTCCCATATGGACTGATGAAGAACTGGTCAAAGTTATGGAGGAGTTTGAAGCTGTTATGTGTAAGAAGAATGACATAATTGTTGATGGTCGGAACGCTTTCGAGACAGAATTTGCACAAGATCTGAATCCAGATGACATATGAGGTAGGTTTGGTGTTTTAGCTGGTAATGAGGATGTTGTGAATGACATAATGGTTGGTATTGTACATCATGCTGATGGTGAGATGTCTTTACACTTTAATCAAGTATTCAACTAATCAAATAATATACATTTAATCACGGATACACCATACATAGGTGATTTGAATACTGTTTATAAATGGATATTAGGATGTTGTTCAATCGGAGGTTTGTCCCAACATGTCCAAGAATACCAATGATCTTTCAAATGTGGAGAACAATGAAGCCATACAGGTTGGTTATTATTTTCTTATCAAGTTTAAAGGGTTATGTACCAAAATTTACTGTTGTTTGCTTCGATGTTATATCTTATTGAATGTATACGATTTTCAGGATATTGATAAAGGAGAAGGATGTGCGGTCATTCAAAAACCAGTGGTGTTCAGAACAATGTTGATACCACTTGTAGAGATGATGTGAGTTGAATTTTAATAAATTAAGTGTGTTTTTATTTCATATGAGTTTGAATACCAAATGCATGAGTATTTAACATAACAATTTTAATTTACTAATACCATAAAAAAATCCCTAATATGGCTTTGTAATCGCAGGTGCAATCTCCTAGTCATATGGTTGCACAGGTTGTGCATGATTTGAAATCTGTGGTTCAACCTGGTGCGCAAGAGGGCGATGGAGCTGTATTGCCAATGCAAGGACAGAATATTGGTCATTCGAATGTAGGTGGTGCATCTCATAATACAATGGTTGCATCAAAAGCAGTGGTAAGTGTTAGGAGGAGTGGTCGTATTAAGCGACCTCGTGTTATATAAGCTTGTTTTCATGTTAAATGTAATGACAATTGTGTTGGCCTAAACTTATTAAGAACCTTATGTCTCCAAATTTTGTACAAGGCTAATGGTGTGGAGACAATTATGGGGTGTAATTTGACCAACGTGTAGGTCAATCTTGATAACCATATATGTAATATTCAGTGGATCAATGCACTTATGTTCTTTTGATACATGGTTGCTTAGTATTATTCATACATCGTAGCATCTTTTTTCATTTGATAAGATTTTTATTTTCACAAGGCCATAATATTAACTGATATTACATTGTTCATAGCATTAATAGTATTATTCATACATTGGATCAATGCATTTTGTTATTTTGCTATATATTCTTTACTGTTATTCATACATCATATAACATTCTTTCAATTATTAAAAATATTATTTTCACATGACCATATTGTTTAGTATTATTCATACATCATTGCAAACTTTTTCATTTCTTAAAGTTATTATTTTCAAATGGCCGAACGACCGAAAACCTCCCTTATAAAAGTCATATTGCTCTAAACCACCCTTTTAATATCAATTTACCGAAAACCACCCTCATAAGGTCTTCAGTTAACAAATGACCACCTGTCCCCAACTCCCGTCAAAAAAATCCGTCTAAAGTATGAAATTACAAATCCACCCTTTATTTTTCATTATATTATATTATTATAAATATACCTAATAAATTAAAACTAATTATTGCACAAAAAAGACAGCCTCGACGTCTACCAAGCAAAATTCCAACACGATTTAACCCTTTCTTTGAACTCGAATGACTTCATTGCCACCAGTGACTTTGTCGGGGACAACATTAATGAATTCGGATCTTGAACTTCGACCACCAAAATCACGGGCTCACTTTTTCCCAATCCAGATTTGGCTTGCCTTTGTGCAGTTTGGGTTGCTACTGGTTCGCCGTCAACTCCCTCCGTTCCCAAACCTCGCCTTTGTTTAGGGTTAAGCGCACCAATCGTCGAATTTTTGGATTTGATCTTGAGATTCATTTTCTTTGAACTCGAATTTTAGGGTTTGATCTTGAGATTCATTTTTTTGGCCTATTTCCTTTTTTTGTACTTTTATTTCACATTAAAAAATTAATAATGGGGCATGTGCATACAACACTAACGATTTTTTTGACGGGAGTTGGGGGCGGGTGGTCATTTATTAACGGAAGCCCTTATTAGGGTGGTTTTCGGTAAATTGATATTAAAAGGGTGGTTTAGAGCAATATGGCATATTATAAGGGTGGTTTTCGGTCGTTCGGCCTTTTCAAAATGACCATTACATTGCTTATATAGATATTGTTTAGTATTATTCATACATCATAACAATTTTATTCAACTAACACTGTTATTATTTTCACATGCATACATTGTTAGCTAATTTCACATTGTTCATATAATTAACTAGTATTATTCATGGTAAATCATTTATTTTCTTTTATATACTTACGAAGTGTATTTATCATATTCAATTTTTTATGTTATTCATATAATTATTTAGGGACATGTTCACGATAAGGGAGATGATGATTTCAAGACTCCAAAGCAGTATACGAAAAACTTCCCTAAAAGAGATATAAAGGTTGTTGATTCTCAAAAAAGCCCATATTTAGTAAGAGCAATAAGTACAACCGTGAAGCTAACAAAAGAGCAAAAGAACTTGTACAACCTCACCAGCGAAGAAATGGATAACAAGTATGTATTATTAATTTTTCTTGTTCATGTTCATGTTCATTGCATTTAATTTAAATACCATTGTACAGTGTCATTGTGTTCGCGCATAAAGGTGGTGTATTGCATGCTGGTGATTTCAAATCTCTTGAAGAGGGTACACATGTATCAATAAATATTATTGATTTATGGTGTCTATACTTGAACGAGCGTGAAGTTGTAAGGAGTTCAACATCTCCAAAGCGTATTTTTGAAAATGCATCTTTAACGGTATGGTATATTTATGTATAATTCGAACCATGATATTATCTAATATAATTCTCCAACTAAGGGTTCAATTGTGAATGGAGGGAATAAGAATCATGATCAAATATTCAAATTGTTTCAAGAGGGGGTGGATATTGTAGCTACAGCAGCATTGCACACACCACTCATTGATGTTGATTTGGTACGACGACCTATATTGTATTCATATGAATCTGTGCTTAACATTTTCGTATGTTATGATATAAACACGCATTATTAGGTTTTTGATATTATTCAATTCATATATATATGAGTACAAACCGTTAAATGATATGTAGTGTTATTAATCGTTTTATGATTGAATAATGCAGGTTTTCTTCCCAATTATAGTTCATGCACACTTTTATGTAGTATGTTTCAACTTTGTCAAATTCTCTATTGAGATAATTGTCAACTCTACATCTGGTGATCGATCGTGATACGCAAAGAAAATATGGACAAATCATTGGGAAGTTGGTAATATACTTATACTTGAAAGAACATTGTTTTTTATTTCATTGAAATAACTTCATGTTAAAAGTTATATATAAATTTTATAGATGAGAATGTTCTTCCGATATATGGAATCCAAGAATTTGAAGAACCGTTGTGCCTGTTTTGATGTCAAAAAGGTTAAGCTGCTCAAAATGAATTGACGTGATGAACAAAATAAGGATGATTGTGGAATTTATCTCATGCACCACATGGAAACATAGATGGGACAGGATGTCAAACAATGGGCTTGTGGATTACAAGTTGGTTCGGTCAAGAATATAAACTTACTTCGGGTTAAATACCTCCATCACTTATTGTACTCTGATTTTAATGAGATGGCAGACGGATTCAAGAGGAGTTGTACAGAAGCTATGGTAAGGATCAATGAAGAGGCTAGGGCAGAAGCACAAAGTAATAAAGCTGATTAAGATCTGAGTTTATTGTTTTGGAACAATGTTATTTTCTATTGGATATGTTGCCTTATTACTTTAGTTTTATTCTATTTACTTTGATTTATGTTAGTATTGAGGATAAGGAAAAACATTTCACGCGTCTTTGAACATGATAAAGATACTATTTGAATAATATTATAAGTTATGTATTATTGATGTTAACTCCGTTGCATAAGTCACATACTAATTGATTATCATAACGATTATGGATAATGATATATGATTAGTTTGGTATAACTAATCCACGCATTTATGAATAACAATCCAATTATAGACGTACATTATTGTTTTGCCAAATATATACCAAAATATTGCAATAGAACATGAAAAAACAATAATGGATAATTGAAAACCACGTATAAGCATATACGAACTTGAGTACATATACAATTGAAAACCCCTTATATAGTATAAGAACAACAGTTATTGAATATGTGAATATCTATATTTTCTTTACTGAAAAACAATTACTTAACAATTGAATAATGGCAAAAATATCTATAATAAGACAACATCTACATATGAAAAACGGGTAGTAAGGCTAATCATAAGGCAAAACCTTGAGTTTAAGGGTATACCCCATTTCTGCAAAATCTTTACCCCATAATTGAATAGAAACTGAGTGTAATTGGAATAATATTCCATATATCAATAATACGTAAAAAAAAATATGAATCAATATCCAAATCCTTGAGATTAATACGTCTACTCTTCTCTAATTAAAAACCATAGAATCTAAAAAAATAACATAAAAATCATGCAGTATACTAAGTTCAAAACATTAAGCTAGACTTTACGCAGAGCCTCTTTGCAATTGCGACTATCATGACTGGTACATTGGCCACAATTTTTACATTTCCTTCGACCTTTTTTTGCATCCTTTTCTTGCTCAGTCGTTGCTTTTTCCTTCCCTCCTTTAATCCTCTTTGACTTCCTCCCCTTGTTATTTGCTTTACCTGGTGGATGGACAACAATTTCTTCAGGTACATTGATGCCTATGAATTCTTCCAAGTCGTCTCGATTTGTTTTGTTTCTTACTCCATCATTGAGATCTTCTAATACAGTTTTAAGCTTCTTCAAATCATCTAGCAATAAGTCCAGCTTGGTGTCATCGTCCTGTGAAAGTCCCACACATGCATATATATTTGACCAAACTTCACTCATTTTATTCTGTATTCTTTCCATATCAGCATTATGCTTAAACACATCATTGAGTTCTGACATGTTAATGGTACGCGATGCGCCCTTTTTCCAACGTGGCAGAATCATGGATTCAGGAATATTTGGACAACCATTCGATTTCCATGCAGTAAATATGTGGCAACAAGGCAATCCAATCCTCATGAACATCATACAAGTACAAGTGGTGTAACCATCTTGTACCATGTATCTCACCTCAAATATTTCATCTACACCCTCCTTGATGGTGTAGTCAATCACTTCATTTCCTATAACATAAAACACAAATACTTTGGATATTAATAATCAATACATCTTTTTTTCATCCTTACACGTAATATTATTCAAAAGAAGAGTAAATAATATTTTAAATGGATCGTACCTCTTGATCCACTTATGACACAACAGTAAAAGTACACATCATTGATTTCTTCTTGGACTTGAGAAAAAATGTTCAATGTGTATACATCAGATGCATGTTTCTCAATTGACAATGGTGTTTTCATTTCATATGATTTAGAATCAGAATCAACATCATGTTGGAGTTGATTAAACCTCTTTTTTTCCAATGCAGTATCGTAGTGCGTCAACAATTCCACAAGGCTGAAGTGTTTGTTCGAATATTTACCAAAGAAGTTGTTCTGAGACTTGGAAATTGATGTGGTTCTAATCAGTTCACCCATCACTATATCTCTAAAGAAAGCTGGAATCCATTTTGAACGAAGAGCATACATATCTTGGAACCATTTATTCTCACTAAGGTCATGGTCAGATATAAAATGTTTCCATCCTTCTTCAAAATGACATGTAGTCAACTGATCTCGCCAAACAAGTTGGCCTAAAGTTTTCCTAAAACCTGGTTCATTAATTTTGATGCACTAACCTTGGTGGGAACCTTATCCATAATGTACCACATGCACAAACGATGACGGGTGCTATCAAACACTCTCTCCACAGCAATCTTTATTGCACAATCTTGGTCGGTCACCAAAATGGTTGGTTCAGTACACATTGCATTCTTGAATTGTTTGAAAAGCCATGTGTATGACTCAGCATCCTCCTTCATTAGTAACCCACAACCAAAAGTTACACATCGTCTATGGTTTTCCAACCCCGTGAATGGAGCAATACCATGGAGTACCTAAATCATAATGTTATTATTAATCTTTCTTTTTTGAATTATATTTCAACTATAATTGAACAAACAAATAACAAATATTGAACATCAAATTTGTTCAAATAAGAATTATAAATTATTCATCTATAGTATATCAATTTTTCATTCAAATACCAATAATCCAAAATATGCATATTGTATAAACTGAACATACGCACAAATACATTTGTTAATTGAATCATATGTAACTTGATTAATAATAAAAAAAATACAATACTCAAACATATAACCATACCTATTTGTGCCATATGTGGCGTCAAATGACACATTTGTTCCATAAGCAACATAGTGTTTGCGGGATATTGGGTCACTCCAAAACATTCTTGTCAGTTAATTTGATTCGTTCACTGTATATTCGAAGTAAAATGCATTGCGCATTTCTTTCTTCTTTTGGAACTTATTTATAGCCATTTGTGCACCAGCTTCTAAAATATTCGCCATCAAGTCCCTTTTGTAGTTTCTGAATTCCCTTGCGGTTGCACACATGTTGCCAAAGCCCCCAACAAGTTGTTCCAATACTTTGTGTGGGCCAACTGGTCCCAAACTCGCCTTTGCACAGCTCAACATGAATTTTTTGTGACCAATTTGTAGTTTCCTGTTACTCTTCAAAAGATGTTTTCCATTGACCGGTATCATCTTAAGTGTGTGCTCCTCATCAAATGTATCAATAGCATAGACACCTTTTTGGTATTTCAGTATTATCTTTGCAGTACAATAGACCCTATAACTCTTTCTTTGCCTCTTCCCGGTGCTATTACCAATATTTTTTATATCTTCTTTGTTGCATCGGAAATATTTGCTCTTTATAACATCCGATCGATCAAATGTGTGTTGTGTACTTGTTTTTACATCGAAACCAGCGATCGATGTGTACGCCCGGTAAAATGCTCTGTCAGCTTCGATTGTATCAAACGTCATACCAAAGACAGGCTTGAATCTCAATGGACACCGAGGAACCCAATGTTTCGTATTCATGTCGTTTGGATCGATGATGCAATCTTCACTGTACATAAATTCAATATCATCTCATCAATTTCTTGACCATTACATGTTTCGATTTCTGCATTTGAAATGTTCATGTCATCCTCAAAAACATGTTCATTCCACTTGCTTCCTCTAACTCTTTGATATCACATAACACAACGTTATAAACTTGATATAAAAAAATTATAGAATAACACTTACGTTGATTTTGAATAAAGATACATATCTCAATGAAAAAATAATCATATATTTAAGAATATGAACACAATGATAAATGAATAATGCGCAATGTAGAGATGAATAACTATTATTGTTTATACGAACAATAAGCCAACTACATATGAATAATAACACACATATCGTTAAAAAATACATGATACATATGTGAATAATAAGCAAATAGTGTATGAACAACAATTACACCTATATAGAACCCTCCTATTTAAATAATTTTTGAACAATTTAATAAGTTTTTTCGAATATTTAAACACTTATGTGTGAATTATATTCAACACATAGTTAACTATTATTACACTCTTAGTTCATGATTGTTGGAAAATTATGTGAGCACATAGTAATACAATATGCAGTAATATAAGAAATACACGACACACATATTGGAAAAATAACTCATGACATCATGAACAAGAATACTATCATTGATGAGTAAGATTACACCTATTTTTGACTAATAACCTTTTGAAAATCAGAGCAAGAGAAGTTGAATAACGCTAATTTGGATGTTGAATAACTATATTTATAAGTACGAATATCGTTATAGTTAGTATGAAAATTATTACGCAATTAGTTGAACAAAACAATAATAAATTAATAATCACCACATGAAGTTGTGTTGAATAATAATGCACGCCAACATGAGAATAATAATACATTGATATATGAATACCTTGTTAATTCTATGTGAAAATCATCACATATTTTGACGAACATTGGATGAGTGAACAACCAATATAATATCCTATGAAAATTAATACGGGACACGTTGAATTACAGAGTAGCCTAGATGTTTGATATAAATTATACGTCATATTCCAATGCTCAAATTTTCAATGCTAAATTCTTGTTATTCATATGAAATATGAACTTTGAAAAACGTGCACTTAACCACCCATCTTAATGAAAAACGTTATTTACTTCGTTAATTAAAATAAATTACGTTTTACCCTTCTTTTTTAATTTTATTTACAATAAATAAAAAGATTTAGGAATAAATTGACCTTGAAATGTCATTATCATTGGATTTCGGTCTACATCTCAACCTTTTGAATCTCGAGTCGTCATCCATCAACTTAGACACGATCGACTCCAAAGGACGATCAAAGTCATCCGAATCAAATCCAACACCCATGGTCTTTGCATCGGCGAAGTCGTGGTTGTTCTTCGCCATTGGATGGAGGGAATGAATTATTATGGAGGAAATTAGGTCAGGGTTGCAAAAATCGGCGTATTAGAACTTGAAATTGTTAATTATGGTTTTTCCTTTATTTATTTATTGTAAATAAAATTTAAAAAGAAAGGAAAAAATGTAATTTACTTACTTAACGGAGAAAAATGACGTTTTTCGTTAAAATGGGTGGTTAAATGCACATAATTACAAATAAGGGGTGGTTAAGTGTAGAAAAAAATATAAAGGGTGGTCGATTGCAACAAGTGTAAAATAAAGGGTGGTTAAATGCAATTTCCCCTTTAAAAAAAACATAACATATAGCAAAATTAGCAAAATATATATTTTCTTCAACTAGTATATTCCGGCGCGAAATCTAATTACCAGAAGAATTTTTAGTTTTAGTTTGGGCTGACATGGCACGGTTGACGGTTCAAACCTGAAACACCAAACCGAATCGGAACTTGACCAGCACCTAGACCGCAGATTTATCCATAATAAGGTTTAGGTTAAGGTTTTGCGAAACAAAGAACCGACGAATCACCGGTTTTAACCAACCGAACCATAGGTTTAAGGTTTTACCAATTAACTGTCGGTTTCCCCTTTTTTCTTGATTTTTTTAGGCTAAATTGGAACCAGCTCCCAAAACGGTCCAAACTGGCCCGAAATGGGTCAGAATCAGGGAGGGGGCGGTTTAGATTAAGGTTTGGTCAAACCCGAAACCGAAATCAGAGGTTTGGGAACCGGAACCACCAGTTCGGTTAACTGTACCAGGTTTAATTAATTTGGCATCAATATTTTTCTTCAAAGAAAGATAAAGGAAGATGGTGGACCCATTATACCATCACTTTTCTTTTTTTTTTTGAATAGGTAAGAATTAGGCAGACTAGGTCAGCCTAGTGCATCCTTGCGGATGAGGGTCAGGACCCCTCCGTGGTTTGAAATCTGATTGATACTACAATCGTGATGTAGCTTCGCAATCAAATCAGCCACAGAATTGCTTTCTTGAAGGATATGTTTGGTAATGACCCCCTCGAAAAACTGCAGCATCATCAAAATGTCTACTATTAGCATGTCAATTGTCCAGGGACTAGATCGACTGCCCTTGAGCGCATTGATCACAATTAAACTGTCGCCCTCAATCTCTATGTGTCGAAGATTCCTACTACGAGCTTCTTGTATCGCCTGAAGTAGTCCCATTGCTTCTGCTTGTTCCACTGTCCAGTAGTCATTTTTCGTTGCGTTAATACTTATTTTATTTCCAAATTGGTCTCTTATGATAAACGCAGCAGTTGCTTTCCCATTTTCTTTTTTCGATCCATCGAAATTTATTTTTACATATCCGCTTTGAGGTTTCTCCCATTTTCTTTTACATTTTTGTGGTCTCGCAAGTTGTACTCTGGATGACACATTATCCTCATCATTAATATTCTTTGATTTGTTCCACCACGCGATATGATTTTGGACAAATTCCTCGACACTCCCACATGACCCAATAGTGTCGTGATTGAAAACAATTTGGTTTCTCCAGAACCATATTCCCCACCAAGCAGTAAACAGATGGCATAAAGTCCTTTGCGGCAATGTCTTCTTCAAGTTCTGAATGAATTGTGGCATGGTGTAGTGGTTATGTGTTGCGTCTCTTAGAATGTCAGTAAATTGTGGATCAGTGGAATGTAATTTTTGTAGACAAAAGGGACATTCTAAAAAAAGATGCTTATGTGTTTCGTCTTGAGGACTACATAATGGACACTCTGAAGTGACAGCAATATATCTTTGTATAAGTAGGTCTTTAGTAGGAAGGCCTTTGATACAAATCTTCCACATGAACATTTTTATTTTAGGCATTAAGTCAAGTTTCCAGATCCAGTTAAATTCCCAGTCATTCATATTTAATTCATTCGAAATTAAAGCAAAGGCCGATTGAGTTGAGAACCACCCATTTTTACTTGGGTGCCTATATAGTCTATCTTGGATCTGATTTTCAGGAATAGATATTGACAAATTCGTTCCACCCATGAGTTAGGCAAAACTTTTCTTAGTTCGTCTTCATTCCAATTTTTTATTATTATCTATGAAGTTTGCTACAGGTATATCGTTGTCACTCCCTACAACATTGTGACATTCTTCTTGGAGCGGGCGCTTGCTTGCCCAAGCATCTTTCCAAAACCGAATTGACATCCCATCCCCTACTTGCCAAAGGAGGCCTTTTTGAAAATCCTCTTTCAGACTCATTAATTTCTTCCATTGCCATGAACAGTTTTTAGTGCAGACATATTCTAGTAGACCTTTGTCTTTAAGATATTTTTCCTTTATAATACGGACCCAGAAATTAGCCGGTTCCGCTAGGAGTTTCCAAAGGAGTTTCATCTGTAGCGCTTTATTCATGTGACTAGCTTTTCGTAATCCAAGTCCTCCTTTCTTTTTCGATTTACATATCCTGTCCCAACCCACCATGGGCACGTAATCATCTGATTTATTCCAGAAAAATTTTCGGTTCATGGATTCTAGCTCATTTAGCATTTTTTCCGGTAGCATGAAGCTTTGCATCGTGTAATACGGTTTAGTAGCTAAGGTTGTTTTGATGAGGGTACTTCTAACAATTTGGGACAAAGAATTTGCTTTCCATAGGGATAATTGGTTATCGGTTTTTTGTATCAGTGGATCGAAAGTGGCCTTCGTGACTCTGGAATTGATGATTGGGCATCCGAGATATTTGTCTAGAGCGCTTGCGTTCAGAATATTTATCATTTGCTGAAGCGTTCTTCTAATATAGGCAGGAACCCCTTTAGTTGTCTGAAATGCAGATTTATGAAAGTTCACCTTTTGTCCAGAAATGTCTGAGTACTCATTAAGGATTGTTCGTATTTTACTAAAAGCAGTTGTCGTAGCAGGTGCAAAAATAAGGATGTCGTTTCCAAATGATAGGAAAGGCACCCTAGTTCTGCCTCGAGTAATCTTAAAGCCAACTGTGCTAGTATTGTCCGCACATTCTCTTTGCAGTCTTCTTGCCAAAATTTCAGCTCCTAGGATAAAAAGCAGCGGAGAGAGAGGATCCCCTTGACGTAATCCCTTTTCAAGCGTGAACACATCTGTTGGCTTATTGTTAATAAGTACTGAGAAAGATGCAGTCTTTACGCATTCCTGTATCCATTTTATGAAAATAGGGCTGAATCCAAACTTTTGTAAAATTATGAATAAGAAAGTCCAATCCACTTTGTCATAGGCTTTTTCCATATTTAATTTAATTGCAGCCCATCCGGTCTTCGCTTTCCGTTGCCGGAAAGAAGGGAATATTTCATGTGCTATAAGAACATTGTCTTGTATCGCACGGTTTGAGACAAACGCTCCTTGAAGAGGATGAATTAATTTTGGCAAGACTCGTTTCAGTCGTTCAGCAATTATTTTGGCAATGATTTTATAAACTATAGAGCATAGACTTATGGGTCGATACTGGTTCATAGTAGACGGGTTATCACATTTTGGGATAAGAGTAATGAACGTATGGTTTACTTCCTTAAGTAGTACACCAGATGAGAAGAATGCCTTTATAGCTTTTATAACCGAGGGGCCGACTATATTCTAATATTTCTGGTAAAATTCTGCGATCATCCCGTCCCGACCCGGGGATTTATTCTTACCAATACCAAATACTGCGGTTTTAATTTCTGAGTTAGTCACTTGTTTTGTTAATTGATCATTATCATCATCCGTAACTTCTTGTTGAATTAGCGATAACTGTTGTTCTAGAAGAGTTATATTAATTGACTCCTTACGGAATCGGCGTTGGAATTCTAATCGGATGTCACTCCTTACATTTTCTTCTCCAATAATGAAGGTGCCATCATTGGTATGAATAGAGTTTAATCGTCGGACATTTCTTTTTGCAGTGGCACTTTGACGAGCACTTTTACGTCGTTATAAAAGCACTATCAAAGAAAATTCCTAACTTCCTAACCTGAGTAAAGTGGAAGTAAGGGTCGAACCCATAGAGACTCGGAATATTTGTATTTAAGTAATATTACTAAATTAAAGGGGGATTTTGTGATTGTAAGCTAAGATCTAAATTATTAAAACTAACTAAAACAAAGCAAGTAAATGTGATTTAAGATTCAAATATGGAAAAAAGCGTCCAACTAGTTTCGTATCCATTGCATACATGAGTTTTGATCCTCGATTATCCTTATTTAAATTTCCCTTGACTAATGTATTGTGAATTTATGAATTCAAGCTTAAGGTGGTTGTTAATATACACCGTCTTTAACAACCTTTTAATCAATTAACCTAGAAAACCTTCTATGTCAAGTTGATCATGCAATTAAGTTCAAAGCATTCAATAGAAACAATAATCATGAATTCCACCGTCTATTCACGAAGTCTTGTAATTAAATTCTCCGCCTTTGATTAACCTTATTCCACCGTCTATAAGTTTAATCAAAGGATTCATCCATGAATAATCAAATTCCGCCGTCTATTTAATTATTCTAGTTGTAATTCAACCTAGAAGTAGAATAGGTGGTCAATCTATTATAATCCTAAGTGAATTTAATCAATCAAGCACGGAAAGATTCAATCTAGTCAAGGCAAACTAAAATAATTCAAATCTCACAAACAATCATGCATACAACTTCAACTAACTAGTTGGACATGAGAAAATTAGCTAGAAATTGTCATTGAAGAAAAATAAAACTTACAAGAGTCAAATTGATCTTCAGTTGCAAAACTAGGGTTTTTAGTCTCCCACCAATCTCCAAACTCAATCAAACTTAGAACACAAGAATAATAGATAGCATAGCATCCAAATAACCCTAAGGAAAGTATTTATATTATCTCTAAAAATATCCAAAAACATAAACTAAAGTCGGCCCAAAAGATCTTGCTAAAGCCCAATTCAGTGTCGTTGACACGCGCCAGAGCGCAGTTTGGTACACTTGAGAGCGCGGTCGCGCTCTGCCCCATTTTGGTCGCGCTCTGCCTGCAACAACTTTAGTGACACTTCGGAGGATGTTTTGACCCTTTTTAGTTGGAATTTGGACTCGGAGTAAAAATATGAATTGTAGCTCTTCGAGTTAGCTTTCCAGTGATACCAAATTCAGCTTCATCCGGCCACTGTAGCTCCCAAACCAAGCATTGCAAGATAGAGGTGTCAAAATAAGACTCCAATGCATGGCCCGGGTTTAAGCGTTTTTATCCTTCAAGCTCTTGGGCCTTAGCTCTTCTAATGTTCACTTGTATCACTCTAAGCTTCATCAAACTCCACCATAGTCCACTAAACTTCGTCCCATCCACGCTTCACCTTTCATCCTACAATATAGCACACAAACGCGTAGATTCCGAATTAAACAGAAATAAAACTTAAACTACAACTTAAAGTAAAACTCTATCTAAAAATGCATAAAACGGGAATAAAAACATGATCTAAAACCTATATCTATATGCTCTATCACACTTCTGTGAAAAAATGATGTGTTTGCATCTGCATTCTTCATATACTTAATCTTTGCTCTTTGGGCCCAATATGTCTTATGGAAATTTATTAATTGTTCTTTTTTCTTTATTAGTTGACATTGTCGACGAATCTCTGTATTTGTTCTTGTTTGTTGGGTATGACGTTGTATATCAATTAGTTGAGCTTCTACTTCTTGTAATTGTCGGAAAATGTTGCCGAAATTGTATTGATTCCAGATTTTAGCTTTTGCTTTAAGTAGTTTTGTTTTTCTTGTTAGGTTAAACATATATGATCCCGGCTCCTGCGCTCTCCAAGCCTGTTTGACCACATTTAAAAAATCCTTTCTTTTCATCCACATTTTCTCAAATTTAAAAGGTCGTCTTTTATATTGAACTATTTGTGTGAAATTTAATGAAATTGGGCAGTGGTCAGAAAAAGAGAAGTCGTGGTTGTAAATGATTAGTTCTGGATAAAGTTGTACGAGCTGTTGGGAAACTAGAGCTCTATCTAGTTTTTCGTACGTATTGTCAATATCTATTTTTCGCTTTCTCCAGGTGTACTCATTTCCACAAGAGCGTACATCAGATAGGTCGAAATCATTAACGAATTTCTGCAACCTGAGGAATCGTTGTCTGTTAGGTTCTTGACCTCCCATTTTGTCAGTAGTAGTAAGGATATCATTAAAATCTCCCATCACGATAAAAGGAATATCCAATTTTCTTATGTATGAATAAAGATCTTCCCAAAAGAGTTGTTTTTCATTTTCTTTTGGCGGTGCATATATGAAAATAATCATGAAAGCATAATTTTATACTTGATCGCAAAAATAAAAAGCAATAAACCTATCGTGTTGGTGTCTAATTTCAAAAGTTTCATTACATAATTGATAGAGATGGAGCAGTCGAGGCCTACAGTTATATTTTTTTTTAGAGGAAAAAAAAAAAGAAAGAAGAAAGAACCTCTTCTACTATTATTTATACAGAATATATACAAACATTTAATATACACCACCTTCTGCAATTGATGACATACATTGCTTCAATCAGCTGGTAATTAAACTCTCCTCCACACCTCACTCTGTACCATTCCAAACTCACTGTTGCTTTTGTTTGCACTCTAATAATTTTGACACATTTTTAGTACAGTTAATTGTTTTTGGGACCAACTGTGGCTCCCTTAACACCGGTTATGGGTTGAAGCACGTATGTGCCATAGCAAACCAAGCATTCCTTCTGCAGCACGCTCTTATTTGCAGGACTTATCGGATGGAGTTTATTGACGGATCACCTCTTTATTGATGCTTGTTTAACTTACACTGTCCCTTGAGTTTATATCGAACTACCCTAGTACAACTACTTATAGATTAGTGTTATCTGTTCAGCTTTATTGGTTATGCTGTTTATAACAATTTCAAAAAGACGAGTGTATAATTCTAGTATAGTGATGAAGCACAGTGCAAATAAGCATAACAATTTCAAACTTGTGCTAATATCATATCCATCTCAAAGGAATCGAACGAGATACAAAAATATCAGTTGTATGAAAAACCACCAAACTACTGAAAAAGCCCACATGTTCATATATAATATATATGCTAATCTTTCAACATCTATAGTATATCAAACCCAAAACTGAAAGCTCTACAGAAGCACATCAACACATATTCATAGTGTTCATGTTCTGCCTTCGTCACCGTCTTTTCAAGTTTCACATCATACAGCCGATGATGATTCGTTTTACACACCTCAAATACCTTTTAACAGGTTTAACAAAGAATTTGGAGTCAATATCTTCATCAAAAGTACCTTTCTTTCAACTTCTCTAGTCTTCTTTTGTTGTTACTGTATCATCGGTTAGAGCACCCTGTTCATTGCTTTCACTGCCAGGTGTCACCTCTCTAGGAGTTTGGCTGACATTGCTTGGTGTGTTGACATTGTCCATTGTCAAAGAGGAGGCAGTCATCGATCCATCAACAATCGGGACATGATCATCCCTTTTTCTTGGGCCATTCACAGTGCGACAATGTGGGCAAATATACGTTACATATGGGAAATCTTCTTTACTTGCAAGTCCTGCATCATTCAGACCCCAAAAAAGGAGGGAATTCTTTTTCAAGTTGCATCCTGAAATCATGAACTAGATAGCATACGCTTTTCCCTTCCCTTGGAATTAATTCCCTAGTAAAATGTCCAAGGCTTTTTTCTAATGTGTTCTATAGTATCAAATTTAGCAAGTTAAATTTTAATAATTTTTTAGAAATTTAAATAAGTTTATAAGGTTAATCAGTTTCAATTTTAGGGAATAGTTTGAAAATAAATTCCAATTTTAGATTGTTAACATGTGCCCAAGGGCACACACTAGAAAGACCCAATTAATGACACATAATACTAATGAAATACTTACCATTGTGCATATGGCAGTTGCCACATATGAGAGCATAGCTCTGTGTAGGATCCTCTCCCACTAGCAATGCTGCTATTGCTGCCAGCCACCCACCAGAAGATGATGATGCATTTGATTGGGCATTTTGATGATGATCCACGTGCAAAGGCTGGCCATGGTGTTCAGCAAACTCAGCTCCCATCTGTTGCAACATTTCTGCATTATTGTGATGCAAGGCGGGATTATTTCCAGTACTGTTTGATTGAGTGTGTGGTTGCTTTCGATTCCGAAGCCCACCCGGTTGCTGCACGAGTTCAATGTCGTTGCTTTTTGCGGTTGAATCATGAAGTTTTGATTCATCTCCCACATATAGTTTTAAGCCTGAGTCTGCACCTAATTTGGATGCTAGAACTGTAGCAGCAGCTGCTTTTGCTGCAGGATCAGTATCATATCTCTGCAGAAATTTGGAAGGGGGACAAAATTATCGAGTAAGGTTCATACTCAAAGCCGCATAGCTCATATAGACTATGGTCCGCCTTACACTGCATAATTCTAGGGAAAATGGAACAAGCACATCAACTCATTAATTATCATTCCACTATAACATGAATCAACATCTGAAGTTTTACAGATTTACATCACATTTTTCTCCTAAAAAAAACTTGATTTGTGGCACAAAGTATTTTTTGCTACTTTAAGAAAAGTCCATAACGGTGAAAGTGAAAAAGACGTTACTATTAAATAGCTATAACTTTAACTTGATATAAATTGACTAAGATATCACAAAGCCATGGGTCATTGTAATTATTAAGCACACTTTAGACTTAGCCATTGAATATGAAAATGATCTAATTGTTCGGTGCTTTCTTATATACAAAGCCAATGGAATTGATCAGAACCACTGCACATGAAGTTTCTTCCAAAAGTTAAACAAAAAATGCAACTTAAATAGTAAGTAGTCTTCTTTCACATCCGTCGGCATGCAATAAATGGTAAAGAAGGACAAAGTAATGTGGAGTGATGAAGGACAAAGTAATGTGAGTCAGAATTTAAGTGTCACCCACCTGAATGAGCTGTTGTGTGATATAGTAATTAGTCTTCTCCTTGAGTTCATCAATTTTGGCTTGCCTTTCAGCCCGAAGCTTTTCCAAACTTTTCTGGTCCTTGTGCTCACCTGATCAAAACAAAGTTGTCAACAGTCAGGGAAAAAAAATTAAGCTGAAAACATATATCAATTTCTTCCATAAGAATACTAAGTTAAGAACTATTCTAGATTGCATGTCAAAACCAATTTCCAAGGGAAAGTAATCAAAGAAGAAAATCGTACAAAATATCCAAGCACTATTTGCCATACATAATGCATGTTGAATACACCCACATAATTATCTATCATCTATTGACATACAGGTACTTTAGCATAAACAGGTATGCATAAGGTCCAAGAACAGGGTACATAGTGCAAAACAACAATTCAGATCTAATATCAAAATCCATTTAACATTTAAAGATGGAGTATCAGACTATTGTTTCTGCATATAAATTACAAAATATATCATCTGAATCTAGGTGCCTTCAAAATATCTAGATGCCTTCAAGATCGAAGGATCAGCTTCTTCTCATACAACCCCATCACAATGAAAAGGATCTTCTTCACAGTTCAACAGTGGATTTTATGGATATCAGAAACCAAACAGCATTGTTCTTCCAATATTAAATGAATTTACCAGTTATAAGATCCAGAATTTGTAAAGGTCAAAACAGGATTATAATACTCACACATATTAAAGAAGCTCCTGAGAGCTGTGTAAGTGACGGATGATAATGCAGGTAAGAGAAACATTGGTAGAACACGAAATGCCCTCTTCTTCCAATTTTCTGCCGATGCTGCAGTCATTATAGCATAGCCTACAGCAATTAACTGAGAGTGACAGCAGAACAATAGTAATAAATCAGATCCAGATTCAAAAGGGATGAATGAAATGTCAACCTAAATCTGAAGACAATATTTTGCATGTCTTACTACACTTTCAAGATAGTTATTATTCTTTGGGTGTCGCAAAATGTGGCAATTAAATCATGATGTTTATCCATCACCATCCATATATGAAATCCAAAAAGTGGGGGACCTTTAAATGTTCAGTCTACTAAAACAATCCTAATTCTATTCAGATATACAGGCAACGTGCATGGGAACAAAAAGGCAATTTCACAATGACAGAAGTATTAAAAAAAGCCTCCTACGTTGATCCTAGTCAAAAAAAATTGAAATCTCTACAGAAAATGACAAAGTTCCCTTCGCTTCATCACTTATAAGGCTCGGATTGATTTCCTCATTCTAATCAATCAGTACAAAAATTCTACTCTAGCACAAAAATCCACCCACAGTAACATTATATCACATTCACATTATTGACTTCTAACTAACCACATCACAAGACATTTTTCCAGCCAAATAGCTTCTAGATTTAATGCAAGAATCAAGATACCAATCACTCACAACATCTTAATGCTGTACATGAAGAAATCCAAATGAGTTAATATAGTAATAAACCCTACTAGTAAACGGCCAAAAATCACACTGGGAAAGATAGAAAACATAGGAAATGGAAACAATCTCAAGAATCTTGCTATAAATGGAAAAGAGAATCAGATGAGGAAATTAATCCGATTATAAGACCACCAAAATTACCTCCAAGAGCACAGAAAAGAGAATCAGATGCCTTCTCATCTTCCCCCAACTCTGTTGCCTTCTTCTCATTCTAGACAAAATCGTAGCCTCTTCTTTAGAAATGCGCTCCAGTCTCCTCTCAAAATCATCACTACGAGAGCCAAACAGTCCATGCCAAATTCGAGAGATCAGTCCCCTCTGCTTCTTCTTACTTTTAACTTCCTTAGTTTTCTTCTCATCAGCTGGCATGTCTGATTTTTCGGCAATGACTAGATCCTTTTCAGAATCCCCAGCCATTTCTGATAGTGCACAGCAGCATCAAACATAACAGGAAGCAAAAGCAATGAGTTCAATGACATGACACACCCAGGTCACGTTTAACACTCAAAAGATGACTACAGAAGTTCGGAGATCATGCTCAAACTTTAACGACAGGAAACCAAGTCAGTTTTTTTCTGTTCAGAATCAATATTCAACTAAAATTCCACCAAGAAAGAAATATTCACCCCTTCATTTCTCACACAAGTGGTAGAGTACAAGATCAATTGATGAAAAACAGAACAAAAAAATCAAGCATAAAAGACAAGAAGAAAAACGTGAGAATCCGCAAGAATAAAAAGAAATAGCATGTTTTTTTTGTTCGGAAGAAATGGAATGTTATGTCTGAAAATTACCAGAAAGAACGGCGTTGTATCTGGGAAATACGGAATCTGCGAAGTCCAGCAGTGTGAAAGTTCAAAGCGAGGGATTCGCCGATCTCAAAACTTTGGGGGAGAAAGGTGAATGATTGCACGCAAGATCCGTCCTGAAAAGCAGCGCCCCACCACCCAAATCGATCGTTCTGCTAGAATCGGCGATTCAAAACCCAAGAGCACTCGCACTTATGCCCTAATGTATGTACCAATGCTGGAACAAGTAATTCGTCGTCACTTTGCGATAAATTTGGGTGCATTCGATCTAAAACCCTAAACAGAGGGAAGGTCGAGGGTTCGGAGAGGAAGATGTGTGGTCGACTCTACCGGTCGCCGACCAGGTCCACGTGCAGTTTACGCGTAGGATGAGAGAGAGATTAAAATTATATTCTCAAAACATAATTATCCAATGAAATTGTTTCTTTTGAAGTATTACGATAAACTGTCACTAAATTGCTGATTACAGGATTTTAATTTTAATATACTTCCCAAAATGTCAATATACTTCCCACAATGTAAGTAAACTGTGGATATAGGATAAGAATTTTAATTTTTTAATTTTAAAAAATTAAAGTTTTTGAATAAAATAAAAAAAATCCATAAAAAATTTAAATAACTCTAAAACAATACTTCATAGTTTAATAAATTATTTGCATTTAATGCTGTTTTTTGTTTATACTAACAACGACAACAACATTGACCGAGTTCACTACCTCTTAAGGGATTAACTTTAGCAAATTGTTAATTTTTTTATTAATTTTAGTAAATTGTTAATTGTTTATTAATTAAATATTTTTTAAAATCTAACTAGTACAATTATAAAGTAAAAACCAAGTACGTAGAAGATTTTGTGCCACTTGTCATTATGTGAAAAAGTTAAATTATTCTTTTGATAAATTTTGTCATAAAACTAATCACTTTCCCACTTTCACCACTAACCACTACAACTTTTTTTAATGAAAATATATTTTAAAAATATTTTACTATTCTAATAATTTTATATAAATAGTTATTTTGAATTTATCTAAAAACCTTTTTTTATTGAACACTTGATTAAAAATATCCTAGTATTCTAATTAATCTGAAACAAATCATTTTTTAAATAATCTAACAAACACTATTTTTTAATAAATTGTATAAAAAAAGTTATTATCCTAACCATGTCATACAAATTTTTATATTGAAGTTATCTAAAAGAAAATATTTATGTAGTAATTTGAGAAATATTGACATGAGATTGCACTAAATGTATATCTTGAATTCATTTTTCTAATTTAGGTAATAAATTTACAAAATAAATAGATATTATCAAACACATAATAATTAAGTATTTTTATAACGGGTATATAATAATTATAAATTTATAAGCACTACTCCAATTTGATTAAATATTTTCTAAAAACTTTGATTTTGGCAATTACTTTAGATTATATTGTGTTATATATGCATATTTCGTCTTTTAATTTTTTTCTAAACACTTTGATTTTTGACAATTACTTTACGAGTATTATATATAACTTATGAGTCACGTTCGGGTGCCTTAATATTATAGGGTAAGATCTGCAAGCAATTTCAGACCATTGGATCAAAAAAATTAACGGTACGGATTAAAAGAAATGGGTTTGGTAGAAAAAAGAAAAGAAAAAGGAGGCAGTTCATTTAAGATGGCACACACGGGTAAATAAGGCAAACTTCTAAATCTATGGACAGAATTACCCTTCTATCATAAAAAGCTGATTTTGCCAAAAAAAATCCCAAAACACGCTCATTCTTCACAGCATCTTCTCTCCCCGCTGGAGGTTTCGCCCCTAAACATCAATCAATCAGGCCAGATTTCACTCAAATTCACCATTAACGCGATTCAAAATAAACAATGGATTAAGGAATCAAAGAAGGTATGAACCGATTTAATTTTTTTCTAGGATTTAGGGTTCTAGATCTCAGATTTGGCAGTAGTTAATTGCAATTTTTCAATTTTTTAGGGTTTACGGTTTACGGTTCTCAGATTTAGGATTTGGCAGTAGGAATTGTTGCTAATCCATTTCAAAGAGCGTTTAGATTCCTCCTTTGCATCTTTCTTATACATTCAATCTTGTTTTTCATCTTCAATTCACCTAAAGACACTCATTTTTCTGATATTTGTAATTGATTTGCAACTTTTTTTGTTGCTTTACTTTTTTAAAATATATATTTCTAGATCTAGTATTGAATATGAATTGTTGTTGAGATGTTGGTTGTTGGATGTATTGAATCTAATAAATGTGCATCTATTGAATTAGAGCTTGAGGAGGAAATCTAGTGCATTGATCTTTGTATGATTGTTCCGATTCGTATCCTGAAAATATATTAATTATTATATTGGTTCACATCATTGTATGATGAGGTTCATCATAAGCACTATTATGGTTCATTGTTTTTTCCATGATAACTATTAGAGTACATATAATGATTGCCCAATATTTTTTGTCATCACATTATAAAATCATCTCTCTCTTTTATTTTACCCATGACCAAATCAATGCCCATACTCATTTATTTAGCCTCAATGTTTGTCCATACAAAATCATATCTACCCCAACTTTTTTCTATTTAATTTCTTCTTTTCATGACATGTGTCATCATGTTAAGCAATGACCAAAATAAATTGGTGGTCATTGTGATGACCAGGGCATCACCATCTCTCATCCAAATTAACTACCTCTCTCCTCATTTAATAATTTTTTAATGTTTCTCTTTCCTCATGAACAAAACTTGGTTTATCGCTGGGCATACTCTTATGTCATGCCATTTGGTTCATGATAGATATTATTTTGATTCATGGTGTGATTAATGATGCAAATTTTGTATATTGTTGCTGGTACGGAGAGGTCCCTATTATAAACATCATGTTCATTACATATTTTGGTCATTTTGTTTGATTTTTAAACGTTTGGACATGAAACTTTCAAATGATCATGTCATTTGGTAGCCTATTAGCTCAAATGGTAGAGCAATGTGTATGTGCACATAGATGTGGGTTCAAATCCCACATATGCTAATTCTTGATACAGTCATGTCGTTTTGTTCATATCGGTTGTTCTTTTGGTTCATGACTTTTTTAGGTAAGATTCATAATATTTCTTCTTATGGTTCATAAGTTTTGGTCCATGCTTTTTTTTGTGTATAATAACTGTTCTTTTGGTTCATGTTTGAATAACCTTAAGTTCATCAAAGTTCATCTTATGGTTCATGTCTTTTAGTTCATCCTAGTTATTATTTTCTTTCGTGATTTTTGGTTCATGGTATTTGTTCTTTCGGTTCATGTTTTTGTAAGTTAGGTTCATAATAATTCTCATGGTTCATGACTTTTAATTATTAATAATTTATCTTATAGTTCATGTCTTTTAAGTCATACTAGTTATTTTGGTTAATGACTTTTGTTCTTTTTAGTTCATGTTTTTATTTTTTTTGGTTGAAAAAAATTTGGACCATTTCTCGATTTGTGCGTGTCATCCTTGCGCAGGGGCCATGCTAATCTTCTCTGTATCGTTCCAATTTTATCAAATGTCTCCGAAGAGACATTAGTTCATGTTTTTATAAGCATAAGTTTATAATATTTCATCTTACGATTTTTAATTCATAAAAGTTGGACCAATGGTTCATTGCTTTATATGGTCAGGTTCATAACAATTGTCAATAAGGTTCATGAAATTTAACTCACAATAACATGTTTTAACATTTATAAATGTTATTATGTTGGTTCATGTTATACGATTAAGTTCATAAACATTATCAATAAGGTTCATGAAAATTACCCTTAAAAGCATAATATTGTAGTATGTGAAGTTGGACTTAAAGTTGAGACTAAATTTCAAGCACATAAAAGAAGTCTAAAATAAAAATGAACCAAGATCTCAAACTCAGCCACTCTTTATAAAATTTCAAGCATACATACTCAAAAGCTTTATTCAATGATTTTGGCATGCTAGGTTCATAAGTTCATAACAATTGTCAATAAAGTTCATGAAATTTAATTCATAATACTTGTTATAATTGTCACATAATCTAGTACATACATCGTATTTTGTAGGTTCATGTCTTTATACGATTAGGTTCATAACAATTATCAATAAGGTTCATGGAATTTAATTCACAATACTTCGTATGTGTGTCATGTATTCTTGTTCATAAATGGTATGTGTTAAAATTTTGGTATTCTAGGTTCATAATTTATGAACAAACAAATGCTCTAAACTCGAAGTTGATCATTTAGGCATTTTGTCAAACACGTGGTGGGCGGTTAGAAAAGCATTGGCCATTAGCCTTTGTTTTCAATTAAAAAACTTAAAATTGTAAAGTAAATCATACATAATCTTCATAGGTTTGATTAAAAGCAACACAAATCAGTTTTAAAACACATAAAAACATGTAAATCGAAGTACCAAGCTCTCAAATTTGAAAAACCCCACATGTAAACTTGAAACCATACAAAAGAGATTTATACCAAAATCCATGAAGAGAGAACCCAAATTTGGGTCGAAATCAACAAAAAAAAAAGCAAACCAAATTAAAAGAAAGCAATGGGCAATAGATTTGGAGAAGAATCGATCGAAAAACCTGACTTAAACCTCCACGTTTCAATAAGAAGAAGATGACCATGTATGTTGTGTTCTAATTCAACGGACAAAAGTCCAAAATGCCCCTCAGTGTCTTCATTTTATAAAAAAAAAAGCACTTAAACGCGTGTAAGCAATCTTGGCCATTAAAACAGTTCGATCGAACGGCTCATAAATGCCCACATAAAACACTGTAGCACATATTCGCATCTGATCGCAATTCTATAACTTATTGTATCTATCTTTGTCATAATCGTATAATAATTTTAATAAATTTGAAAGTTATTATATTCATCTGGGATTAACTTTCAAATTTTAACTTCTTAGCATGTGTCATGAGTAAGGACTAAGGACTAGAAAAACTCTTACAAAACTATTAACCTATGTCCAAGATAGGTTAGAAATTCGATTTATTAAACATCTTCTAAAAGTCTATTTAGAAACTAAATCCTAAAAAGAAAATAATAATCCTACAACAAAACTTAAATATACCACTAAATACCAAATTAAACATAATTTTCTAAATAAGAAATCTTAGCCTATATACCCTAAGGATATAACTATATAAGATAGAGCAAAACTCATCTAATATATGAAAGATTGTTACATTCAAAACATGTTTTAAGTTAAGAATGTGAGCATATTACATATTTAAAAAGTTGAGTGTGTTTTCAAAGTTGTGGCATATATTACCAACTTATGGGTTGCAACTTACAAGGGCATGAAGCAACTTGCAAGGGCATGAAGCAGTATGCCAAAACATCTTACAACTATGAAATTTCCTTTGTTTTATAAGAACAAAAGAGCAGACATAGCTACGAAGATATCCAAAAAAAACAACTCAAACTTGCATATTTTTGCAAGAACCTCTTTCAAATTTCATCAGTTGTTACCTACAGAGATTTTATAGTAAGCCCAAGTAGGAAGAGAAGTGCCCATCCTCAAATATATTTCAAAGTTTCTATGGTTCTTCATATACAAAAAGAATCGCAAGAAAACAACAACTTTCATTTCCCGTGGCAAAACCATAGATTTAGCAAATCCAAGCATGCCAATTCCCAAAAAACCATTATTTTGCACCCTGTACTAAACAGTCCATCAAGGTCTTCTTGTTTTGTGTCAGCACTTGCATCATATAAACACATAATCCCCACAAACCCATGAGCCAAAAAGGAAACAACCCGAAAGAGGAGCCTCATGCATTTAGGCTTATACATAAGAGCAGATAAACCAAGAGAAATGGGGGAGAAAAGTTCATAAATGCTGACACTGAGCACACACTTTTCGCTTCCTAATAGAGAATAGCAGCATATCTATTATATCATCATTCACAATTTCACAGCCATTAGAACCAATTTATAGCATTTCCCTTACTTGATTTATTCATAAGTAAGAAACGCAAAGAGGCAACTAAGACAGCATAACAAGGTTATAATAATGCCAGTATTCATATCAGATGGTCTCAACAATAAAAATGGTCGAATCTACTAGTCATTCAACTGGGGTTGTGTTTGTCAGTTGTATACATCTCTTTGACATCAAGGGAAGTAAAAAGTTTGTACTAGCTCTATTATCTTCAAAATTAAAAGTAATCCCATTAAATGAGAGAAGAAACTAACTTCTTAAACACCATTTTCAACTCTCCCTGAGCTGGAATCATCACGGCAAGAACATGGAATTTTTTTTTAGCAGAATGCAAATTAATATTTATTCACACCAAGTATGCTGCAAGAAAATGATTCAATCAGCAAAACATAGATAAGCCTGCTCCAATCTAATCTGAGCTCTCTCTTTGCTTAATTGTACAGTGACCAACTTCACTTTATATCAAACTTCCATTGGGCAAATTAACATATCATCTTGAAACCTTGAAAGGAAATAAAGGAACAAAGTGAAATCCAGCCACAATTCCATCAAGAAGAACAGAGAAATGGCTCATGCTGTAGAGAAGTGTAAAGCACTATTATTCACTTGGAAAAGTAAGAGGCTACAATTCTCTGAAGCCATATCATAAGTTCATAACATACTGCACTTTAAAGCACCATCCTTCTAGCCTCACAATCATATGGTCAAACATGTAAAACAAGTAATTTTCTGTGGCATTCTAATCTAATTTATAACATTTTCAATGCTAATCATGATGCTTTTTTGGTGGCCTTCAATGCATTAAAGAATATAAATCGAAACCTTGAAATTTCAACTTACACTCATAGTGATCCATGCAACCATCAACCGCATACATTAGCTTAAATTCATCTAGCCAAAAAACCGATTCACTTGTCCTCTGAAGATTTCTGTGGTGACCCCATCTTAGCTTGTTCATCTTATCTGAAATCCCCTTGACAAAGGCATCAACAAGCCGCTGTTGCGAGTCCAGAACCATCTCAGTTCTCTTCATCTCCATCTCCATCCTGGTTCGCTCAATCTCCCTCGTCATATCCATCTTCATCTTCTCCATCTTCACAAAACCTTCCCCCAACATCTTCATAGCAGTCACTACGCTCTTCAGCTCATCGCCTTCTTTCAATTTCTTCCTCAATTTAGAGTTAGAATTGAATCCATCACCAGATTCAGGCTCAGTCACCACTCCGTTTCTGATAATCCTAGTTATGTATTTCATTCCGCCAGAGGAGCTAGAACTATGAACATACTTAGTGGCCTCGTAATTAAAGTTAGGGTTCTGTATCTGATCATATATGCCATAATTCTTTGATCTAAACCTCGAAGGAGCCTGAATTCCATAGCCATCTCCATTAGTCACTGGACAATGAAATCCACATCGCCAAAACTCCTCTTCGGATCATAACCACGAAACAAATAACCACCTCGATCAGAATCAACGTCATCATTACCGTTAATATCGACATTCTCCATAGCAACATCATCCTCATCCCATCCTCATCATCGCCATTACCAACGCCATTGGATTCCACCGCCGAGATCCCCTTCTCCATGTCATCCATCTTCTTGAAATAGACCCAAGCAGACGAAAAACGGTGGTTAGGGATGGAGAGAAAGTGCTGAAGCTCAGACCGGTAGCGTTTACGGAGCTTCTCCATCTTGTGTCGACACTGAACGGAGGTCTTGGCGGGGGCAGAGTGAGGGCATAGGGCGCCGACGGCATCGGCGACCTCCTGCCAGTGGACGGCGCGGAGATTTCCCCGGCGGAGCGAGTACCACTTGTCGCGGTAAGAGTCGATCAGCGCCACCGTCTCCTCGTGCGACCAGCACGGCGGGGGAAGCCGACGGCCGACGGCGACGGTGGAGGGGAAGGGGGAGGGGAAGGAGGAGGACGGCGGAGGGAGAAACGGGAAAGATTGGAGCGGTTGCGGTTGCAATGGCGGTGGAGAGGCTTCCATGGTGTTAGGTGTTGTGGGAGTGGCGATCGGAAAGGGGAGGATTCCATAGGGGAATTGGGAGCGAGAGAGGAGGAGGGAGAGAGAAAAAGGGGGTGGAGAGGAGGAAGCGGTGGAGGAGGCGGGGAGAGAGAGTCACGTGGGTCAGAATAGAAAAGGGTTGCCTGGGGGGAGCGGTGGACGGTCCGTGGGGCGGCGCGGCCGGTTTCCGGTTGACCCGGCTCGGCGTTTTGGTGGAGACAGATACCTGAGGGCAATTTCGGAATTTAAGTTTCTCGTTTTCATGATTCCTTCTGGCGCTTGAGTCTGGAGCTAGCGGCTGAAGAATATAAACGTTAGTGGTCATACAAATAGAAGGTAAACACTATTGTTAGTAGAATGAGTAATGTGGTAGGCGAAGGCCCAATATACAGGCCCAGTAAGGTAATAACCCGGTTTAAGCCCATTGAGGCCCAACCACGTACTTGGGATATTGGCTTTTACAAAAGAAGCCTTTTGGAAATTGGAAGTATCAATCTAGGTAAGCATGACTATTCTTCAAATTAAATTCCAAACTGGATTATGCTTCTATTTATCTCAAAAAAAAGGATTATGACATTAAATGATTTTTTTTTATTTTTTAAAACAAATTAGTCCATTTTATTAAGGATTTTGTCAATATTCATCATTTTACAGGCTTATTAATAAATTTTTGAAAGGGAAAAAAACTTATATAAACTTTGAACTATCTGCCACTAGAAATAACTGTGCAAAATGTACACCTAGCTATATACAGTACTCTCTTTCATAAAATAAATCTTACAAAATGTGCAAAAATGCCATTAATGCTTTATCAGATGAATGAGTGGTCGGTGTCACGACTCACAACTACTAGTAGGTGACTATGTGTGATCACACTGTCACTATGCATGCTTCATCAGCAAAAAAAACCGTTTCCATTGAATGTTTACTATCAGTTCATCTGTTCATACTTCCACTCTTTCATTTATCTCCTTAATCTTTAATGCTCCGGCCAATAAATGATGAGGTATGAAGCCTATCGAACCGAGCATATTTCCATCTCGTTCAATATGACTGGCTATATTCAATTGATTCCAATACGTAAAATGACTTAAAATAATACTATTAGAATTAGTTCTAGATTAATAACTTACCAAAAATGAACATAAGTTATTACAATTGTTAATACGAGCACTTGTTGGGATTAAATTTTGCACTTTATACATGTTTTAAGGCGAACTCTCTTAACGTAACGTACGTGTACTATAGACACTGTAAGATTGTCCAAAATGGGTGGCCTCGCAACCCGTTATGCGACGGATCGGATGTGGTGGAGCCAGAGTAATGTGGCCTGGTATCTAGCCATCTACGAAGCTGAGCGACGACATATATATGTGTTAATCTCCGACGTGAATTCTGGTTCTCACTTCAAGTTATTTCCATATCCTCTTGCGTTTATATTATGTTGTGCAGCTGTAAAACGGTGACATGTTTAAAGCAGTACTTAAGTACTTTGTTTGGTTTGATGGTACCATTTTCTTAATGCCCATGTTAAAGAGTTCCCGCCATTTGGCCTTTTCTGGTTGCGAGTTGTTTGTAGTGGTAGGTTGAAGAAATTAAGCACGATCAATCATATCAAAGGCCCGGCCCCATCTCAACTTTGCTAACAAATCATGCATGAATCCATCTATTAAATTGATCGATCAAACCCAATAAATTAGCGTACGTGACGGTGTAAGACTTCACGTACTACGTTTACACGGGGAGAGATCTTGTTCTTAGGCTCAAGAAAAAATTAATCTTCTTGTCAAATTTATACATCTGTTCATCATCACATATATGCGTATTAAATTTAACACATAAGAGTAATTCCGGATAGTACCCTGCTTTTTAATTTTTCCGAGTGGTGTCCTGAAAAAAATATTCCGAAAAATACTCCTGGACTCTTGACTTAGTACGGATTGTACCCTAAATTAGTATCTTACGTAAATTTTTCGTTTGAAGATAGAGAGCTAGAGAAAGATTGATTTGAAGTGGAGAGAATCAATGGGATTTTAAACAAAGGCCGGAGCCCTTTCCATCCAAAGACTAGAAAATTGTCGCTAATAGACGAGGCAAGAACACCAATTTGTATGAACCTCTCTCAGGGTTTGTTGACGAGAATGGAAAATTGTGGATAGATTTACATCTTGAGCCAATAGCATAGTTCGATCCCCAAAATCTAGATTTGCAGAGGTTAGGGAAGATGTGTGGGAGAGAGGTAACAAATGGAAAATTTAACGTAAAATACTAATTAAGGGTACAATCCGAACTAAATCAAGAGTTGAAGGGTATCTTTCGGAATACTTTATTTTTTAGTGCACCAGTCAAAAAAATCCAAAAATTAGAGATATTATTCGAAATTTCACCAATTTAAAATCAAAAAATTAGGGATATTATTCGAAATTTCTCCAATTTTTTAAGTTGTCAAAAAGTTTAGCCAGCCTCGATCTTCGTAACAACGGAGTTCTATGTACTTAGTACAAATGATTTGACCTTGATCGCCTAACATGGGAGCAGATTATAAAAATCTTAAGATTTGACTTAATCGCATTTAGAAAGTAAAGATTTATATAATTTAATTTTAAAGGTCAATTAAATTTGACAAATATCATCAATTAATCCTATTTTTTTATTTTTTTATAAGAAAATGAATTAGAGGACCGCTTAATGAGAGGTTGATCAAGGTTTGGGAAAACCATATGTCTTACACATTAACAAAGTTTGATCATACGGTGAGGTGTTTAGTAGGCTGTAGAGTTGTCTGGTTCAGGGTGTGGTTTGGGATAACCATATAAGCTACATGGTCCGCCACCTTATTAATTTCCTGAAAAATGTGTTGTAATCACTTTATCTTAAAATTCTACAAAAACGTCAGAATATTAGATGTATACTATCATCTTAATTTTTCACGGACAATTTCAAATACTATTGATGATATTAAAAAGATAAAAATTATGGCCTTCAATCTCAATTTTTTAAAACCAAGATGGATCGCAACAATGATCTGAAATAATTATCAAAATATCTTAATGTTGACATGCATGTGGCAGCAAGTTTTTGAATTGCACTGTTATTGCTATAACATCATGTCATACGTGTGGAAACTACATTATCCACATGTTGTTAAATCATTGTTCTCCTAAAACCTGGCGTTGGAACGTACACGGTACACCCTGCCAAGAACATATACGTAAAATAATCCCATCATATAAACTATATATAATAACATTACTAAAATAATGCCAAATGATATAGCCTTTTGAACATTGAATACAATTGTACGCGGATAAATTAAAACCCCCTCGACGACTGAGATGAGGGGATCGAAGATAATGGATCAAGGGCGTCAATCACTGCGTCCAGAAAACGTGAGAAATGAAAATAGATGACATTTTAGGAAATAAATTGAAAATTAAGGTCCGATTAGGCGGTGGTGGGTCCTGGGCGGAATGGCAAAACGGGGGCATGTGAGGGGCACTGGCGTGATTGGCGACGTATCTGTATAATGGCATAATGCGGGTAAGCTGGACGGACAACTCCTGGATTTGCTTAATGGGGCCCCGTTCCGTTTGCTTATACGTCTCCTCACGGATCACCCCATTCCCCGTATTTGGATTAATTATGTCACCTAATTTGACAAATTACTTGTCTTACAAATTAACCAAGTTTGAGCATACGGACTTCGATCTCTAATTAATTAAGTGAGTTCACATGTGGAAATTTAATGCAATAATATATGTGTCAATTTGTTATTGGTTGATTGATATAATCAATCAAACTCTTACGTATTTATGTCATAAGAGATTTGGATTGTGCTTGGCATTTTCATTTTGATATATATAGGATACGCAATGCTGAAATTTGATAAGGAGTTTTGGTCAATGGTTAAAATTCTAGTAGATGGTTCTTTGACAAATGCTTTACTTTTTTTACCTTCTGACTTTTTCTTACGATAATTATTATTACATACTAAATTATTTAAATAACTAACTTTAGCCAATTTTCACCATCTTTTGAAAAACAACGGAATGTTGATTTAATTACAAACAAAATTAAGTATACTGATATATGTACATTATATTTTTCACTCATATATGTAGGATAGAAATTTATTTACCGGTCAACCAATGCTTACAAGATACTTCTCCACTCTTTGAATACATATATGATATATGGGCTCAAAGCTTTATTCACAAGTTTTGTTAGGTTCTTTCTTTTTATTTTAATGAAGCATGTATAACATCTTCATTACGTTAACTAATGAATGCATGCCATCCTATGCAACAATCGAAGAAAAACCACAAGTAAAGATATCATAAATTGATGTAGACCAGTGTATAAATATGTACATTTGCTTTAAAAAATCATTATGATCGATAGTTTTATTAATATATATTTTTAATTAGCTCGTTGTAGTGTATATTTTCAGCCTCCGTGATCTCATTCCAGCAAATCAGCAAGCCTAATAGTAATTCTACTATTCAAAAAGAGAGAATTAAAGCTAGCCTTCACTTTTTGTCCATACCAAAATATATATGGTTCAAAAACCTCATTGCATAAGAATATTGCATATATGGAATGTTTCAATTATTATGGAAAAGTTATACTCTAGACAAAACAGTACATGAATGGACTAGTAAGCTAGATGAGATGCCATACATTGGACACCAACTAGAATCTAAAATTAACCACAACCACCACCCCCATCTTTTGACAATTAACTAGAAATTAAGCATCAAGTTAACTTTGATATGACTTTGGAGGTTCCCATTGCACATGGGAAGTGGGAACACAAGGACTACTCTAGCTAGCTATATATCTCCATCCATATCACTTAATTAATTAATTCCCATTTTCCCATCACCCAAATTAATTGAAAGTTTAAATGTAATGTAAACTTTTAACAACCACTTGTAGTAGTTAGTTACAAAGAAGATGGTCATTTTGTTGGGTAAATTTTGATTCCTTTGGTTTTTGATTGAGTTTTGGTCTGTTTATACTTTATAGGACATTGGTTCATATATTATAGTCAATGGTATTCAAATGCTATGTTTAATTAGAAAAGGGAAAAAAGAGTTACATACCCCAAATTTAGGGATTTTTTTTTACTTTTTTCACAAAATGGGAGGGATGGGATTGAAAATTGTAATAACAAATTAGATTTTTTTTAAACAAAAGTGAAAAACGTGGTGGCTTTGTGAAAAGTAATCTAAACTATGGGTGGACTGGTTTAGGATAGTTTGACTGTTTGAGGTGGTTTATCAAAAGAAATGAAAGTTATGGATAGTTTTGAAAACAAGTGGTAGTTTTTTGGAAAAAAGTATAAATATGGTGATCGTTTTGTGAATGTTTTTCCTATATATACAAAGGGTTGATACGCAAACTCTAGTTACTCTATACTTGAACATGTTTCGTCATTGACCAAAACGACAGAAATAACTCCCATTGTAAGCTGCGTAATAGTCGCAATTACCACACTTCTTTAGTCTTTTAGGCGGCAATTAATTCAATTTATAATCCGAGATGTCCGATTAGCTAGAATCCTGGCTTTCATGCTTTTACATGTACCCCCAAATTTGGGGTTTGAGCTACTAAAAATTTGAAAAGTAGGCTTTGTTTGTAGAATGCGTAAAAATCAATACTTTAGAGTTTAGACGAGCCAAAAAAACACGAGACAAGTAATTCATAAAAACAAAAAAATATATATAAAAAAAATTATAAGGATTTGATTTCCCATGCCAACTTGAGCTGAATCGGTGTTTTTCATTGCTGACAAATATAAATACTCCGTACTAATTTCGTTTGGAAAAAAAAACAAAATCATTTTGGAGTTATAGGTTTGTGCTTTGTTGCCTGTTGGACCAGGGCTGGGCAAAAAAAACCGTAACCGAAAAACCGAATGTATAACCGACAAACCGATCACTTTTTACGGTTAACCGAATCGAAAAATTTTTTTTAATCGGTTATGGTTAGCCAACCGATACTTTTTACGGTTCGGATACGGTTATTAACATTTTCACGAACGGTTAACCGTATAACCGATAATTTTTTTACTATATTATATGTTTTTAAAAAGAGAATTATATCTCTAATTAGTTTTAGTTAAAAATAAATATAATTTAATAAACTATAATTGTCCAGCCTCTCGACGACCATATTACACTATCCAGGAGAGACGGGTTCTTCGTAAATACCAATAATTGCATCTTTGGGTAGGATAAGAAATATGTTAGGTGATATGTAACGTTGATGCAGTAGCAACAATTTAGTTATTTTGAAGATGCCAAATAAATAAGCTTCATTCATATTGTAAAGTAATTATCATTTAGTTTAAACTTATATCCTATTATTTATACAAAAGGTAATAGTTAGCAATGTAGTAGAAATATGTTTTATATCTACAGACTACAGGTCATTGACAAGTTTTCTGGGCAAAACACAAAGCTAGAAGTTACTTTAGAAGAAAAACGTATCTAGCTTAATAATATGCTTACATATAATGCTAATAAATCTCAGATCATCTATCACCTTTTTGTTTTTATTTTATTGAAAAATAAGGTAATTTTTTAATTAAATATCTGATTTTTTATTAAAATTTTAATTAAAAAAAATAAGCTGGTTAACCGAAAAACCGTACCGAGTTTTACGGTTAACCGTTAACGGTTAACCGATAATGAACGGTACGGTTATGGTTATGGAAATTTACTAACCAAAGTTCCGGTTAACCGATGTTCGGTTAACCGAAACTCCGGTTAACCAACCGTGCCCACCCCAGTGTTGGTGATACGGACGGCATTGGAAATACGAGAGACCGGTTCGGATTCGTCGTCGCCCGAAGCGATACGAGGATTAATATTTTAGATATTTTTATAGTTTATATATTTCGAACATTATTATTATTTTATGTAATTTTTATAAACTATAGCTTTGCTTTCTTCTTTGGTTTTCTTTACGGTTCTTTCCCGAGACGCCTTTTTTGAACTGTTAGGGCTTAGGTATAAATACTCTTGGTTTCACTTCTTATAATTTATCCAAGAATAGTTTTGCCCTAAATTCCTTTAATTCTCTCTTTACCGTTTATCCCGAGTCGGAGTCCACACCGAGCTAGGCTCAAACCCCTTGACCAACAAGGGTTCGATACGCGGTCCACATCGGGCTCGTATCAACTGGTGCTTTCATCTTGAACCACCATGTCTACACCGACGGATGACACCGCCACCACGCCCGATCTGCGTGAATTGATGCTTCAACTGACCGATTAGATTCAGACGCTTCGATGCGATCTCGATCTGCAGAAGGCTAGCAACGCTAATCTGCGCGAACTGGTTCAAGGACGACCGAACCCTAGTGTCGCCATCGTTGCAATGCCGATCGCCGCCGCCCCATCCTCGCAATCTCTCGCGGGTTGGCCGCCGAACACAAACCCTAATTCCGCGCCGCCCAACACCACGGGTTGGCTGCAGCCGGCATGGGTCGCCAGCGGTGCCCCACCACCTTCGTTGGGTTGGCCGCCACCGAGCGTTACTCCAAGGCCCTCCAATCTGCCCTCGGCTTCGACAACTTGGGTCGTACACCAAACCCCGGTGTCGAACGGGTTTTTCCACCGCGATCCATGTGCGAACCCCCAGTCACTTAATCCGGATAATCGGGTTACAATTAGGGCTCCACCGGGACACAAGAGCCTTCCAAAAATGCGTGTGGATCCTCCTCGCTTCAATGGCACGGATCTGAATGGGTGGATTTTCAAAGTGCAAGCCTATTTCGATTACTTCTACACAGCCGATCATGATCGTTTGAGACTCGTCGGAATGCTGTTTGATCACCCTGCATCCGATTGGTTCCGCTATCAACGTCACAATTATTGTGGTGAAACGTGGTCTGCTTTCTTGCGCCCCGTCCAACAGCGTTTTGACCCGACGAATTATGAAGATTATGTCGGACTTTTGGCCAATCTGAAACAAAAAACGACGGTCATTGATTATCAATCAGAATTTGAAGCTTTGTTGAACAAGGTTAGTGGCTTATCTGAAACTACACTGATATCTTTATTCAAAGCAGGTTTAAAACAACCAATCCGCCGGGAGTTGAATTTGAGAAATCCGGTGGCGTTAGCGGAAGCCTTTGCGTTAGCGCGAGAGCTCGCCGCGTCGTTTGCCGATACTACGACGCCTTGGACAACGAATCGCCGCACATGGTCACCAACCGGAGGACGCCAGGCGACTCCACCACCAAAAACACAGCCGGCACCTCTACCATCTCCGGCCACAGCAACACCGGCCCCGTCTAACTCTAACGGTAATTACTCCACTCTTCCAATTAAACGTCTTACTATAGCTGAACGTGATGAACGTACTAAAAAAGGCTTGTGTTGGAATTGTGATGAGAGGTACACACGGGGACATCGTTGTACACCAAAATTTCTGGCGTTATTAAGCTGTGATGGAAGTGAGGAAGACGACAGCGAAGATGAACATGAAGAACTCGTTGTCACGGGGGATATCTCAAGCCTCAATTCTATGGAGGGTCTTCCGAATCCACGTTCTTTGAAATTAATCGGAGATATTAAGGGCGTACAGGTTCATGTTTTGATTGACGGCGGAAGTACACACAATTTCATTCATCCTACACTAGCCAAATCACTGCATTTACCGCTAACAAAGATTGCACCATTCCGGGTCTTTGTCGGAAACGGGGCTTATCTGTTGTGCACACATCAATGTCCGAGTACCGCCATCTGTTTGCAAGGGCACACTTTCTCTATTGATTTATATGTCCTGGTTGTTCATAGACCGCAGGTTGTTCTCGGCGTTCAATGGCTGCAGACACTGGGTACTATCGCTCATGATTAAGCTAAATTAACTATGCAGTTCTCTTGGAATGATGCTACTGTGTTTCTGAAAGGCGACATGCAATTTCCGAAACAAATTTCTATGTCCACACTTCACTCTCTATGCGCTTCTGACGCGATCCTGGAGTGCTTTGAGCTTTTGAGTATTTCTCCAACATCGTCCCCTGTGACAAACGAATTTCTGGCGGACTTAATTCCGGAATTGCGTGACATACTCACGCGCCACTCTGGCGTGTTTTCTGTGCCGGAGGGCCTTCCACCGCCGCGAATTTGGGACCACCATATCCATTTACAATCGGGATCTAAACCCGTCAATGTCCGTCCCTACCGTTATCCGCACTTTCAGAAATCAGAAATTGAACGGCAGGTGAAAGCGATGATGGATCAGGGAATTATTCAACACAGCACAAGTCCGTTTTCTTCCCCAACACTTCTAGTCAAAAAGAAAGACGGCAGCTTCCGCTTCTGCATCGATTACAGAGCACTTAATAATATCACGGTTGCAGATAAGTTGCCTATTCCCACCGCTGATGAACTTTTTGATGAATTACGCCATGCGGTTGTTTTTACTAAGCTTGATCTTCGTTCAGGATATCATCAAATCCGAATGCACTCTGCTGATATTTATAAGACCGCTTTTCGGACGCATGATGGTCATTTTCAGTTTTTAGTCATGCCATTCGGACTGACTAATGCCCCATCAACTTTTCAGGCGGCTATGAATCACTTGTTTGCTCAGTATTTACGGGATTTCATTATTGTCTTCTTTGACGATATTCTAATCTATAGCCCATCTGTTGAAGATCATGCTAACCACCTTGATACTGTCTTACAGATTCTTCAGTCTATCACTTCTTTATTATGGGTTCCAAGTGTTCTTTTGGTACGACTAGAGTGGAGTACCTGGGCCATATTGTGTCCGCAGGCAACCTGTTAGCGGATCCGGCAAAGTTGTCAGCCATGTCTGATTGGCCGACACCTCGATCGATTAAGCAATTGTGGGGCTTCCTTGGTTTGACAGGCTATTACAGGAAATTCATTCGAAATTATGCTCTGCTCGCAGCTCCCTTGACTGACCTTTTAAAGAAAGATAAATTTACTTGGTCGGAATCGGCCGCCTTAGCCTTTCAGCGCTTGAAAGAAGCCATGATGAGCCCGCCTATTCTGCAATTACCCGATTTCTCCAAGGACTTTGTTGTGGAAACGGATGCTTCTGACGCAGGTGTGGGCACCGTGCTTTTACAGGATGAACGTCCACTGGCATTTTTCAGTAAGAAATTGGGTCCTTGCCGCCGCGAGTCTTCCGCATATCATAGAGAGCTCTTTGCTATTGTTTCCGTTGTTCAGAAATGGCGACAATATTTGCTCGGCCGTGAGTTTCTGATTCGCAATGATCAGAAAAGTCTTAAAGAGCTCCTTACTCAAGTTATTCAGACCCCTGATCAGCAATTCTTTATGCGAAAGCTTATGGATTACAAATTTCGCATTGAATATAAGTCCGACGCTAGCAACCGCGTGGCTGACGCCCTTTCGAGATGCATGATTGATGATGACGCCGTGCTTTCTTAGTTGCTGTCGTTCTCGGCGCCTCTTCCGGACGTGCTACAACGCTTACGTCAAGAAAACACTGTATTGCCTGATCTGCAGGTGTGGCACGCCGAGTCCAGTTCCGGCACATTGGCCGCCCCATTTCAAGTACACGACGGGATTCTTTACTATGGCCATCGTTTGGTGGTGGGCGCTGCCTCTCCCCTCAAGGCCGAGATTCTGGCCGAATTCCACGCCTCACCCACCGCCGGCCATCCAGACGTGGATCACACTTTCCGTCGCGTCGCCGAGGTATTCTTTTGGAAGGGTATGCGCGCTGATGTAAAGCGCTTTGTGGACTCGTGTTTGATATGTCAGTCCACCAAATACAGTACTAGTAAACCAGCCGAATTACTTCAACCTCTTCTTGTGCCTCAGCAAGTTTGGGACGATGTGTCCATGGATTTCATTACGGGATTGCCTCCGTCCCATGGTAATACTACTATTTTAGTGGTCGTTGATCGACTCTCCAAATATGCACATTTCGGCGCACTAGGGACCTCATTTGACGCCCCACGCGTGGCTGCTTTGTTTGTGGATCTCGTGGTTAAACTTCATGGTATTCCGGCTTCTATTATATCCGACAGGGATCCTATTTTTCGTAGTGCATTTTGGTCAGAATTACACCGTTTGAGTGGCACTAAATTGTGCCATAGCACAGCTTATCATCCGCAGACGGATGGCCAGACGGAAGTCAAGAATCGTGGTTTGGAACAATATCTCCGTGCTTTTACCCAGGATCGGCCGCGGCGTTGGTTTGATTTCCTTCCATGGGCCGAGCTCGCCTTGAATTCTATGTTTCATGAGGGCCTCGGCATGTCACCCTTCAAGGCGTTGTACGGCCGAGACGCACCGCCGATTGTGCGGGCTACCATTCCCGTGGGCCCCCCTACACCGGCGGTTGAGGCCATGCGTGATTGGGAACAAGTCCTCGAGCTAATTCGTTCCAACCTTACAAAAATGCAACAGCGGATGTGCAATCAGGCTAACAAGCACCGTAAAGATGGGGTTTTTGAGGTTGGTGATCGCGTCTTACTAAAACTGCAGCCCTATCGGCAACATTCTGTCAGTCGACCTCTTTCTGCCAAACTTGCTCGCCGTTTTTATGGTCCGTTTACAATTTTAGAGCGGATTGGTTCTGTTGCTTATCGCTTAGAGCTTCCGGCTTCAGCTCGCATTCACAATGTTTTTCATGTGTCGTTGCTTCGACCATTTGTTTCGGATGGATCCCCAATTCTACCCGCCTCACTGCCTACCGAATTCCTCTACGACCACCGCCCGATTTCCCGTCCGTTACGAGCTACGACCAGTCGTGAGGTCCTCGCTGAAGGACGCCCTCGGACAGAGTGGTTAGTTGATTGGGACGACGGCGCACCGGATTCATCTAGTTGGGAGCCTGTCGATATGTTGCACCGTGTTTTTCCTGATTTACGGCTTGAGGACAAGCCTATTCTCATCGGGGGAGAGAATGATACGGACGACATTGGAAATACGAGACCGGTTCGGATTCGTCGTCGCCCGAAGCGATACGAGGATTAATATTTTAGATATTTTTATAGTTTATATATTTCGAACATTATTATTATTTTATGTAATTTTTATAAACTAGAGCTTTGCTCTCTTCTCGGGTTTTCTTTACGGTTCTTTCCCGGGACGCCTTTTTTGAACCGTTAGGGCTTAGGTATAAATACTCTTGGTTTCACTTCTTATAATTTATCCAAGAATAGTTTTGCCCTAAATTCTTTTAATTCTCTCTTTACTGTTTATCCCGAGTCGGAGTCCACACCGGACTAGGCTCAAACCCTTGACCAACAAGGGTTCGATACGCGGTCCACACCGAGCTCGTATCAGTTGGTGACAAAAACAAATTTTGTTATAGAAACTTATATTTATTGAGTCAATGCAAACTCTACATGTTAATAAATTGTAAGATTTCATAAATATAATTATAATATACTAGATTGATAATTATTTTTTTAATAATTATGTCAAAAAACTAAAATAACAAACAATCTTTTTCTATAGATTATAGAAAGAGTATTTACTTGTCTCGGTATGTACGTAGGTTCCCATAACCGGATATATAATCATACTTGATTTAAGTTCAATCAATTACCCTAACAGAAACAGGATTAGGCACAGCCAGATCTGTGGAGCAAAACACAATTGGCCTACGAAATCTTCCTTTGGCTTTTTAAATATTTAATATTAGTGTAATTTTTTCCCCCATGGAGTGAAAAGTGCACCAAAGAAAAGGAAGGTAGAGTCCTGTCTCTCTATATCTAACCTTTTTAGCGTGTATGTGAAGGGAAGTAAAAATGTTTCTGTCGATTGTTAAATGTGGGGGTTTTCATGAGTATTTCTACATCCATTTGATGGATTATGAGGTTTTATGTCTTTCCGACAGTGTTTTAATTCAACCCATCTTATTTTGAAATTAATTAAAACTTCCAAATCTTTTTTTTATATAGATTTTGGTGACTCTAAACATAATGACTTTCTACCAAAATGAGTAATTATTAAACTTGTTTTGTTATTTGGTGAACATCTATTTTATTTTAACTATAATGATAAGAGCTGGTGAGCTTATGCAGTTATGCCCACTCCATTTTTTAAACGAAAAAAAGAAGAAGAAAAAGGCATTATTATACATTAATTTATATGACAATGAGGAGGAATCCAATGACATGTTACGAATTACATACAAGTTAAAAGAAGAAATTGTCAATATATAAATGTAAGGATTGCCATAAACGCGATTCACCTGTAAAGGAGAATCTCTAATATTATCTCTATCATTATTAAATATTAATTCTAATTGCTATCCAAACCACAACTCCATTTACAGGGCATTAAAACCTCCATCCATCATACTAATCCATGTTATGTAATCAAGTATCACTTCTAAGAAAATAGTGATTTCCGAACAAAAATTAAATTAAATAATGATAGCACGTTGACACGTATTAATTCAAAGGCTTTTTTCAGACATTTTATATTATGATTTGATACATTAACTGTAGTTTTTAGAAAAGAAAACTGAATTTCTACCCAAAAAAAAAAAAGAAAAGAAAACTGAATTGAGTTATTTTTATCACATGGTTAAAGTTTAGTTTTTTTTTTGGTAGAAGGTTAAAGTTTAGTTTTTAAACTAGTAATTTTCGAACAAGTAATAAAGTGTAAGTTTTTAAACTAAATAGTTTTCAAATGTGATAATTAAATGCATATTTTTAAACCAATTAAATCTCATTGTTGATATGTCAAAGCTTTATTTTGTACTCCGTAAGATTTAAGTTTAAATAAGCTTAAATTTGTGTAAATAATACCTTACTCAGTTAAAATTTGAGAGTTGAGACTTCTTAATTATAAGAGAGGAGGTCTCTTGTCGAGTCTACTATGCTGTCATTAGTTAACATTTTATAACCATCACTTTAATTCGTAGGGATATAGGCAAGTAAATGATTGCTTTCCCTCCAATATATTTTCTTTCAAGTATCATAAAGCACCATTTCATGGTGGCTATCAACAGTTTTTTAATCTTAACCGTTTGTTTTTATCGTCAATAGATCTCTTCATATGGTTATATTGAAAAGATCTATTTAACTTTTAAATAAAAAAATAATTGATTAAGGTTTTGGGACCTTTACAAACAAACTTATGTCATAATTTCTCATGGTCACAAATAAAAGTTATGGACCATGCATGATGAAAGGCGCTCAAAGTAACTCGGACTACATGCAACCCATTAAGGTCTCCTCTGATATTCTTGCTTCTCCGCAAGTACGAGAAATGCTTCATGGCAATTGAAACTAATGACTCTAAAAGAAAATTTTAAGAAAGGGTTAATATGGTAAATTGGAGATGGAAATTCGGTCCAATTTTGAAAAGATTTAGGGGCAATCAATCGACCTTTATTGTATATATGCCTTATGATTAATAATTAGACCTGATGTCACTGTTTAGCATTTCATTGATGCAGATAGACAATGGAAGCAATAAGAACTCGACCGGATCCTACTGTCTGAATGGGTTTCCCGAATCATGTCCATGATAATTCCGAAAAATCTGATTAGGGATAGATTATATTGGCATCTGAGTAAAAATGGATGGTTTTCTATTTATTCAGTTACTGCACTTGTATCACAAGATGAAATCAATCATGATTGTGCTTTTGATTGAATTTGGAAATTGGATATGATACCAAAAATAAAAATATTTATATGGAAAGTTTGTATAAAGGGTTTCCCTGATGCGACCCCAACCATGGACGCCTTGTTCGTGCGCATTGGCGACGCCCTCGCTAGGAGTCAGACTCGTGCCATCACTATCATGGAGCCACATCCATATATGCCCGCCCGCGCCAAACCTCGCAACACCGTCCTAGAACCGGATCCCACCGTGCCATGACATTGGCACTTAATGTTCATGCCAGGACTTGCCCAGCGCCCGCGTGCGCGCACGTCTTGGCTTGTCAAGCGCCATGACGACCTTGTCTTGACCAAGTCTTGACACTTCCGTCACCTTGGCCATGACACTAATCCTTTATAGTTATTTTTAGCATGTTTTCCATTGTAGACATTTCTACTTTTAGTCTTGTTGTTTTTAGAAACCCCTTTTTTATGGGCTTTTGTGGAGGTTGAGCTTCGTTGCACCTTAGCCCTAGTTCGTCACCCCTCTAGTTGCTTTCTAGGGTTTGTTGGCCACCTCTATATAAGGGAAGCTTGGCCACTATAGCTAGGTTACGCATCATTCATGCTCTTAATTAAAGTCGAGGTTTATCTTCTTGTTTTGAATCTCTTGTGTCCCCATTGTTACTCAAATCAAAGCTCTCAAAACTTCGATTGTTCTTCACGTAGAACGATCCAAGACGCATAGTGTTGAGTCTAGGATGATCCATAACATTGGAATTAGCCTCTTTCGAGTTCATCACGTTGGATTCGAACCAATATAAGTCTTTTGCTTCACATCCAAGACCTACTACGCGGTCCAAGATAAAGATCCGGACGTCCTTAAGTCTTGACAGATCTAAGGTCGCATCACTCTAGGTTAAGACAGATTAATACAAAAACGTGTCATAGTTATGGTAGAATGCCCACCATATCAACATCATAATGAAACTATTGAAACTTGTTGGTACATTGCTCGTTTACTTATACGACCCTTTGAAGAATTAACCATGTATTTGTGGGATCCATCTCGCAAGTACAAAATAATGAAGAAGTAATTTTATCCATTATAGAGAGTTTTTATGCCCGACTAAGCTCTTCTGCATTCCAAGATCTTTTAATAGTACATTTGGTGGAGTGTCTGGTACTTTCTTATTCAATAAGAATGCACTAGGCTGAATTTGTTTTGGGCTAATTTTTACCTAATTGAAAAAGACACTTTCTTATTCAATAATAAGCACTGAATTCTCTCAATCATTAATGTTTACTTCAGTCTACTCTTAATAATTTAATGATCGAGTTTCTACCCAAAAAAAATAATTTACTGATCGAGTTACGTAATTTACTGAGTTAAGTTAACAGGGTAAAACCGTAATTTAAAAAAAAGAGAGAAGGGTTTGTTACGTAGAGCTGGAGTGGGAGGGGGGGCTAATGATGAGATCATGCGATGCATTGGGAGGGTGTAGGATAAGAGATTAAGATTTAACAGGTTGGGGTGGAAAGCATGGGAGCATCATCCTGTCCCCGTAACACCACCACCCTTGTTACTTACGGAGTAATTAATTAAGGGGCCTCCAACAAGAGTATCATGAAATCTCTACTATTTTCAAAAATCCAGTCTCTTTATTTCATGTGATTGGTTGTCATTTAATTTCTAATCAGATACTTCATTTTCTTATTTGGGAAAATAACCTCTCTATTTATCCACCTACATTTCTTTGAGTAAAACGTAACTAGATAACTTTTTTAACGAGAGACTGTCTCCTTTAATAATAAAATCTAGATTCGTAAACTAATTTATAAAGCACATAAATCATATTATATAATATTTATTAATGTCATATAATGTGGTTTGTAATAAACTAGTTTTCCCGTGTATACCACGGAATTACACTGGAGTAGTTTTTTTTTCCATAAGGCGGCCGTTACATACATTCGGGGGAAATCAGTTTTATAATTATAATAAAAAAAATCATGCTCGTTTATAATTTTGATAACCAAAATTAAACATGCTCGTTGAGTGACGCATCTACTAAAGACTAATTCATTCAGCACAACGATTAATACGGATCATTACCTAATTTAGCTATACCTATGCATTAAAAAAGTACTAGTAATATTTTCGCATCATAACTATAAAAGGTAATGAATTTCAATGATACAGATAAGATAGTGACAAGTTAAAAATTGCAGCTATAATTCGTAAATTATATACTAAAGAAGGTAATAATGTACGTGGTATATCTATTCCTTGTGCTTTCCAATTGCAACATGTTTGAGGATTCATATATTTTTAAAACAATTTCGATAAAAAAAAAATGTATTTTGGTGAGAGGAATATCAAATCCGGTCTAGTAATATTGTTGGCAATAGTTTATGATTATCTAGCTAGCACTTGCAATCAGAAAAAGCTATGGAGATTTTTTTTCGACAGTGAAAGTCAATCTTCATCCCATGATCTCCGCCGTGGATTTCACTAACTTAATTCAAAGCAAACAACCAAACAACCTTCTTCTTCTACGTACATGTTAGTAAGAGACGTACTACAAATTTAATTAATTGCAACATTGTCTGTATTGGATGGCTAATGTATAAAAGACGTTGCACTTAAGCCTCTCTCAGACGCCAAAATATAATTACTACAGTAATTCCAATAGTACGGTAAAAGACAATTCTCATTACAACGGCTCCCTAGCTGACATGGCAACGGGCAAATTCTCATTGGCCCATCCATAGTTGAATACTGCCGATTGAAGGCGTTGTAAACTTTTTTTTTTATCTTTCGCTCGGTTCGATTAGCCGGGGTCAATCTACGTCCGAACCGGCTACTGCAGAGACCCATTGCTGAGAGCAAACCTCCCAATTCAATTTTTTTCATACACGCCGTCAGGAAGGCGTTGTAAACTTAATAATTATTGCGAATGAGTTAAAAATAGACATTGCGAATGAGTTATAATTGACCATATGAGTTTCGAAAATTGCCATCTCACCACTAACGAGTCATGATTAACAAATTGCTTTGATCGATAGTCCCCTACTCCCCTGCCATTTGAAAGATAAAAATGCATCATTTGATTACTTTGTGCATCTCTGCGGGTAATTCTAGCTCTAGAGGGGCTCTCGGCCTTAATTTGTACATTGATCAATTAAACTTCTTCTATACATGCAACAATTAAATCGGTACAAATAGGATATGACAAACTTCCGAGTTCCGACCCGAAAAAAGATAGTACACAAGCAATTACTTTTTTCTACGGAGAGATGTAAACAAGTGCAGTTAAACGAAGTAAGCGGATTTTATCGTTTAATAATAGTACCAGTATATTCTTTTCTTTATCACTAGGTAAATTACACTGTACAGTATTTAAGTTAAACAAATAAAACGGGAAAAGTAAAACGAATTAATTTTTTTTGATCGAAGTAAAACGAATTAATTAAGAACAAAATCTTTCTCATCCTTTCAGGTCAGATCTGACACGTGTCGCATGGATAGGGTGGTCTCACGGCCTGTGTGGTACCAACAGTGCGTCGTTAGCTCACACGCCCCCCACGCTCCCTGCTCTCCTAATTTCAGACTTTTTCTTCGATTTATTAATTTCAACTATTTCCACAATCAGAGCAGTTACAAGCGGTTGGTTTTCATCGGGACCCGAGTTAACTTAGTGAGTAAACCTAACCTTAGTTAGTACTAACAACAAACAATAGCACAAAGTGCTTAAACGCTGTCGTTTGGGTCGTTGGTTGACGCCGTTAACAAAACCGTCAAAGTTAAGAAGAAAAATGAAAAATGAAAAAACAGAGGACAAACGGAGCAGCGGTAATACTGGTGAGTAGCAGTGGGAAGGTCTGCTCCGCGCTTCTCTATAAAAGCAGCCGTTACGTTGGAGCTCGCACTCCTCTCTGACATCCTCCCTTTCCTTTTCCTCGTCTCCTTCTTCTTCGTTTGTCCTGACTCCTGAGAGAGAGAAGAGAGAGAGGGAAAATCAAGGGCTGAAATTTCGAACCTGCATTGCGACATCCCGCAATGGCGTCCTCCAACAAGATTGTAGCATTCTCCTCGGCCGTCTTCCTCCTCCTGTTTTTCGTCGGAGCTATGGCGGATGTCAAGGATTCCGGTGAAACTTTTCCGTCGGCATCGAGGTGAACAAATCTCTCTCTCTCTCTTCAGTCTTCATCCCATTCCTTCTTTTCTCTAACGCTCTCCTGCTCTTGTTTCTGTTTTTCTCTCATTGTTCTAGTATAACTTTGACCTACATTTTACGCTCTGTGCGTTGAAATTGAAGCTCAATGTTCTGTTTACAATGGAAATTGTGGATTTTAGCAGCTTAGACGACTAATTTTTATTAGTTTCCCCTGTTTGGTTGGTTACCAGAGAAAATAGCTATTTTTCATTTTTTTAGTACTAAAATTTGACTCTGCGCTTACTGTTCTTCTGCAATTACAGAAATTTGGGGAGGTGGCTGAGCTCAAAAAACACATCCATGGCGGACAGGTAAAAAAAAATCTATTACCAAATTTCGCCTTTAACCTGTCAAATACTAAAAAACTCACCAAAGTCACGGTCTCTGCCCCTACATTGTTCGGTTTAGATTCCCTCTGCCTCTCCAAGTTTCACAGTGATCCCAGCCGTCCTTCATTCCTAAAATCTTTGGTCAAATCCGATCCCAACCGTCTATTAGCCCTCTATCTCTTCCAGATTTAGAGCAATGATGGCCGTTGATCTACACATTTTTAGTATCTCCCCCGGATCTGAACCGTTATTCAGTTTATAGTTAACCTACTTTCCTTCTGATTCCATGGCCTTTTTCTGTAACGTTCACAGTATGTGGGGAAGGAAAAAATCTTCTCCTACCTGCTTAATCGAGACTGTCATCTTCTTTCCCTACTTTTTTCTCGGTAACCAAAACCATGTAGTAAGAAAAAAACAAATCAAAACGTTAGTATTGTTTTTTGTAATTTCATTATTTTCACCGCGTCTCATTTTCACACAAATTCGTACTTCCCGCTAAACTCCTCCTCCGTCTCTCTCTACTTTTTTCTGAAACTCACTTTTTGCGTGATTACCGGAGATTACAGTGACAGTGGCATCTCCACCACCGGTAACCACTCACCACCCGCCTTTGACCATTCTTCACACTTCACAAAGTGTCCTTCGCATTTCGAGCTTCTTCACCTTCCCCAAATAGTGAATGAATGTCGGTTGTTTTTTCAGTTTGACTTACAGGGACTTCATTAAAAGTAGCATTAGCGGTAAAAAAATGCCCCTTACAATATTTCAATGGGATCCTAAATTAATGACGGAAAGTACGTATAGTGCTGGTAACTTGCCCCCTTGGATATGGCTGTGACTTGTGATACTTATACCTATAAAGTACTAGGAGAGTCTGCTATGTCTTTTATTTGTATCCCACTAGATGGACTGGAAATAATGGGGGCTAATTAATACGGAGTACAGTATAAGCATAAAATAGGCAATTGCTTTTTTAATTTTTTCTCCCTTGTTCTTTCTGTTGTGTAATTGTTTTTTGCTGGTTGGTTAATTCAGGCTGGAAGGTGATGATACCCCTAATGTGCACGCTGTTGCTGACCCTGAAGAGGTTGTGTCCATGGTTCACATGTGGGTCTCTCTCTCTCATACTTTTTTTTTGGACTTTTCTTTATCATTTGCCATAATTTTGGGTAATTTTAGTGTCTATGGTGGTATGATTTAGATGGCATGATTGTAGGTTGCTATTGTCTGTCTTTTGCTTAGATCTATTTGAGCCATGTCATAATATCTCTGCTTGCTTAATTCAGTCTCTCACTTTTTTCTCTCTTTAATCACCCCCACCAAAAGCAAATCATATGATGTGTTTGATCTCTGTAGCAAACCCTTTGATTAGTTTGTTGAAATTGGTGAAGACAAACTCACTGACATGTTACCAAGTAACTTTACACATCAAAGGCACATGCTACAGTTAAACAAGTTTGCGTTTGCTGTTCACATTTATAATCAATCTCTTTTAGATGTTACCCTACTATGGTGCCCACACCACATTACTCCTCCAAAGCAGGGCACATGCATTAGCTAGCTCTTCTCTTGAACATCATGTTTTCTGTTATCCTTTTTGTCAATCACAAGTCATAAACATCTTACATTTTTGTTTTCCCAAAACCTAATTTGCCCAAAAGCTGAAAAGCCAATCTGGGGTCTTGAGATATTTTCTTGATCTACTTTTACTTTCAAGGCACATGTAAGCACACCATATGATTTAGTTATTTTGAATATGAGAATGCTATCTAATGGGGTAATGGAATTTGGATATTGTTTCCAAGTTCTAAGAAAATTGAGGAAAACTACTTTGCTGTTTATGCTGAGGATGATTGAATATTCCTATAGCATAATGATGTGGAAAGGTGAAGAAGCCTAAACATATCTAATGACAAGAACTGGCAATATCTATTAACACTGAAGCAATGGTTTGAGCCATATGCTATTTATCATGGAACCCTCTAATTTCCAGTTCTTTACAATATCCTGTAAGATAATATCCATGATTCATGACTTTTTGTGAACAAGGAATCTTGTAACCCCAGATTGTAATGACATTGTAAGGTGTTAAATATGCAGGAGCATAAGGAACAGCACTGAGAGGAGGAAACTGGGCTACTTCTCATGTGGAAATGGCAACCCAATTGATGACTGCTGGCGTTGTGATGCTAACTGGCAAAAAAACCGGAAGCGCTTGGCAGACTGTGGAATTGGCTTTGGCAGAAACGCCATTGGCGGGCGCAATGGTCGCTTCTACGTGGTAACAGATCCCAGTGACCACGATGCTGTAAACCCGAGACCTGGAACTCTTCGCCATGCTGTCGTCCAAGAAGAGCCGCTCTGGATTGTGTTCAAAAGAGACATGGTGATCCAATTGAAGGAGGAGCTCATAATGAATAGCTTCAAGACAATTGATGGGCGTGGAGCTAACGTTCATATTGCTAATGGAGGTTGCATCACTATCCAGGATATTACTAACATTATCATCCATGGAATCCATGTCCATGATTGTAAGCCCACTGGGAATGCTATGGTTAGAGCATCCCCTTCACATTATGGGTTGAGAGGAATGGCTGATGGTGATGGGATCTCTATTTCTGGATCCAGTCATATTTGGATTGATCACAACTCACTCTCTCACTGTGCTGATGGACTGATTGATGCTGTTCTTGGATCCACTGCCATTACCATTTCCAACAATCATTTTGCACACCATAATGAGGTGTGCTGATTTTCAGGATTTTTTTTTATTCAGTTCACCGGTTAATTGGAAGACTGATATTTTTTGGTTTTACATTGAAAACAGGTGATGCTGCTGGGTCACAGTGATTCTTATTTTAAAGACAAGCAAATGCAAGTGACTATTGCTTTCAACCATTTCGGAGAAGGTCTCATCCAGAGAATGCCGCGGTATTTACATCCTATTAGTTTTGTCATCTGGAAAGAATTTGTTTTTTTTTTTGAAATGTGTAAATCTATTAGATAGGCAAAAGAAATTACAAAATAAAGTTCATACAAAGAGTTATGTGTAAAGAAACAAAATGGTTGGTCAACTAGACCAACTGAGGATCAAGAAACACTCTATACACAAAAAAACTAATGTGAAGCTTTTCAATTACAATTACAGATGCAGGCAAGGATACTTCCATGTGGTGAACAATGACTACACTCACTGGGAAATGTACGCCATTGGAGGGAGCGGGAACCCAACCATCAACAGCCAGGGCAACAGATATCTTGCCCCTGCGAACCCGTTTGCAAAGGAGGTACAAAACTGCCATTGAACTATTCTACTTCCTATTTAATTCAATTAAATCTTTGGTTGAATGCTGAATTTTGGAATGCCTTATTTTCAGGTGACTAAGAGGGTTGATACTGCTCAAGGCCAGTGGAAAGGATGGAATTGGAGGTCAGAGGGTGACATGATGCTCAATGGAGCTTACTTCACTCCATCTGGAGCTGGTGCTTCATCTAGCTATGCTAGAGCTTCAAGTTTGGGTGCAAAAGCATCTTCCATGGTTGGAACCATCACTGCAAATGCTGGACCTCTCTCTTGCCGTAGAAACCGACAGTGTTAGTTAGTCCTACTTTCAACCATATCCAAATACACAACATAGAGAGTCATATTTTTATTTTATTTTATCCCTCCTTTGATCTTAGGTTGTTTTTTTTATGATCTTGGTCCTTTTTAGCACCACTCTCATTTTTCATATAGTGGCAAGTGTGCAGCTTATGTCACATGCCATTATATGATACCAAAAAAGTCTATATCCATTGTTTATCTTCTCAACCTCGCCCTGCTTCTCATCCAAGAAACCGAAAAAAAATAACAAAAAACAGAGACGTTTATTGGGAAGCGGGTGCTGAAGTGTTGGTGTTTCGTATGCTTTTGTTTTTCAGCATTGTCTGTGAGATGAGATCAGGCAAAAAAGCAGTATACTCCTGCCTCATCTCTTAACTATCTTGTTTGTCATTGTGTCTTGGTTTTTATAGGAACCGAATGGGTTGTGTTTCCTTTGTTTGGTTGTATTTGAGTCATACAACATGGTATATCATGAATGTGTCAAGAAACATTTGAAGAAGTTAATTGAAAAATGTTTGTTATAGATCTTATTCTGTTCTCTGATAATGTTAAGCAATCTCATTATTCTTACGAGTGATCCTTTATTTTACAGCTGAGATTTGCTATTGTCCACTCATTACATGTTTGTACAATCCCACAAAAATTTGCAGCCAATTCTTCCCAAAACTTCACAGAACATTGATATGATTCATATCAATGTGAACAGTCATATCCCCAATCATGAAGAAGAACCAATTGATTAAAAACCATAAATGCTAGTGGTAGCTGTTAGTTTCTGTTTGGCACATGAGCTGAAAAAGAAGTTAGATCGAAGTTGGGATTCCTTGCCAAGTACAAGATAACTATACAAATGCCACCTCATAAGCACATGGCTCTGGTAGATTACCAGTACCACTCATCAAGAATCAAGATTCCCCAGCCCAAAAATCATTCAATTTCTAAATAGATTACTCTGACAACTGGGGGATTAAATTCCTTTTGCAGGGCTACTGTAAATATATCATCACCTCATAAGCGTATCTTGTCATGTGCTCTTTCATCTTATATGGCTATAGATTTGAAATTTGACCAACTTTGCAAACACTACACTAGTCTCTTCTCTTGGCTGTACCTTTCCTGCCAAGATATGGAAGATTTGATGCTCTTTGTAGACTGCTACTTTATATTGATATGGATTTGTATTGGACCGACTATATTTTATTTCTCAAAGAGCCTATAGGCTATATAGTCAATGAATGACCCAATAGATGGCTTTCTTCTTTTTTCAATTGTTTTTGAATTTTGAAAAAACAAAATCTGAAAACTGTATAAGATCGTAGCTATAAGAAGGATGGAGGGAGGGTCATGGAAAGAGGAAAAGTGATGGATAGTCAAAACTCAAAACAGAGTTGAAATAAATCTTTGACGTACCTGTCAAGGTTTGTGACGTCAGCCTGTTACTTCAAATATTGACGAGGGATGTGTTGATTTAGAGAAAGAGAGAGAAGTTTTTGTATTAGATTGAATATTCTCCAATTGAGTAATTACAAGTCCAGATTCAATGTACATATACTCTAGCTGAATCAAAGCTACTAATACAAGTGTTAGTGTAACTAACTCTGTTATACACGTGTCAAGCACATGTTAAAACAGATTACATCTATATCCTATCACCCCCCCTCAAATTTGGCAGGGTTACAAGGAAGCATGCCTAATTTGGTCATGAAGTCATGGAGCTTATATCCTGGAATGGATTTAGTAAGAAGATCTGCAGGCTGCTGGGCAGTAGGAACATGGCTTACACTGATCAGACCTTCAAGGAGTTTCTCTCGTACAAAATGGTAGTCGAGGTCAATGTGTTTTGTACGCTCATGGAACACAGGGTTCCGAGCAATATAGATGGCGGATTGGTTATCACATTTGAGAGGAATTGGTCTAATATCTTGAACACCCAATTCAGACAATAACCTGCTAAGCCATGACAACTCTGTAGTTGTATTTCTCATTGATCGGTATTCAGCTTCAGCTGATGATAAAGAAACCGAGTGTTGTTTCTTTGATTTCCAGGATATGAGTGTGTCTCCCACAAAAATAACGAAGCCACTAACAGAGCGTCTGGTGTTCGGGCAAGAAGCCCAATCAGCATCACAAAAAGCTTGGAGATTCATGTTTGGAGAGTTACTGAATAAAAGAGAATGATGCAAAGTACCTTTAAGATACTTTAGAACATGCATAACAGCTTCCATATGTGTAGAACGAGGCTGTTGTAAGAACTGGCTAAGAAGTTGAACTGGAAAAGCTAGATCAGGTCTACTATGCACTAGAAAATTAAGCTGCCCAACTAACCTTCTGTATTGAGTAGGATTCTGTAATAACTCTCCAGACTCCAAAAATATCTTGTTGTTGACTTCAAGAGGACTAACCACAGTGGGTAGAGATGAGCAATTATATTCATCAAGGAGCTCATGTATAAACTTCTGTTGGCTCATTAATAATCCACTAGGAATCCTTGTGAATTGAAGGCCTAAGAAGTAACTTAGTTCTCCAAGGTCTTTGATTTTAAACACTTCATCAAGGAATGCCTTTAATGAAGCAATTTCTGTCTCATTATCACCAGTAAGTAGAATATCATCTACATATATGGCAACAAAGACTGAGGAAGAAACAGTCTTCTTATGGTATAGAGAATAATCATTTGGAGATGGAATGTAGCCTCTAGAGCGAAGTGCTTGTGTGAGCTTAGAATACCACTGTCTAGAGGCTTGTTTGAGGCCATAAAGACTCTTTTTGAGACGACAAACCATATTTTTACCAGAAACCTGAAGACCTTGAGGCAATTTCATATAGACTTCTTCATGTAAATCACCATGAAGAAATGCATTGTTCACATCAAGTTGATGAAGTTTCCATGCTTTCTTCACAGCAATACAAACAAGACTCCTAACTGTTGCCATTTTCACTACTGGAGAAAAAGTCTCAGTGTAATGAATGCCTTGCTTTTGTGTAAATCCTCTGACCACAAGCCGAGCCTTATATCTTTCTATGGATCCATCACTCTTATGTTTGACTTTGTACACCCATTTGCAACTAATAGGGCGTTTGCCTTTAGGAAGAGGAACAATTTCCCATGTTTTGGTAGTTTCTAAGGCTTGAAATTCAGCTGTCATAGCTGTTTGCCATTCAGGATACTGAACAGCTTCTTTGTATGAAAAAGGTTCTGTTATGGGAGGTGATTTTTGTGGATAAGAAATAGTGGGAAAAGAAATTGTAGAAGCAAGAGTGTGACAACAGTAGGCAGGTTCTGAAGAAAGTGTAGCTTGACAGATATAGTTATGCAGATAAGCTGGTTTAGTTGAAAGTCTAGATGATCTTCGAATTTCAGGGTTGGGTTCAGGAGGAATATTTTGTGGAGGAGGGTCATTTACAACAGGATGAAGATCATTTGGTGGAAGATCATGTTGGTGAGATGAAGAAGGAGGTAGATCATCATAAACAACAGGTTGAGAAGGCCAATATTTGGAATGAGAAGGAGTATTAGAAAATGGAAGGATAGATTCATGAAAAACAATGTCTCTTGAGACAATGATTTGTTTGTTATGCATAAGCATGACTTTGTATGCCTTTTTTCCTAGAGGATAACCAAGGAAAATGGCAGCATTGGCTCTAGCTTGAAGTTTATCTCTCCCTTGTTTGAGAGTAGCAACAAAACATAAAGAACCAAATACTCTAAGATGGGAATAATTTGGTTTGCGTTGGAAGAGTACCTCATAAGGTGTTTTGTGATGTAAAGCAACACTAGGAAGTCTGTTGATGATGTGAACAACTGTCAAAACTGCATCTCCCCAGAATTTTGATGGTAGATGAGAATGAAACAATAGAGCTCTAGTGACTTCCAAAATATGTTTGTGCTTGCGCTCAGCAACTCCATTTTGCTGTGGTGTTGCCGTGCAGCTGGTTTGTAGAGATACTCCCAGGGAGTCTAAATAGGCTTTAGCTGTTTTTCCTGAGCCTAATTCAAGAGCATTGTCTGTTCTTATACATTGCACCTTGATAGAGAATTGTCTGTCAACCTAGGCAAGAAAGGTTTGAATAAAGCTGAATGCACTCCCTTTGGTGGTAAGAAGATGTATCCAGGTAGTACGATAATAGTCATCTACTATGGTGAGAAAAAACTTATAACCATTATAAGTAGGATGATGATAAGGGCCCCAAACATCGAGATGTATAAGCTGAAAAGGCCTAGATGTAGTAATGGAGCTAGAAGGAAAAGGAAGGCGCTGCATTCTAGCCTTAGCACAAACAGAACAAGGATCAATTTTATTAATGTCATCTAAAGGAATATAAGTCAATTGCTTGAGCTTAGAAGGATTAAGATGACCAAAGCGTGCATCTAAAATGTCATATGAAACAGCAACAACATTGGAAGAACCAATAACAGTTTGGTTAGGAGCATAAGCATCAACAGAATTACTAGAGTTATGTTGTATATCAGACTTGGAATGCACCAAATCTTGAAGAATGTAGAGGCCTTGATGTGCTTTACCAATCATCAAACTCCTCCTGGAGGTTGAGTCCTGTAACATGCACTTGTCATGTAAGAAAAGAACCTGATTTCGTTTATCAGACACCAGTTTTGCAATGGAAATCAGGTTGCAAGTGAACTCTGGAACAAACAACAAATCATAAAGAAGCAAATCTCTAGATAAATGAGCTTTGCCTGATTTATTGACATTAACAACGTGTCCGTTTGGTAAAGTGACAGTCAGAACACGGTTGATAGGAGAAACATCATGTAGCAATGCTAAATTTCCACACATATGATTGGAAGCACCAATATCTAATATCCAAGAAGTATTAGAAGAAGTAGTTAGAATTGTACCAGCAAAAGCTGCGAACTCAGGAGGATCAAAGACACTTTTAGAGCTGTTCTTTTCTGAAATCAGACTGATCAAGCGGTTATACTGGTCTTGAGTAATAGTTGGAGAAGACTGATGTGAAGTTGAAGCAGATTCACACTCGACTTGTCCAGCAAAATTCTGGACAGGAGCATCAGACTTACTGCTTGATTTCTTGGATTTTGGCTTGTAATTTTCTGGAAATCCAATGATGAAGTAGCAACGATCAATGTTATGATTCGTCTTTTTGCAATTTGTGCAAAAACGCTTTTCATTCTTGGAGGATCCAGATTTTTGTTTCTCTGTTTGAACATTAACGTGCATTGAAGAGGATTCTGCAACAATTGGTGAAGAAGAGTGAACAGATCTTCGTTTTTCTTCTTGAAGAAGAATGCCATAAGCAGTGCTCAAGTCTGGAAGCGGTTGCAACATCAAGATGCTTCCTCGAGCAGCAAGATACTCATCATTTAACCCCATAAGGAAATGGAGAAGTCTCTGATCTTCTTCATAAGTAAGGATTTCTTTTGCTGCACCACAAGAACAGGCTGGAAGCTTGCGAATACTTGTTAACTCGTCCATGATTGTCTTCATCTTCGTATAATACGTGGAGATTGAATCAGAACCTTGAACGAGTGAAATTAGGTCTTTTTTTAAGCGAGAAGAGTTGTGCACCATGGATCTGGCCAAACCGATTCTCCAAGTCTGTCCACACATCTCGAGCAAGATCAGTGTAATTGACAGAACTCTGGATCTCGGAAGAAAGACAATTTAGGATCCAGGCCACCACCATATCATTGCACCGTTCCCAAAGAGGAAAATCGGCATGATCGGCGGCAGGTTTGGCAGTTGTACCGGTGATGAAACTCCACTTGTTCTTGGCAGAAAGAGCACGACGCATCGAACGTCTCCAATCGCCGAAGTTTCGTCCATCGAAGGTTTTGGAAACCAAAACTAATCCTGGATGATCGGACGGGTGGAGGTATAGTGGATTCGTCGGATCCATCGCCGGAGAAACAGGGGGACGATCGTCCGGCATCAAGCGAAAGCAAAATCGATCGGAAATTCCTTATCTGATACCATGTTGATTTAGAGAAAGAGAGAGAAGTTTTTGTATTAGATTGAATATTCTCCAATTGAGTAATTACAAGTCCAGATTCAATGTACATATACTCTAGCTGAATCAAAGCTACTAATACAAGTGTTAGTGTAACTAACTCTGTTATACACGTGTCAAGCACATGTTAAAACAGATTACATCTATATCCTATCAGGATGAGCTTACAGAAAGTACAACTTCATAAATGAGCTTAAAAGGGGATAATTTTCATACAAAGCACTTCTAATTAGGAACTCAATTCATAACAGTTTATGGGTGAGGAGCCCAGTTGAATTGGTCGGTCCTTGGGGGAAGAACCCCGAGGTCGGCGAAACCACAACATTAATTTCTCTAGAACTGTTTACAGTTCTCACCCGTTCAAGGGTGCTCTAGGCTAGTCCAATAGTACTTGGCTATCCTAAATCTTACCAGATCAAAAAAAAAAAAATTCATAACAGTTTATAATTTTTTCATCAAAAAAACAGTTTATAATTCAGCATATTGTTGGGTCCAAGTCCAATGGACCAATTCTATCCGGCCCATATCTCCCTTCTTTTTTTTTTCCCTCTCTTGTTGCTGCTGTATGTTTCCTCAAATCTGATGTTAAAAAGTATACCCGTTGCTTATCTGAAAAAAATTAAACATCGTTGTATATGTTTATCAAAACTTGCTTATTTGAAAGATAGTACTTATTTTTAATACTTATCGGCTAAAAAAATAATCAACATCCCCCCACCTTCTTTCAAATAAGCTAACTTATCTACCAAAATATAAGTAAGTGGGGTCCACATAAAATTAATTTTCACATTTTTTACACTCCTGGCTTATAATATCAACAATTCAGTTTACCGAACATATTCCAGATTATTTGAAAAATAAGCAATTGATATCAGCATCTCATATCAGCATCGACATCAGCATCAGCACCAATAAGTACCGAGTTCAGTCTTCTACAAATTACTTAATCCTATTTTTCGTTTTAATTTTTCAAAAATAAAGAAATTGGTTTGGATTTTTTTAAACAACGATCTGAACTATTTAGTAATGGTTTTGTAGGTTGCGTTCGGCAAGTGTTTATTTGTGTGCTTATAAGCACACAAATGCTTATTTGTAGAAATAAGCAACAAAAGTGGGTGTTCGGCAAAATTTCTTATTGGAAATAAGCAAACCGGTGCTTATAAGCAGAAAAAATAATCAACACTCCCATACTTATCGGAAATAAGCAAACTTATCCTTCCGAAAGTGTAAGCACATGAGCCCCACATAAAATATTTTCCTACTGCCCCCACAATCCCACCTACCCCCAATTTCACCATCACCCTTATCTATCGACCTCTCTCCCCCCATGAGCCCCCATTGAAGGCCAAAATCCAAGCTCTCTTCTCCCTTCCCATGATTTTTCTGGTTCTTTCTTTCTCATAATTTTTCCCATTCTCGTGGGTGCCATTGACGCCCATTCATGACTGGTTCTTTCGTTCACGTTCATGTCTGCCATTGACGCCCAATGGAGCTCTCCATCTCCATCTCCATTGAAGTTCGCCTGAAGCTCGAATGACGGAACGACGGACTCGGAAGGCACTAGAGAGAATCTGGACAGAACGACGGGAAAGAATTTGGACTGCCATTAATATCTTCTCTACCTCGTGAATTCGGACTCGAGAGAGAATAAAAAATTCTCCATCACTGGGAGATCTGGACTGAACGACAAGAGAAAGAATTCTTCACCACCGACTTCATTCAACTAATAAACAACCCTACGAAAGAACCAGAGAGAGAATCGGGACGACAACCTTGCAGCCGCCGACGTATTCGTCCAGGGAGTGGACAACGACGAATTCGTCCAGAGAGAGAATCGACGGATTGATAAACAACCTTAGGACGGAACCAAAAGCCGAACCAGAGAGATAATCCGAACGGAATGACAGATTCGGGAGAAAGAATCAGGACGAACGACAGACTTGAGAGAAAGAAATTCTTCACCGCCGACGCTTGCCTTCTCTGCCTCGTCAATTCAACTAATGAACAGCCCTAGGAAGGAGAAGAACCAGAGAGAAAACGAACGAAACACAGAGGCCCAAGTTCATTCACAGAGGCCCAAGTTCGTTCAGGCCCAAGTTTGTTCATAGAAGCCCAAGTTCATACAAAAATTAAATTTTGTTATATTTGTTTTAAGGGTAATTTAGACAATTCCTTATTCACCTTTTAAAAATCCGCACCCTCCAACCGAACACCACATGCTTATCTCAGAAACAAGTTTTGACTTATCAGCATCGGAACTTATCAGCACAATCGACTTATCAGTAACTTATCAGCAAATTTTACCCGAACGCGGCCTAAATTATTTTATGGAAAAAATTACTTCAATAACTAGTTTGGATTATTTTAATAACCATATAGCTTAATAGACTTTTTAATATCCACGTGTCAAAATGTTTAGTTTCAAAGTTTTAATACCAATGCGGTATTTTAGCAAAAAAAAAAAGATTGTAATTTAGGTCAAATTTATTCAAATGACCAATTAGGTTAAAATTATATTCCAATTCAAGTATTTTTTTCCATGAGTGTTGAAAAGGTTTCTTGACAATAAAAAAATTTATAATCAAGACCCCGCTGAGTACAGGGGAGTCAGGTTCGTCCACGGGAGATAGTCAGTATGAAGTTCTGTTCCTACTTAGAGCGCAAGTAAGAGAGAAAAGCAAGGATTTTTATATCAATAAATAGAAAATCTAAGGTAAAGGTATCCCCACAACAACAATTACGCATGCCAAACGTTAATGATACACATAGATCATGCTTTTATCACATAAAGGAGCTAACTTTTGTTAACTTTAAGCAAGTAAATCAATCAACTTTCGCTAAATTAATAAACTTACTATCTATCTCTTCTACTTCAACTAGGATTGATCTGCTTTCGCTTCAAAACCCTAAATTGACTATTCTGATTCAAAGTTTTCGCTTTCGCTTCAACTATGAATGAGAAATTCCCTTCAACTTTCGTTTCAAGGATTAAGAACAAGAGAATAGATTCATGCAATAAAAACGATCAAGACATGATCATAAACAAGCATGCACAACCATTGTTGGGTTCAACCCCAACCTTAGAGAGAGAAAACTACTCACAATTCGTCATTAAAAACATCTAAATTAAATTAAAGAAAAAAAGAGAAGCTTACAACCAAATCCAAAACGAAACTTGTTCTCCAAGCAATCCACAAATTCGTCTCCTTTCTCTCTTCACGTCTCCTCTTCTCTCTCTACTCTAAAATAGGTTAATTGTGGCCTCCCCAAACTAAAGCTAGAACAAGAGTATTTATAGAGAAAAACCTAATCTATCTAGAAGCTATCTATAAGGAAATAAATCTCTAAAAGATATATCCCTTCTATAAGGAAATAAATCTAATAAAAGATATATCTCTTCTAACTATCTAAATAACATAAAAGGAAACTAATAAAAAGGGATAAAAATACATTATTTGCTCCGACTCTAATGTCTTCTACCGACACGGGACCCTCGTTATTGACCCCGTCAGGATCGATAGATCTCTCTTCTGAATTCTTGATTTTTGCTCTTCTCCGCACCTCGATATCGACCTGGGCAGGGTCGATATCGACCCTCATCAGCATTGAAAACAACTTTGAGTAAAACTTCCGTAGGGGGTTCGTTACACCTCGGTTTGACTTGATTCTTTTTCATATGTCTTTGTAAAGAATTTCTCTACTTCTTTCCAAGCTCAAACTTGATCTTAAATGTCTTTATTTGAGTGCTTTTCTTCGGCTTTACTTCATTCTGGAATGTTATCTTCAAGTGCTTTCCTCCTTTCTTCAATATATGCCTCAAAACATCTTCTAAAACCTATAAAAACACCACCAAAACTTATGTAGATTTCATATCTTAAGGAAATATGAAAACCTACACAAACGACTCAAAACAAAACACAAAACTAAAAGAAAAGGACTCAAGGACACAAAACACACCCTAAAAACACAACTAGAAAGGTGGATATCAATGAGATATATAAAGAGTCATTTGAAAAACAAAAGGGAGGATGAATAGTTGATTGATAGCTTAGTGGTATTTATCGAGATGTATATATTTGTAACAATTGATAACAGACTGATTTTGATTTTTTTTTATGGAATTTGAAAGAAACAAATATAGCTTGATTGACATTTTTTATGTTAAACTATCTTTAATTTTTTAATGTACATTATATATTCATTATACTTTATATATCGAATACTAAGTTTTGACTTATCAGCATCGGAACTTATCAGCACAATCGAAATTATCTGTAACTTATCAACACAATCGACTTATCAGTAACCTATCAACAAAGTTTACCCGAACGCAACCTAAATTACTTTATGGAAAAAATTACTCCAATGACTAGTTTGGATTATTTTAATACCCATATAGCTTAAATAGACTTTTTAATATCCACGTGTCAAAATGTTTAATTTCAAAGTTTTAATACCAATGTGGTATTTTAGCAAAAAAAATAGATTGTAATTTAGGTCAAATTTATTCAAATGACCAATTAGGTTAAAATTAGACCTGTCAAAACTTGACCCGACCCGATCCGCCCGAAGTTTTTTGGGTTTAAACTCGACATCAATGGGTCAAGAGTAACCCGAACCCGGTCGACCCGGAAAAAACTAGGTTGGGTCACTAACCCATTGGGTTGACCCGGCCAACCCGATAAAGTATTATTTCAATTAAAATTTTAATATTTTATTATAAAATTTGTATAGAATAATTATTTTATTATTATTAAATAATATTTTATAGAATATAATATTAATTATTTTTATAAATATAAAGATAAAGGTTAACAAAATTGACGATCTTGACCCGTTGGATCAACCCGAACCCGTACCAAACCCGTAACAACCCGGTCAATATGAGCCCGAAAATTTTACGACTCGACAACCCGTGACCCGTTTTGACCCGAACCCGACCCGCCCGACCCATTTGACGGGTCTAGTTAAAATCATATTCCAATTCAAGTATTTTTTTCGATGAGATATATAAAGATTAAAGAGTCATTTGAGAAACAAAAGGGAGGATGAATAGTTGATTGATAGTTTAGTGGTCTTTGTCGAGATTTATATATTTGTAACTATTGATAACAGACTGATTTTGATTTTTTCATGGAATTTGAGAGAAACAAATATAGCTTGATTGACATTTTTTATGTTAAACTATCTTTAATTTCTTTAATGTACATTATATATTCGTTATACTTTATATATCGAATATTTAAAGTATCTCAACTTTTTATCAATTGTTTCATTAGCATTAACCCAGTGGCAGAAGTAGGGGAGTTGAGCGGACTTAAGATATCAGATAGTTTAATATTCGATATATAAAGTATAACGAATATATAATGTACGTTAAAGAAATTAAAGATAGTTTAACAAAAAAAATGTCAATCAAGTTATATTTATTTCTCTCAAAAAACATAAGGTTGCTTGTACTGTTGATTTCCTCGTTGTTAATTATATTGAGGCTGATTTTGATTCGTATATCTCAAATTTGGGTGAGCTGCCCAACCTGAATTGTATGTATTCGAATAAGGATCAAAACGAGATATATAAGGTCCATAGCTTTCTATAGCATTAATCTCAGCATTAATAGAGGGAAGTGTGTCAGCACAAATGACATATGCCTTAAGTTGTCGAGGGGTTCATTCATCTCTTTTCCATCCGCTTGCGTCGCTTCTTCGACCCTCTACTCTCGCTCCCCGTCAATTGTTCCCCAAGTTATTCGATTCTCCATTGAACGATGCCTGCTCAATTGTGTCCGAGCTCTTGTGGTTGTTTCCTCTGCTAGTAAGGTGAGAATCCTTCCTTAAAACTCAAATGATCTTTTGCTTCTTAGTATTTACCTTTGTTTGGCTTTTGATTAGGTTAAGAACTTCGCTTAGTGCACTTTTCAAAGACCTTTGTTGCATATCAATTTCCGCATTCCCTCTCCGCTGCTTGTTCGGTGAGCCCTCTCTTCTCTGCTCTAATTTCCCCATCCGAACCTCTAATCTTTGTCAATCTCCTACTTTTTCGTTGGACGCACTATACATGATAAGCTATTCATCTTCCCCCATCTCATTTTTTTTAATCTTTCTCATTGAGAATTAGGGTTTGGATTGGAGAAATTTGATGTCTAATTTTCATATTTAAGGTACGGTAAGGATAGATCTAGGGATTAGCGGCTCATAGCCTGGCTGTTTTGAGACCAGAGAGCTGAAAATTCGAGGAAGATTCAAAATTTAGCAGCAAAGAAGGCAGATGAGAACTAGAAAAATCAAAGAGACCTTTCTCGAATTGTCTCGTTCTGATTATTTCTATCCAATTATTTAATTTGTGTAATTTGAGTATGAGCTTTGTAAATTGTGTTAAGCATTGTACCGTTTGCAATCACTTGAATTCAAGATTCATATTGATTTTCTTCATCTCAGTGTTCCTTGGAAGCGTAGAGAATTTTTGGATATTTATTAGTTGAGCTTGCTTCAGCACATAACATTGTCTCGCTCTCAGCTCAGACAAATTGGAATCCCTTTGGAGATTTATTTTGTTTGGATTTTTAGTTAAAGATTAGTATTGGATGTGTTGGATATGAAATAGTTGGTTGAAATTGTTGTAATCATGAGCACACCATACTTCTATTTTTTATTGGCTTAAAACATATACAGCCCCCTGTACTTGTGTCAATTAGTCATTTAGACACCTCACCTTTGGTTTGGACCTATTGAACACTTAAACTTAACAATTTGGACCTATTAAACACCTGGTCGCTGACAACCTCGTTGAGTGTATAACACTCGCGCTGACATGTCCCAATTTTTTTTCCAACTGTGTGCCACATAAGCCTATTTTGCCACATAAATATAATAAATGCCACATAAGCCCAATATCATCACCATTATTTTAATAAAATCAAAAAATACAAAAAAAAGAAAGAATTGGAGCCCCCGGTGCGCTGAAGCCTTAGATCCTCTCCTCTCTCTCCTCATCCTCATTCCTCCACCACCACATCCATCCCTGCTACAACTCGAAGATCGGAGGTGACGCTTCCATCGGAGCGCTAGCCTCGTCGAGTCAGTAGTGCCTGGAGGCGGCGACGACGATGGTGCTGTTTCGGTATGGCGCACGAATGTCCCGACGGCGGCGAGCGGTGTCGTTGATTGGCAGAGGGATTTCTTGCTCCCAGCGGCGGAGGTTGTGAATTAGTGCCAGCAAAGAGGAGAGGGATTGTGGAATGTGGCCTGGGACGCTCTCTCTCGACGAAGGCTATGGAGCCCTAACCAACATACAAATTGGCGACCTCCCATGGCAAATTGGTCGCCCAAGGCAAAGTGGCTCACGGGACGACGACAATGGCATGATTTGGCCCGAGAAAGTCAGGGACAAAACGACATACTCAGAGAGAGAATTCAGATTTTTCACCCTCGGCATAACAAAGAACCAGATCCAGAGAGAGTCTGGACGGAACGACGGAATTGGTGAACAATTCGGATTTGTCACCGCCGGCAAAGCAAGATCTAAGAGAAAGTCAGGACGAAACGACGGAATCAGAGAAAGAATTCAGATTCTTCACCGCCGGCATAGTAATGACCAAGATCCAGAGAGTCGAGACGAAACGACGGACTCGGAGAAAACGATTACTGATTTGCAGAGAGAGTGAAGCTCCGTACTCCAATTTTGCAAGCTAGGGAGGGATTTGAGAATTTCTCACCAGATGGTATCGATGGACTGAAGAATTCAGATCCAGAAAGATGCAAGAGAAATATTGAGAAAGAAAAAGAAAAAAAAAAATTTCCTTTTTTTTTGATATTAAGTTATTTAATGCCATGTAAGCAAAGGAATAAGATTTCACTCGCCCATATTAGCGTTTGATTTGCACGCACATGTCACATCAGCGACCAAGTGTTTAATTGACCCAAATTATTAAGTTTAAGTACTCAATAGGTCCAAACCAAAGGTGAGGTGTCTATCTGACCAATTTGCACAAGTACGAGGGGCTGTATATGTTTTAGACCATTTTTTATTACAAAGGAAACTTAAATCCTATACTTGACGCATTTTTTCACCCCGTAGAATGTAACAACCAAAAAGTCTTTATGCTAATATGGCACACACATCTTCTCTGATAAAGTGTATAAAATTTCTAGTGAAAGAGGTCTTCTCAGTCTTGAAGTTTTTCTAGACATGTATTCCAAAAAATTAAGAGAAAGCTCAGAATAAGTTAATGGGAGATAACATGACTGAACCTGAGGGGACAAAATGAGCACATGCATAATGTAAATACTCTCCTAATTTTCATAGTTTCCTCTTTAAGAGCACTTCTTTAAAGCTTCAGCCAATAAGGTGTGTGTAACATGTGAAATTACATGACAGGGGGAAGCAATTAGTTTACAGAGTTTGAAGATGTTGAGTGCGAGTTGTGCTTGAGGAAAAACTAAAACAGAAGGGCATCTTTAGTGTTTACTACCCTTGACTCAAATTGCTTATGGTGCTATATACATATTAGGACTTGCTTGTGGTTCATGCTTCCTCTTCAAATTTATCGGTATGATCTTTCCTCTCTTTACATTGATCTTATATAAATGGTAGCATTAATTGATTGATTGTATTGTTTACTGATTGGGTTGTTTTACTTCGTGGATTCTAATTTTCTAGTCATTTCCTTTTTTTTTGGTCGAAATTCTAGTCATTTCCTTTGTTCCTATGGTTTGTTGCTTTGTCCCCCTTAGTACTATTGAACTATGCTATTTGGGTTTCTTATATTAGCCAAGCTAAATGCATTTTTTACATAATTCCTAGATGAAATTCAAAATTGGAGTGTACTTGAATTTGTATTTTGAATGGAAAGGAAGAGGATTGATGATTGATACTCCCTAATTAATTCTCTGTTGATCTTTCCTCTCAAATGAGATTGTTTTAAAGTGAGTTAATATTGATGTACATTTCAAATCTAAAAGCTAAATTTAATTCCACATGAAGTAGTAAAAAGACATAGCTAATGAGTAACGATTAATGACTGGTGCATACTTTGTTGGACTTTTGCTCTTAGGTTTGTTATAATTGGCTACCTGTAGAATAATACAGAACCGGGTTCATAGTAAACCGGTTCAATCCTTTCCTTTACTTGTTTCCGCCTGTGTTCTTATGATGTGAGTATAGTAATCAAGAAATAATGGATGTACACAAAATTTTGGTCGAATCGCTCTCCTAAGGAGACGAATTTGGTCAATGACTGTAACTTTGGTTTGTTAATTTTGGTCGAGTGACAGTGTTGTCAAGCTCTTCCTCTTTATCAACCAAGGCTGCTACTCCTATTTCTCTCTTAATCTATTGATTCAGTTAGAAATTATTGAGTTATTTAGATAGTTGGTGCTCTGAGACAGTTATATCTCATTGATGCCATAGATTAAGATGGATCTAAACCCGATATTGGTCAAGTAATGTCTGTTAGGAGATCCATATTAGTTTGTTTAAGCACTAATCTATATCAGAGAAAATATCATATATTCATATTATTAGATAGTTTAATTTCTGTGGGAACTGATTTATCATTTCAGGTCTACTGTGCTAGAGGCTTGATGTCTATATTTTTCTCATAGCTTGTTTGATGTCTATACGACTCCCTCTCTCTCAATGAAAAGAAAAAGAAGAGAAAAAAAGCTCTTGGAAAAAGCTTTGCATATCTTTTTGAGGTGACTCCGTGCAATTCCTTTCTTGTTAATATTTGAAATTTTTTCAAGCATGATTACTATTTAAAAGCATGTCTGATTGTTACAAACCGAGATGGAATTTAATTTAGAGGTGGGTTCGGTTCCGGAACCGGCGGTTCCGGTTCCTCGGAACCCTGGAACCGGGACCGGGAACCCCCCAGTTCCTCGGTCCGGTTCCCGGTTCCGGTTTTTTCCGGTTCTGAGGCAGTTCCGGTTCGGTTCCAAACCTTAAAAAAATTATTAAAAAAAATTGAAATTGCAAAACCGTGATCGCGGTTCCCCATTTTCATAGTATATTTCCTTTTTTTAAGGGATGGAACCGGCGGTTCCGGAAAAAACCGTTCTCGCTATGCTATCCGAGACGACGGCCCATGCATGGAGGTTGGGGGCCCGTTCTCGCTATGCTATCCCTAGAACAAGTACGTTGTACGTACATCAATACAAGTCACATCAGATCATACATTGCCCCTAAGCGCATTAACATTTTTTATTTATTATTTCATATGAAGGCGCACAGGGACAGTGTATCTGATTATCTGATGTGACTTATATTGATGTACGTACAACGTACTTGTTCCAGGGATAGCATAGCGAGAACGGGCCCCCAACCTCCATGCATGGGCCGTCGTCTCGGATGGCCCACCTACAAATCACCCCGCACCGTGGCGGGTCATGGTTCCACAACTATATGTCCAACCAATGATCGGCGCCCTTGAACACAAACTTACAGTAGTAGTCTGCGCCAATCAGGGTTGGATGGATGGTGAGGCTGTATGTAGCATCATGTGGGATAACTTTTGTACTGTAGTTATGAGACTTATCTTTAGAATGAACCCGTCAAGGTTCATTGTCCGCCACCTCGTTTTTCATTAGTAGCTCTAGGGCTGGGCCATCGAAGGAATCGCCACCAGTAAAACCACCACGATCAACTTTACTTTCATCTCCATCTTTCTTCTTCCTTTTTTTCTGTTTCCTTAAGTTAAGTTATATGTTTTAATTGCATGTGGTAACTCTCACTTCCCCCACCTTCTACCCATTGTGAGTTAACTCAGTCAACCGAGTTGACTTGGGCGTTGGCCGTCATTAACCAATTGTCAACAACTTATTATTAACACTTGTCAACAACTTATTGTCAACAAAATTATTGTCAAGGACTTATTGTCAACACTCGTCAACAAAAGGGATCTTGTTAACAAAAACTCGTCAACAAATTCCCTGTTAACAAAAAATTGTCAACAAATTCCTTGTTGACAATTTTTTGTCAACAAAAGGGATCTTGTTGACAAAAAATAGTCATCAAATTCCTTGTTGAAAAAAGTTGTCAACAAAATAAATTGTCAACAAAAGGCCTTTAATATGAAATTATCATCTAACTAAAACCTCTTCTATAACACCTTTAATATAATAATCTAACAGAATTTCAAAGTCATATGATACAAAAAAAAAATTGCAAAAGAAATCTAGTTATTGGAATCATTCAATCATCCATATCATCACCAAATTAAACATAATATAAAACACCCAGCATATTCACCCAAATACTCTCAAACCATCACATCTACTCTTATATTCATAAATCCATATCATCACCAAATCAAACATAATAAAACACCCAGCATATTCTTACATTCATGAATCCATGCCATCCGAAATACAACTATAAAATGCCACACTAAAAGCTGTTTCACATGAGAAAATTATACTTGTGCCGATTCATCTACTCTTTAGTATTGAAGACAATCCAAATTCAATTCTGATCCGAGTTGGTATAAAATAATAATTCCAAATCAAATCTCAGAAACATAATAATTAAGAAGGATTAAAATACAAATGTAAGAGTAGATGAATATTTGAGGTTCAATTGGATTCACAATCACAAGTAGCAGAGCAGCCACTCTAAAACAAAAAATGTATTGCTCCCAGCTCAACAAATGATACCAAACATCATTAATGCAAAGTACAAACAGTAGATTTTTCTTTAGTATATAACCAAATTTCAAAAACAAATCATATGAAAAAACCCATACAAGATACAACAACTGATTTTTGAAGCGCTCAATTTGCAGAAGTACTTTAATTGGCAGATAAAAAAAAAACATACAACAATTGAATACCTCAACTTTATCAAACTTCCAATTGAACGCACACGAAACCTTCATGAAGGCAAACATTGCAATTGGTAAGTGCGTAAAGCTCTATTAGATAATACAGTATTATGCATCAAACAACTTTAAAAATTTAAGACAAGTTTCTCAAACATACCGGGAACATAGGATCAATTGGATAAAGAATCTGGACAATAGTGGTTTGTTTGTCCTCCTCCATTAAAGGGTTATAAAAATCTGACAGATCTACAGACAAATTTTGTAGTAAAATCAAGAGAAACACATGCATATCAAGAAAGTTGTATGAAAGATTATCCAAAACTTAACTACAAGAAGTAAAGTTCGAAAGAAGATGAAGGAGAAGAATCACCACCCTAGAGAGATGTCGAGGATAGAAGGCTCGAAGTCAGGGAAAGAGAAACCAGATCTCGAATGTGGTGAGTAGAAGAGGTGAAGCCGGAAAACGAAGGCATTTGAGAAGAATCGGCCACGGAAATTGAATAGGAAGGCAGCTTGGAGTAGGAGAAGTCAGCAGTGTTAGGGTTAGACGGACAATAAAAAGATTTTACTACTAGTAAACAAATATCTGAATAGTAAAGCTAAAATTGATATTTGAGCCAATTCCCTCTAATTTATACACTCATTTTTCTACATTGAAGCACGCAACATTCAACCACCGACCTAATTAATTGCTCACCAGTCACCACTACAATGCATTTATCGTGTACGCATGTTAATATTAATATGATTTGTTAAAATTTAATTGAGTTGTTTCTACTTGGTTGAAATCTGATTTTAAACTCACATTTAATTGATTGGGGATCGTAGGGTCTCGAATCCGTATGGCCTTTGAAATGCTCCGCCCAGTCTTCTCCATCTCTCTTCTTCCTCAATTGCTCGAAATCAAATAATCCATGGGAATTCAACGAAATCAACCGCTTACCTCCCTGTATAACCAGAATCAATCAGGAAGAAGAATAAGAAGCAAGGGCGAGATTCATTCATTGTCTTGAGAGATTCAAACTGAACTTACGGTTTACAATAAATGGATGAAGTATCTGTCAGTCAAGCACATCAAGCTATATAATTTTGAACCTCACAATTGAGAATTTGAGATGCAGATTTCCAAATACGAGTATTGCATTTGTTAAACCTAATAATAACTTTAATATTGAAAAATGAATTTTTCTGATTTGGGAATTAGGGTTTGCGCTTTGATACATGAGAAGAGCGGCCGGGACGTATCCAAATAGGATAGGGAAAGGGAAGAAGGAAGAGAGGAGGTCTGACCTGGAAACTCCTTCGGATTCAAGCATAACACGACGGTGGATCAGGACTTGGAAGACAAAGCTGGTTAGGGTTTTCAGCTTTCATGAGAAGACGGGATGCAGAGGAAGAGCAAGAAGAAGACGAGGGAGAATTTGAGTATTTGGAGTCTCATTGTTTTGGTGTGTGTGAGATCAGTGGAGTGATCTTCAAAGAGGGCTAACTGGAAGCCAATAGAGATGGTTGTGTATGAATTTTTATAGCCTAAAAATTGTACATATACAGATTTCTTTCTTCTTCTTTTTTTTTTTTTTATCATGGTTTGTTTAAATTGGAAACAAAACAAAGTTCTTTCCAAAACTGACAAGTTACAGACTCCTTGTCAAGTTTTTTTCTGAAGGTATAAATCGAGTTGTCTCGAGAGAGTGGGCGCGTGGGGAATGGGGATGCATAATGAAAGAATATTTTTTCAAGATAATTACTTCCAAAATAGACAATTTCACGAGAACCTTAATAGTGTGAACACGAGAATTATGTTACACAACCCTTCCAAAACTGCACACAACATTAAAAGAGCTGTGTGAGAAGTGTATCATGTCATGTGGTCACAAAGGATTTGCTTTGTAGGAGTATATGATATAAGGATACAAGATGATACCAATACGCAAAAGAAACCACAAGCAATTATAAATAAGATTATTTAGTACTCCAATGGATATCAAGCCAAGAGTTCACTAGTTCAGCATCACTTGCTAGATCAGAAATATTGTGCTTGATTATCCTTCAATAATAAAAAGTTACCAAAAATTTATCAAAAAATTAAAGTTCTTTTTGCTAGCAAGTGCAATATGTTGCCAAGGAAGTCAGTAGAGAGTCTAGAGACACAATTCCTCCTCCGTCGCCGGCGATTGCGCCAGATCCGGATAGGTTTCCAGCGAGAAAGGGTGGGTTGACTTGTTCGGAGATTCTTCAGATTCCGCTTCCGTTTTTCCGGAGCTTGCTAAAGGTGTTCGACGTTAACCATGAACAGGGCAGGGGTAGAATTGAAGGGGCGGCGCCTGCTCGGCCTCCGATTCCGACCACCGTGATTTTGGAAATTAGTGATGGATCTTGTGTGCCTAGTCTTCAGGTGAGTTTTGACCGTTGGGTTTACTAAGATAAATGAAATTGACAATTATAATTAAAAAATGATTTGCAGACAATATTGCTGTTGCTGGGCGAATGAGATCATCTGTTGCTGGTGGCTCCGGTGGCGGTCGTAGGGCGTCGGAGGCGGCGGCCGGAGATATGGGTGTGGTGGATAATTGGAGGAGAATTGGGCGGTGTTGGAGTCGAACGCGAAGGGGAAGCTGAATTTTGAAGGGAGATTCGGATCAGGATCCGGATACGGATTCGGATTGGATCGATCGGGGCTCCGGATCTTCTTGAAAGGTCTGTTATTGGAAATGGAGGCATCTTCAAAAATTGGCCGCCATTGATGGTCGATTTCGAAGCGATTGAATCCAGTCGCTTGATCTTCTGCGTCTTCAACCACGTTCTTGCCCTTCCCATTGCTCCGCGAAGTCGCCATTGATGAGCAAGATTTGAAATTGGAGGCTCTGTTTTTATTGGAAAACAGGGGAAAAGGGATTTGAGATCGAATTGATGGGGATTTGAGATCGGAATTTTGAGGATGAGAGAGGGAGATTGAAGAGGGTGTTGGGGATGAAGGAGAGCAATGGGGAAGTGTTCATTTTAATTGAGGGCAAAGTAGTAATTGTACACGATCTAACGGAATTTTTGACGGAATAACGCCATGGGTGACTATTTGTTAACGGAATCGAAGTTTTGGGTGGTTTAAAACAAATTCGTGTATAACGGGTGGTTAAGTGTAAATTCGCCTATTTAACGGGTGGTTTAGTGCAATTTTCTCAAAAATTAAAGTTCTTTTTGCTAGCAAGTGCAATATGTTGTCATAAATTCATAATAACTTCACAATGCTCTTAAGATACCAACTTCATTCAACAATGTTCTCTCAGTCTATCACTGACCCTTTCCCAGTATGTATTATAGAGAACAAATAAAGAAAAGAAGACAGGCAGGATTAGTCTGTTTTGAATGTATAAGCAGCATCAGCAAAATGGGATTTCACCAGTGAAAGAGATTTGGAACGGTGTGATATTTTGTTCTTCTCTTCCTTAGGCATCTCAGCATAACTACAAAAGATTAAAGGGGTAATTGTGATCAACAATGATACAGCAATGATAATTAAAATAACTAAGAGAAGAAAGAGGCTTACGTCAGCTCATAACCATCGGGCTGAAAGATCGGATCCCACCCAAAATCATTAGGCCCTCTTGCTGGTACAATCTTCCCCTAAAATGGCATATGAATTTGTTAAGGTTGTTGACTGGTTTTGAGATTAGATCGCAATGTTCATTATAAGCAAAAAAAAACCTGCGGGTCAAGGAAAGAATGTAAAACACTGAAAGAACTATTTTGTGAATCGTTGGGTGCTACCTAGAATACACAAGTATTATGGGTTGATTCTCTATCTTAGAGAGAGATTAGTGGGAAAAGTTCATTATTCAGCTGAATGAGTTTATCAGTCCAAACATAAGCCAGTAACCACATTATGAAAATGATTGAGAAAATAGGGTAGATTGAGAAAATATGATTCACACCATTAATGAAAGAGATGGGCCATGAGAAACCATACCATAGTCTTTCCAAGGAATGTGATGGGTTCTGTATTTGGTCCAAGGGCAAGAGAGAACACACACAGAGCATAAGCAGATTTGTCTTCATACGCCATCAGTAAATTGTTTAGACCTGCAAAATAGATGATCATAAAAGACAGGGTCAGCTACTGAGTTACATGAGTAGACCCTAAACACAAAAAAAAAAACAGGTTTCTAAACAAATGCAAAACGAGAATTTCCAAACCTTCATGGCCGGTTTTCTGCAGAAACCACTTGCTACAAGAGATTTGATTCCATGACCACAAAGCAGGATCAACAAATCAACAGCAGCAAAAAGAATAGATTAGTTTGGAAACAACATAAATACATACAGGATTTATGCAGTGGCTAAAAAAGTATCCTTTAACATCAAGAACCATACGACCATCCTTCAATATCACTTACTAACGAGTATATCTTTAGTGCCATTACTCAATGTATCAGCAAAGGCATTAGAAATTACTAAAGAAGCTGATATAGAAAATTAAATATTGTCTTCTAAATATCTTCTACATTGTTTATCCAAATCAATTCTCCTAGAGGAAGTACTAAACTATCAATAAGAAATGGAAACGAAAACAATACGGACACAAAGAATCACCAATCTACTACTGTATCTAATTTCATCTTAACTGATTTAAAATTCAAAATATCACTTCTATCATTAAAGTATAACAATCGAACATCTCTTACACTAAAAGAGAGACTCAGTGACCTCAAGAGAAGGGGATTAAGTCAGTGCACAGTGCACACATGATAACTTACATGTAAGGTCCTGCAAAATGGGTAAAAAAACAACAATTCAGGTATAAAAACCACAATAAACAACACAGTTAACTTCATAAAGTATTATGACAGAGAAGAACATACCAGGAAGTCCTTTCAGCGCATTGAAACAGAGGCAAGTATCTTCCACCAGAACTGGTCCATTTACCTTTTCAATCAATATAAAACAAATCCTAATTATACTCTACTTGGGTGAGCACTGAGCACTGATCAGTGAACGGGAGATGATTACTTACCTGTGCAGCGGCCAATCGAGCCTTTTCCTTGGAGATATCTTCCGGCTCCCCTTGTAATTCTGGCACTGTTCTCAATCAAAAAGGAATGCAATGAGTCAAATTCAACGATGAATTAGAGATAGTACCAATTAGCCCAAAAAACGCAACTTTGAAAGAGAGAAGCTTACGATCAAGTTTCAGAGACTGAAAGGGAATGGATTGTCCTAAAATGGCTTTCACTTCTTCCAACTTCTTAGGGTTACCCGTCACGAACGTCACCGGCCGTGACAATACCAAACCTCGGGCAGCCGCCATTGAAACTATCAAATAGAAGAGGAATTAGGGGAGGTGGGGAAGTAAGATTGAACTCTGAAGTTTTCATTGAAAAACGAACAAGAAAAACAGGTGATAGAGTTCTTTCGTATCAGTGAAAAACAATGAGAAATTCATCAAATTACCCACTGAGATGAGTTCACCGGTAATAAAATAAGAATTTGCACCCCTAATTTTTAACCAAACCAACCAATTGAAACCCTATCACATATATCAAATTAAACCTCAAAAACCTACTCGAGGAGACGCGCCGACAGTGGTGGTCGTCAGCAGAAGCTAGCGGCGGCGGTTGTAACACTAACCGGCACGACAGGAGACGATGCTTCTGCTAGGAGGGAAACGAGGAAGACGATCAGGCGACGAGATTTATGGCTCTTGGGCAATTTTCGAGATGGGCCATATCTACTTTCCTTCTACTGGGCCGTAAATTAGGCCAATTCTAAAAAAAAATTGATTTATTGATTCTACCCTAACAAGCTTTCTTACAACGTACGAAACAATGCTAGGTTGGTTACTCACGCTCGATTCCTTATTGTTAACTGTTAACTATTTTTTATTTATTTTTTTGATAAGGAAAGAAGTTAGATTGCCAACCTTGAACAGCTAAAGATTATCAAATGTCATGTCTGGTTGTCTTAATAATTTCCTGTCGTAAGGCGGTGATCTCGGACATAAGAACAGATTGGAAATCAATCAATCCTCAATGGGGTCTCCGCTGCAATCCCTGAGGACAAATTAGAAAGACGCCATCCCAACCGCATTAGCTACACCATCAAAATTAAGTTTAGTAAAATTAGTTGTGGTTTTGTTTCCATTTAGTGCGGTTTCGTTTGTACTTCACGACTTGGCTACTAGCAAGTGGGTCAGCGTCAACGTTCTTTTTGGTGTTGTGTCATTCCTTTATTTGGTTGCGAATACAATCGCCAAGCTTTTTATATTGGACTACTTGGTTGGAATCGGTTGGCTAAAAAATAGCCTTGTTTATGAAAACCTAGATATTCCACCAAGAACAAATGAGGTTTTCCAATTCAGAGTTGGACAACAAAGCCCTTATCTCATCCAGTATCTAGGCAGGTTTTTTCTCCTATAGTTTAATTTTGTTGATAATCCGAGCAATTTTAGGGTTGATGTTGCTAAGAGTAGTTTTAGTACGGTTGCATTCAAGCAAAATATGGTTGATGTCCTCATTTGGTTTATCACATGCGACACGCCCTTGAACGACACTGATATGGTTTTCATCGAGTCGGCATTTTGTGGGCAAACCGTTTCGAGCAATCTTCCACAAAAAAAAATTCATTTTCGTGGGATATTAAGTTTACATATCCAACTTAAGTTAACTTGGGGTTCTCCCTTGTTCCTATGAAACCACAACATAATCGAGTGTGTAAAGTATCAACCGTTCTTACTTGATTGCTAGTAAAGCATGTCTGGGATTTTGTTCCGCGGTGTAATAATTTGGGTTACCCGTTGAACGTCGCGGCGAGAGGGCCCGTTTAAGCTTATCGAGGTCCCGGGATTTGTCCTCTAAGAGAAATTCCTCCACGAGGACCTCGCTATTCGTATTGTGTTCTACGTTTTCTTTCGAGGACAAACAACTGAAACCAGTCCAGTTGTCTTTCCAGAACCGGATAGTTTTACCATCGTCGGTTTGTCAAATGAGACCTTTAAGGAAGAGGTCTTTGAGGCTCATTAGCTTGGCTCTATTTCTTTCTTTTGGCTATCAACTTATCATGCCCCCACATTTATATGTGAGAGTTGAAGCTTCGACATTTTTTTTTGATATTGGGAGGGTCTCTCTCATTGAGGCCACAAAGTACCCGCAGATAGGTAAAGTGGTGTTTGATTTTTTTTTTTTTGAATTTTTTTTGATTTGGTAAGATTTAGTACTTGGACTAGCCTAGAGCACCCGTAAACAGGTGAGAACTGGTTTACTAACCAATTCTAAGAAAGAAGGGCAAACCACCGCCCTGGATGCTCGAACCTGAGACCTCTTGCACATTGGCAAGAGGCTCAACCGTTGAGCTATGAGCAATTGCTCTAAAGTGGTGTTTGATTGAACCGGGCGAGCTAAGGAAGACCAAAAAAAGATTGTTTTTTTTTTTAATTTGAGATTGGGACTATAATTGGTATTTGAAGTGTGTCGTCGTAACCAAAAAAAAAAGTTGTGAGATTGGCACTGTATCAATATAGTTGACTTGTTTGACGTGATTCTCTGACATATTGAAGAACATGTTTAGATCTCTATAAGATGCTTGATCGTTACAGTATATAAAAGGATCGATATTAAGAAGAACAATGGGCGGTGGATAAAGTAAAATTATGTTGATTGTATTGAATGAATTGCAACATGAGGTATTCAATATTTTGTCTTTATTTCTTTTTTTAAAAAAAAGGATTTATTCTATTTTTATGTAATTTATATGTCCTTTTTACATGATCCTAATTTCTAAAAATTTGATCAGGAAAAATAATTTTTGTAAGATATGGTTACAAAGTTCATCCTTTTGGTAAGTAGCGGGCTTTAAACGTCAATATATATAATTTAGATAAAATTAAAAAATAAATGAGTGGGCTTACATTGAGGCCCATGATGATTTGGTGGTATGTTGTTGGAGCTTAGCAAGATACCCCCGACGGGCCCATACATGTGCCCTGACATGGAGCTTTAAACGACCCTACAAACAATTTGCCTTTTCACATCAAGCCCTCGTGTGAGCCTGAAACGTTGATACTCCCTCCGTTTCGTAAAATATGTCTTTTTAGTTTAATGCACACATATTAAGAAATGAATTTTTATCCAAATTACCCCTACATTTAGATAAATGTGCACTCTTAACCCCTCCTAGAAAATTGTTAAAAGTGATTATTACACCTATAAAGTAAGGGCAAATTTGGAAAAAAGTGAGAAAAAATGTTAAAAGGACATGTTTTATGAAAAATGAAAAATGGACTAAAAAGACATGTTTCATGAAACGAAGGGAGTATTATTTTAAGCTTCAAGTTTTTTGTTTTGGTATATATATTAACTTGATGACATCTCCTTTCTTACAGTATTTCACCTTAACGTTACATGCCTTAGAAAACGGAGTATATATATACAATTATACACCACCAGTATGTCACACTGCAATTTGTAGCAAATTTTAGGTAGTAATATTTTCCGATTTCCGATCTAAGTGGCCTCGGAAAACTGGAAAAGGAGAAAACGAAAGAAAATGCTTATGAGTAGCATGATTTAGCAGGTGATGTATAATTAAATTATTCAATTAGATCCCCCTAGCTAGTTTTGACTCCAATGGTGCCCACGCCCACCTCCTTAAAACAGGGGAGTTGTGATTTGTCATTAGCTGCGGCCGGCTATACTTTATTTCCTTTTTTAAGCCTTTATATATTTATTATATTATAATATCAATAATAATACAAGGTAAATAAATTACTTAAAAGTAATAATACTACCTAATCCTTGCCACATAACCACTTATTTTATAAAAAAGAATTGCATTTAGTCATCAAATCGTCATTCATCAACAATATTAGTTAGCAATTTAACTTGTCTATTTTATTTTGAAAAGAGATCGGGTGAGAATAAATATAAGGCGTTGGATGAACAAGAATCAACGACACATATTAAGCTAGTTTTGATGCATATTTACTAGTTTTGATGAACATAACAATTTTTTTTAAATACGCAGATAATATATAAAAAATACATATATGTTATAAATAAAAAGTGTAATCTAGCCCGTCACTTTTTTGAAGAGAACATACAAATTCATATAAACGCCTCTTCTTAAATGATCCATCTCTTTTTTTTTATTTATCAAAAGTATTGCAATTGTATGAAGCATTCAAAATAACTAGCTCTTATGGATGCTAGAATATTATACTCAAATAATCGGAGTTTTGGTTAGACCCGGATAGTGCTTAACACACTTTTTAGATTCCCAAATAAATTTAACTAACATAGTTGAACAATGATTTAATGGCTAGACCAAACCTTTGTAAAATGACCACATGCTCACCGATATTGTGGCAAGGGCCCTAGGTAAGACCATTAAAGTTTGTACTTAATTATTAAGATTAGAAAAAACAATAGTTTTTCTACCGAAAAAAGGTTTAGCGAGAGGCCCTCGATCAACTATTAGTAATCCAAATTAATTCCACACATTATTTCATTAACTGGACATTTGACTCGAATGAGTTAGCCATATGATTGTTTTGACTTAATATAGTACTCCGTATGTTCTGGTAAATTTCGAGCTCTCTACTGACACGGAGGTGACGGAGTTATTATAAATTATAGTGACTTCATCTATTAACTAAATTTTTTGTTCTCTACCAAAAAAAAAACTACTTTTTGTTATACCTAAATATATAAGATTTTTTATAATGTAGAACCCTAAAGATATAGGATAGATATATTTAATTAAAATGATTTAATTATTTTTAATATTTGGAATTATTTTATTTTTTATAATATTTTTTTAGGATTTAGCTTCAAAAAATACTTTTAAAAAATAAAATAAAATAAAAATTATATATTTTATATTGATCAAAATGCAAAAATTATACACTCCATATTTTTTGGTTTGAATATTCCGCCATACAAACATAAAACTACGTATAAATTATTTGATTTGTTATTAAGTGTGGAATTAATCAAGAAAGGGAAATGGTATTTTATTGTTGATACGGTAATTATGGTGGAAGCCGGGAGACTGAAAGGAGGGAAAATGATGGAGAATCTGTGTAGCACGACGCACGTGGGGGTGGCCTCAAAATCAGGGAGAGCTACAAAAAGCTCTACCATATTTACCAACTCCCTCCTCACTTTATAAATAATCGCAATTGTATCCCTTCATTATGTACAATGCTCTCTGCTATAAGACCATCTACAATCCTGAATCTCAAAACGGATTCTTAACCCCCCACATCAATTTTATCACTCCTCCACCTCATATTAAAACCCACTTTCACTTTATTCTCACAACCCACAACCCCATTTCATTCTTTTAAATTCACTAACTTTATTTTACTTTTATCTTTACTTATTCAATTATACTATTTAATTTCAGGTATTATTTAATAATACGGTATGATATTCAATATAAATATTTAATTATATTAATTTGACTAATTTATGTCAATTACGTAATTAAATTATAAAGTTTATAATTAATATAAACGACAAACAACACATTTTATTTCACTAATAAAACGTATGCAACTAATATCTTATGCCATCAAATAAATATATTATATTATTTTGTAAAATACATAAATTTAATTACATAAAAATAATACATAAATTAAATTTTAATGATTTTTTAACTTGTACTTATCATATATATCAAATTTAATTTTGAATCAAAATATATTCAACATGGGTTTCTATGGGTAGATAATGAATAAATAAAAATATTATAAATATTGTTTTGAATTTTTTCTGATTGATTTTGACAAAATATTGCCTACAACATTTTATAAGAGTAAACGAAATATGAAATTTGCTAGCCATCAGATCTTGTTTAATCAACGGTCCCCTATGCATATAATGTGGCCAACCATAAAACTCCACGTGGCTTTGTCTTGTTTGTTGGAAGAAATTTGAAGGGTTGTTTCACGTAGGCTTTTGGGTAAATAAAAGGGAAAAGAAGTTAACCTCCAAACAAAGCATACACTGTTGGGATTTTTATTTCTCTCCTTCCGCCTGCTATTTCAAGTCTCAAAATGCGATTCTTATTTTTTTACTACTGTACTGAAGATCTTTATTAGTTTTATATTCTAAGAATCACCTGTTGTGGGTGGTCTAATTGAATTCTCGAGAATGGATCATGTTAAAATTTTAGTCATTTGTTTTGGTTTAAATCAAAGGCTTAGATCATGTGTGTAATTTATTAACTTTTATCTCTGAGGATGAGCGACTGTGTTTTTCATCTTATATACGATTATGCGTTCATTTTCATCTTACCCGATGTTAGACCCAGATTTTAGGCACGAAAGCGTCAGCCCATGGACAGAGAATCTCCAACACACCTAGAGATACGGGAGGTCTTCGGATTTGGCTAAGTCGGTTGGAAGATAGAGATCCGAGATAAGTTTGTTACAAGATAGATTCTTCTCAGGATTTTATTCGTTATAAGATAGAAATAAACACAGATTTGTTAGTTAGGGATAAGATTATATCTTTGATTAAGATAGAATATGCCTTAAGAGGCTATATAAGTCGATGTACGTTTCATTCATAAGGCATCCGATGATTTCTACATCAATATACAAATTCTCGCTCGTATTCTTCTCAGTTTATTCGATCAAAGGCTCGATCTAGGTCAAAGTTCTACCTTTGGTAAATTTTGGCTCAAACAATTTGGCGCCCACCGTGGGGCTGTGATCGATACAACCATCAGAAGAATCGTCATTCTGCTCTCTTCCGGATCAAGGAACACGATGTCTGACAACGGGGAAGGAAGCCCTAAGACTCCTGTCACCGAGGACAACCAAAACCTTGATCACCAAGGCATTCGGTCTCAGGACGAGGAGATGTCGGACCTTAGACAACGCATGGAATTCCTCCAAAAGGCGTTGAGCGAACAAAAAATCTTTTACGACGCCCATGTAGAACGCCTCACTATTGAGTAGAGATTCCAAAGAAATGCCAACTCAAATAACAATACGAGGTCTTGGCTACGGGACGTCGCTCCCTCCGCGTCACCCGACGCACCGACGAAATAGTAAAGAGGCTAGATTTCAATTCTGGAGAAGGGACTTCCGGGAAGGATGCGGACCTGGAGCCTCGAGACAAGGCACCCGCGCAACGAGATGCTACTCCGGAGCCCATTGGGCGAGTCCGCCGTGAAGAAGTCTTCCACGACAATAATCATCCAATTAATCTCCGGTCAGCGGCTAACCAACGCCGAGCGCCATCCCAGGAAGTCTGGATCGAAGATGATGACACCGATGGAGAGGATCGAGAGCGGCACGGGCCAGTCGATTTAGACGCAACCATCCGGAGAAAAGTAACTGAACAAATTAGCGTCATCGCCGACCAACTCCGGAGAGGCAGCCAAGGTTTCCAGCCTTTGGAGCCTGAAGCACCCGACAGGTTTGACGAATCTCCGTTTTCTCGTCGGATCGCCCGAGTAGAGATTCCAAAGAAATTCTCAGTACCCAGCATGCCCACGTACAACGGGACTACAGACTCTAATGAACACGTGGCGGTATACAAACAGAAGATGATGATGAGTGCGGTCCCATCCCACTCAAAAGAGGCGGTGATGTGCAAGGGGTTCGGCACAACCCTAACGGGACTGACCCTAACCTGGTTCATCAACCTCCCACGCGGGAGCATTAGGTCCTTCGCGGACCTCTTGGACACTTTCCGTTCTTAATTCGCGAGCAGCCGCAAATTTGAGAAGCAATCCAGCGACCTCTACCGGATTCGCCAACGGTACCAAGAAACGACCAGAGAGTTCTTGGATCGCTTCAATCGTGAGAAGATCTCCATCCCGTCTTGCGACGTCACGGATACGGTGGAAGCATTCAGACAAGGGGTCACCCCCGACGGCGGCCTGTACAAGGAACTGACTAAACACCCTTGTGCTACCTTTGAGGAGGTGCAAGCCAGGGATTTGGCGCACATCCGGCTAGAGGAAGATCAGACCATAAGGAAAAGGTCTTCAGAGGCGGAAAGAATTGAGAGAAGGGCTCCCCTCGACAGCCGTCGAGGTTCAGCAGATCAGAGGAGGGACCGTCGCGCCCATCCTTACTCACGGCCTACCTCAGGGCAGGTCAACGTGACCAAGACACGATCGACGGAAGACAGAGAATGAGAGCCCATGCCACCATCGCTCGACTCCTTCGGACTCAATATATCCACGGAGAAGCTGCTCCGAAACATGGCGAAACAAGGAGAACTCGTGAGGTGGCCAAAAAGAGACAAAACTCCCCGCTCGGGAAGAGACACGTCCAAGTGGTGCGACTACCACGAGTATCACGGACACAGGACTCGCGATTGCCTGATGCTCCGAAAAGAACTGGCCCGCTTAGTCGCAGAGGGAAAAATAAGAGATATAGCTCCAAACGCTCGAGTACCCAAAGATTTGCTAGAGAATCGTCAGTCCGAGCACCAAGAAAGGAGAAATCCCCCAACGCCTGAGCGGGTGGTCAACGTAATATCCGGGGGATCAAGCATTTGTGGACTATCATACTCAGCGACAAAGCGCCACGCAAGGGAAAGCAGTTTTAGTCGACCTCAATCATCAAGGCACCGCGCCAGAGAATCTCCGGGACAAGCTATCGTGTTTGACGACACCGATGCAGAGAACACTTCCGAGCCACATCATGACGGTCTCGTAATATCCCTACACATCGGGAACGTGGTGATGAAAAGGGTGCTAATTGATACAGGAAGTTCCACGAATCTCATGACCCTAACTGCCTTAAAAGAGATGGGTTTGTCCGAAAACGACATCCATAAACATCCGGTGCCTTTAGTGGGGTTCAGTGGCGAAGTCAAACATACCGTAGGTGACATTGCAATCCCAACCTTCGCCAAAGGGGTAAATATACAAGTCAATTTCCTTGTGATGGACTGCCCTTCATGCTACAATGTAATCTTGGGACGACCATGGTTACACGACATGAAAGCCGTAGCTTCCACCTACCATCAAACGGTGAAATTCCCAACACCATGGGGAGTAGAAGAAATTCGCGGGGATCAGAGACTGGCTAGAGAATGTTACAAGGCAGCCCTCAAGCCAACCACTCTGAGACCTGAAGCATAGCAATTACAGAACGTCACCCCTCCGCCGGCGCGAACTGAAGATGGAGAAAAAGCGGAGGAGGTGACCCTAGAGGCGGGGAAGGTTGTCAAGATCGGAGAAAATCTAGAACCCCCAATCAGAGAAGAATTGATAATTTTCCTGAAAAATCACAAGAGTTGTTTCGCTTGGAGTCATGGGGACATGACGGGAATAGATCCTTCCATTATCACACACAAGCTCAACGTAGATCCTGAGCACCCTCCAGTTAAGCAAAAGAGACGAAGGTTCGCCCCAGAACGAATACAAGCGGTCGATGAAGAGGTCAAGAAATTACTAGAGACCGGGAAGATCCGAGAGGTGAAATACCCCGATTGGTTAGCTAACGTAGTCGTGGTGCCAAAGAAAAACGGAAAGTGGAGGGTTTGTGTGGACTTCACCGACCTCAACAAAGCTTGCCCTAAGGATTCTTTCCCTCTTCCCCATATCGATACAATGGTGGATGCAACCGCGGGTCACGAACTCCTTACCTTTATGGATGCATTTAGCGGTTATCACCAGATCCAGATGGAGCCGGGAGATCAAGAGAAGACTTCCTTTATCACCAGGCAGGGCACGTATTGCTACCGCGTAATGCCCTTCGGATTGAGAAACGCCGGGGCCACTTACCAACGATTAGTCAATCGGATGTTCCGTGACCATATTGGCAAGACAATGGAGGTGTATATCGACGATATGGTAGTAAAAAGCACAAGCGCCTCCCTGCATAGGGGACACTTGGAAGAGGCATTCAGAATTCCTGAAGAATACAACATGAAGCTTAATCCCCAAAAGTGCATCTTCGGAGTACAGTCTGGAACTTTTCTGGGGCACGTAGTAACCAAGCGGGGGATTGAGGCTAGCCCAGACCAAGTCTGGGCGATTGCTTCCCTGAAATCCCCCCGAAGCGTGAAAGACGTGCAAAAGCTGACTAGCAAGATAGCTGCACTTAATCAGTTCATCTCCAAGTCCCCATATAAGTGTCGACTATTTTACAAGGTACTAAAGAAGAACAAGATTTTCCAGTGGACGGAAAAACACAAGGCCGCCTTCCAGGAGCTAAAGACATACTTCGCTAATCCCTTACTACTGGCCAAACCAACCCCGAGGGAGGTGCTACACCTCTACTTAGCCGTATCGGACAGCGCCCTAAGTGGAGTCCTTGTCAAGGAGGAGGACGACCAACGGGTTCCAGTCTACTTCGTAAGCAAAACGATGGTATCCGCTGAGACACGCTACTCTCCGATGGAGAAACTGGTCATGGCGGTCGTAATGTGCTCAAATAAACTCTGACCATACTTCGAGTCACATACCATCGTCGTCTTGACGAATTACCCACTCCGACAGGTCATGCAAAAGCCAAAATTCTCAGGAAGAATGGCAAAATGGGCAATCCATCTAAGTGGATATGATGTCAGATACGAACCTCGAAGAGCAATCAAGTCACAAGTATTAGCCGACTTCGTTGCCGACTTCACCCCAACCCTTGAAGAAAGTGCTAAAGAAGAGGTCTTAGTCTTGTCCCCCGATGAACCTCAGGAGGAATGGATACTAAACACCGATGGAGCCTCAAACGCAAGGGGAGCAGGTCTTGGTGTCGTGCTAAAGTCGGCAAGGAGGGAAAGGATAGCTCAGGCAGTCAGATGCAACTTTGAGGCCACCAACAATGAGTCGGAGTACGAGGCTCTCATCTTTGGGCTGGAGTTGGATAAAGACTTATCCATTAAGAAAATCAAGGTACGCGCTGATTCCTTACTCATCATCAATCAAATATTGGGCATTTTCGATGCCAAAGATGAAAGGATGGCTAGCTACCTCAATGTGGTTAAGGCACTATTCGGGAATTTCGAACAAATACAATTCGAGCAAATTCCTCAAGATCAAAACGCTCTGGCCGATGCCCTAGCCGATCTAGGCTCAACCCTAGACCCCAGGGAGTATGATAATATACCATTAGTCCACTTATTACAGTCGGCTATAGCAGAAACATCGGTGACGCAGAATGCTGAACCACCGCCAGAGCAACTCGCCCCGGATATTCTCCAGGCATCCACCGGTCCTGGGGTCAGTTTGGCCGACCGCTGGACCAAGCCATACCTTGATTGGTTCCTGCGAGTCGAAGTACCCAAAGAAAAGATCGAAGCCAAAGCCTTGAGGTCGAAAGCAACGCGCTTCGCCGTCTTAGATGAGATCCTCTTCCACAAATCTGCCGCAGGCTTCCTACAGCGGTGCGTAGAAAAGGAACAAGCCGAGAAAATCATGCGCGAGATACACAACGGAGATTGTGGCAATCATACTGGGGGTCGAAGTCTTGCTAACAAGATCCTTCCGCAGGGGTGGTTTTGGCCTACCATTCGCCAGGATGCCACCGAGTATGCCCAGTCATGCGAAGCGTGCCAACGGCATGCACCAGTCCCACACCAGCCACCAGAGATTCTCCACCCCTCGATCACTCCCTGGCCATTCATGCGATGGGGGATGGACATCGTCGGCAAACTACCCCCTTCCACGGGGCAGAAGGTGTTTTTCCTCGCCATGACAGACTACTTCTCCAAATGGATCGAAGCTGAGGCCTTTCGGGAAGTCAAAGACAAGCAAGTAATCTCGTTCATCAAGCGCAACATCTTGAGCAGATTCGGGGTTCCCGCGGAAATTACTTGCGACAATGGGTCACAATTCATAAGCAAAAAGATGCGAGACTTCTGCAAGGAATGGAACATTGACTTAGTCATGTCCACTCCCAGGTACCCGCAAGCTAACGGACAGGCTGAAGCTAGCAACAAGGTCATTATCAACAACCTAAAGAAGCGACTAATAAAGTCCAAAGGGAAGTGGGCTGAGGAATTACCCTATGTACTCTGGGCCAATCGTACCACACCTAAAGGAGCCACCGGGCAGACCCCGTTCTCACTAGTACATGGTTGCGAGGCCGTTATCCCAGCCGAGGTCATAGTCCCAACCGCAAGGTATGGACTCGCTACCCTAGATAGCAACAAGCATGAACTAGAAGCAAATCTGGATACTATCCAAGAACTCAGGGAGGCTGCCCATGCTCGGATCACGAAGTACCAACAGCAAGTGGCTAGGAGTTACAATAAAAACGTCCGAGTTAAGAGTTTTCAGCTTGGAAATTGGGTGTTGCGCAAGGTTTTCCAGAACACCGCAGAAGCAAACGATGGCAAGCTAGCACCCAACTGGGAAGGGCCCTACAAAATCACCAAAGTCGCGGGGAACGAAGCCTACCAACTAGAATCCAAAGATGGAAAGGCGGTACCACGAAGCTGGAACGCAACCCATCTGAAAAAGTATTACTTCTAAACTGATTCGTTATCATGTTTTATCTCTAGATATTTCTTAGCTCTAGCTTAGAGAATCTTTAGGCCGTTTGTTACTTTTTCGAATAAACGACTCAGGGCACTTGCCCACACTGTCGAACAAAGTTTCCAAATTCCTAGATCGATAGAGTTTATTTTACACACTCTTACATAATGATTTGCGAGAAAATACTCTCCCATTCTTGCATACTTTCTTATTGCTCAAAAACGCAAACACACGCTATCACCGTTGCACATAACATGAAACACGTCAAACACAAAATACCACTGTTTAGACACATGGTTATACCGTCTAGAAAAGGCGAGGTCGTCACGAATACAACGTCGACGAAGTAACCCATAAGATAGTTACTCCTATCTAAGTCCGATCAAACAAAACATCCGATTAGTACGGGAAGGGGAAAGCTATAGCACTTAACCCAAAATGGCCATATGCGCGGGACGCCGCGATGACACCACATCCTGAGTTCAAAACTTAAGCATCCATTGCCCAAAAACATGTCAATACCTAGTGACCCTTGGCAATGGCCAAAGGAAGCCTAATCGTAACTAACTACGCACGGCCCTTTGCAGAAAATTAAAACACCTAAAAAACGAAATGTGAATCCACACGAGATTCACAATAACTCGCTAAAGAGAGGAACACTAAAACTCCCTCTTAAAACGCTAAACTCTAACGCGTACCCCATCCACAGGCAACAAATTCATGGAGATTCTCCAGGGAGTCTACCTATGCTAATATACTACGCAAACATTTGTTTCCAAACACCGACAGATAGGCAAATATTATGGTGCGCCATTCACGGGGCGTCAAAACTGTCCAAAAACGGACGCCACAAACATTCAGGCCACCAAGCCAAAGAGTTACCAAGACTTCAAACGGAACACATAACAAAATAAAAAAACAAAGTACTGCTTAAAATTCATCAAACAGAAGTCAGAGAGAAGAACGGTCGGGGCTTATTGTCCAACGGCTGGGGTCGAAGGCTCCTCCGTATCCATGGCCTTCTCGCCATTTCCGTCCTTGCTGAGTGGGCTCCCATCACCGTCGGCTTGATCCTTTTCCTTGTTCGGAGAACTAACATCATCCTCCTGGTCTTCAGCCACAAGATACTCCTTGCCAGGAGGGGGATTGCCAGCGGGGTAATACGCCTCCAAGACCTCCAGCTGCGTCTTCAAGTCCCATTTGTCGCTCTTACCATCAGCAAAGTCCTGCAGCAGCTCCACTTGAGACTTCATCGTGTAATACGCTGCTACGTTCACCACCACCTGGGAAAAGCCCTTGATCTCCTTCTCGGCCTCGGCCGCCTTTGCCTCAAGCGATGCCTTCTCAGATTGAAGATCTTCCACCTGAACCTTCAAGGAGTCCACCGACGATTGGAGTTTGCGAGCCTTCCTATCTGACGAGGCGGCCAACTCTCTTGCTTGCTTCTCTTTTTCCTCCAATGCCCTTATCTCCACCTGGCAACGGCTGTTAGTGGCCATTAGCTCCTGGAAAGCCTAAGATAGAGAAAGGTGGGGGAATAAGGATAGACCAGATAATAAGCAAGTGAGAACCGAAGAAATACCAAATTAACGGTAGAGAATATCTGAAGGTTCGGATGAGCAAACCTACCATTCTCAGCGTCGTGCCCACATGACTAAACGCGGCGTCTGGAGTTAGAGCCTGGAAATCCAGCTTGACGTTTGGCAGCAGCGTATCCCCGAAGGTGCTGAGGAGGTCTTTGGGCTCTATCTTCTGGACGACAGGCGAAGCTGGAGAATCTTCGACTCTTTTTCGTTTCAGTGTGAGGGACTTAGTTGCCTCGGAACTAGGAGGTGGAGAAGCAAGCAGTCTGGGGCCACCCGACCTCAGCCGTCGAACCATTGCTACGACAGAGGTATCTACTCCGGCACCTGGAAGGTTTAATGAAAAAAGACATGGATTAAAGAGCAAAAAAGAATTAATCACATAGGGACTACAAAACAAAGCGAAACTACGAACCTGACTTCTTCTTGGTAGAGCTAGCCATATCGGAGGACAAGGGGGTGACTTCTGTCTCGGTTTTGTCTTCGTCGGAGTCTGGAGCTTCTTCGTCTTCACCGCTACCTTCTGGGTCCGGACGGATCTTTTTGGGCTTTCGCTTTTCGGCTTTAATCTTCAGTAAACGGCGACACACGTCTGTATCTGTACACTTGGAATTGATACCTGTCGGAATTGCGCAGGCAAAAAAGCACGAAAACGAAGAAGGATTAGAGCATGCAGACAGGGCTACCAAGATTCCGAAAAATACAGGTAGGATCAGATCGTCTTACGAGATGTATTCCACTCATCTCCAAAGACGTCTATCACTTTATCATCAAGACCGCTTAAAGACGCTTTCTCAACAAAGAAGAAGCGAGATTGCCAGCATCGGGAGGACATTTTCATCTGAGGGATGAGGGGGTTTTTGGTGTCCCTAGCATGCAAGGTGATGCGGCCAGCCCTCTGGGGAACAATTTTGTACGCCAATAGAAGTTCTCCCATGGTCATTTCTAAACCCCTTTCTGCGGCAAGCTCATCAATTCGAGCAAGAATGCGCCAGGTGGTCGGGAGGATTTGGCAAGGAGAAACTTTTAGGGTTTGGATAAAGTCTCGGATGAAATGAGAGAAAGGAAACTTCAAGACCAGGGTGAAAGGATAATCAAGAAAACAGATCCACCCTGGTCGAACCCAGTCGATGAGTTCGACAATCGGGGCGTGGAAACGAGTCCCTTCAGGGAAAGCACCAAAGGGCAAAGGAGATCCAATCGGCGATCTCCTCCGGAGTCATTTCACAAGTGTAAAGATCTTGGGAGCCTAGGGCTGAAGAAGAGGTGAAAGGTGAAGGTTTGGCCATGGAGATCGAACAGAGTAAAACCAGAAGAGAAGAGGAAGGGAGCGTTACCTGAAGAGTCGGAAGCAAGATTGGGAAGGAAGGAGGACGAAGGCAAAATGATGATAAAAAGAAAAGAGTCTCTCAGGTCAATAAGAATAGGCAGCAGAGGCGAATCCCGTTTTCCAAGGCGTCTCCGAAACGTCCTGTCAACTTAAATGCAATTTTCGAAGATAAAAAATTCAAATTTTGAAATTGCATTTAGGGGTATTGTTAGACCCAGATTTTAGGCACGAAAGCGTCAGCCCATGGACAGAGAATCTCCAACGCACCTAGAGATACGGGAGGTCTTCGGATTTGGCTAAGTTGGTTGGAAGATAGAGATCCGAGATAAGTTTGTTACAAGATAGATTCTTTTCAGGATTTTATTCGTTATAAGATAGAAATAAACACAGATTTGTTAGTTAGGGATAAGATTATATCTTTGATTAAGATAGAATATGCCTTAAGAGGCTATATAAGTCGATGTACGTTTCATTCATAAGGCATCCGATGATTTCTACATCAATATACAAATTCTCGCTCATATTCTTCTCAGTTTATTCGATCAAAGGCCTGATCTAGGTCAAAGTTCTACCTTTGGTAAATTTTGGCTCAAACACCCGTCTTATCCAATTGTGTATGACCTTTTTCATGTGAGTGTGCATATTTATATTAACGACCGTGCATTTTCACCTTACCCGATGGCCGATTGTGCATTTTCACATTACCCAATGGTGCATGATGACGAGCACTTTTACGTCGTTATAAAAGTACTGACAAAGAAAATTCCTAACTCCCTAACCTTAGTAAAGTGGAAGTAAGGGTCGAACCCACAGAGACTCGGAATATTTGTATTTAAGTAATATTACTAAGTAGAAAGGGGGATTTTATGGTTGTAAACTAAGATCTAAGTAATTAAATCTAATTAAAACAAAGCAAGCAAAGTGATTTGAGGTTCAAATATGGGGAAAAGCGTCCAACTAGTTTCGTATCCATTGCATACATGAGATTTGATCCTTGATTATCCCTATTTCAATTTCCCTTGACTAATCTATTGTGAATTTATGAATTCAAGCTTAATGTGGTTGTTAATATACACCGTCTTTAACAACCTTTTAACCAATTAACCTAGAAAACCTTCTATGTCAAATTAATCATGCAATTAAGTTCAAAGCATTCAATAGAAACATTAATTCATGAATTCCACCGTCTATTCACGAAGTCTTGTGATTAAATTCTCCGCCTTTGATTAACCTTATTCCACCGTCTATAAGTTTAATCAAAGGATTCATCCATGAATAATCAAATTCCACCGTCTATTTAATTATTCTAGTTGTAATTCAACCTAAAAGTAAAATAGGTGATCAAGCTATTATAATCCTAAGTGAATTTAATCAATTAAGCACGGAGAGATTCAATCTAGTCAAGGCAAACTAAAATAATTCAAATCTCACAAACAATCATGCATACAACTTCAACTAACTAGTTGGACATGAGAAAATTAGCTAGACATTGTCATTGAAGAAAAATAAAACTTACAAGAGTTGAATTGATCTCCAATTGCAAAACTAGGGTTCTTGTTCTCCCAATTCTCCAAACTCAAACTTAGAACACAAGCAATAGATAGCATAATCCTCATAATAAAATCTAAAGAAAGTATTTATATTTATGTCTAAAAATATCTTAAAAGGCAATCCTAAGTCGGCCCACAAGATCTCGCGAAGCCCAAATCCTTGCCGCGTCATCCTGCCGAAGCGCGGTTTGGTGCACATGAGAGCGCGACCGCGCTCTCCCAGTTTCCCCCGCGCTCACGCCGCAGTAAGTTGGATCTCTCGGCGCGGTCTAGGCACCTCTACGCGGTTTGGCACTTCACTTCTCATCTTTGTAATTCTTGCCTCAAGTCTTCACTTCAATGCCTCCTATGCATCCCGAGATTCCGTTCCAAGCCTTCCATCTACCGTCTTCCACCTTCCTACCTGCATTTATGCACAAAGACGCGTAGATTCCGAACTAAAAGAAAATAAAACCTAAACTAAAACTTAGAACGAAATCCTAACTAAAAATGCATATAACTAGAAAAAAATATGCTCTAAAGCCTATACCTATATGCTCTATCAAATTCCCCCATGCTTGAACCTTGCTTGTCCTCAAGCAAGACATAGAAATCAACCACACCACAAACTAGCAAGCTATGAATTCAATTCATTTTCAAGAAGCACAAACTTAACCATGAAATCTTTGCATACATTTATCGAAATTTTCATACCAAGCTATTAATCCATTCTAACCCTCACCAAGGTATATGTGTTTGCACTCAACACTCAAGTGTTTAAAGGTATGTGTTTTCTCTCAAAATCATCTTTGAATGCTAACTACCATATGCTTGCATCAGTGCACTAAATCTCCACCACGAATGTTCAAATACACAACATAAATCATGAGGTCTTTTTCAAGGTTGTAATGGGGCCAAGGTATAGACAAGTAGGAGGGGATCATTATATGGCCATGTGGTGCTAAATCCGGGAACTAGAACTAACTAAAAACCCGAATTACATCAACACTCTCTCTCAAAACTTCTTCCCAACTTATACTTCCCTTTTCTTCCATTACTTTCTTTTAAGCACTTCTTTCTTTTGCTCAACTTTTAACTTTCTTTCTTTCCACAAACCCAATTGAGATTCATTCTTTCTTTTTCATTCCTCTCTCACAAGAACACTTTTGCAATTTATACATAGAATTCATCTCAATCAACCTTTCAAACCAACTTTACTTAAAGATTTTTCACTAAACATTCCCAACATCCTTAAACTTTTTCAACACTTTTCATTTTGGACATTCCCGTCTATTACACCTTTCACACTTTCTCACACCCCCAAAGTACAGCTTATAACCCACAAAATTCCCCTAGTCAAATCCTAATTCCCGGATAAGGGTCAAGCTTATTCGGATAGGAACAATTTTTGTGGAGCTAATAAACAAGGTTAAGGCTCAAAAACAATGGGGCTACAAAAACAAAGGTATAATGTAGGGTGGATAAGGATAATAATGAGCTAAAGAAAATTTGCCTCAATCACTTGTACATCATGCATTCAAATCATATAATGTGGTCTTGAAAAAGAATCTAAACGCAAGTTCTAGAGTTAAAGCAAACAAAGAGATACACTCAAGAATTTCATGCAAAATTGGCATGTAAAGGCTCAAAAGAACTCTCACAAGGCAAATTTTTTGGTTAGAACTTCATAACTAGCTCAAGTTTTCACTTTCATGTACACTCCTTCATAACTAAGCAATTCTTATTTTAGAACTTTCATCAAAAACTTAACAAGTCATGTGATATGAAATCATGCTCACTATTTAAACAAGTGGTTCCGAGGGGAAAATGAATCCTAAATGCAAACAAACCATTTTTTTTTTCAAATTTTCTGAATTTTTCAAATTTTTATGGATTTCAAGCTTTTAATCAAAACATACAAAAACATAAACATGCACATGCAACTACATGATCTAACTAAAACCAAGCTCTCATGACAAAATTAATAATCCCCTTCCCCCATGCTTAAACATTACTTTGTCCCCAAAGTAAAAGAAAACATAAGAGAAAAAGAAAACTGACCTTATCACAAGAACTTGTCAAACTCGGGAATCTACTCCTCGGGCGATGGTGGTGGTGGGTATCCCGGGTATGGATACTCAGGAGCTGGATATCTGGGATAAGGCTGATAAGCAAATGGCTGATAACCCTACTCAGATGTGTAAGTATCCATCCTCTGATGCAAATACCGGGTCTGCTCATCAACATAATCAAAACGGCTCGTCGCATAACCCCAGAAATGGTTAAAATCAGCCGTCATACCATCCATACGAGTGTGCAAGCCACTCACTTGTGTAGACAAGCCTCCCATCAACTCCACCAAATGGTTGTATTGATGAGTAGTCATGTAATCCCCTTGGCCTTGCTGCTCAAACTCATGAACTGGTGGCACTTCAGTGTGCTCATCATCACCATCCTCCTCATCATCATCTTCAGCTGCAATATCTTCAGGAGCAGCCTCAAACTCCTCATCCTCATCCTCCTCATCAACATCCATCGAAGAGCTAGCCTCCTCAACCTGTCTCCCTAATTGCCTTCTTCTCTTAGTCCCTCCAATCACTTCTGAAACCAGTAAATCACCATCTTGAGGGTGAATAAGCCATGTGTCAGCATTGGCTAGACCAACCTCTACCTTCACCCTCTCTGGATTAGGCAACTTCATAGCAAAAGAGCTATTACCAATCACCCAATAGTACCTATTGTTCTTTACATATAGCACCTTCATCTTGTTGAAGAAAAGCAAATTCATTGGAAGAGGATCAATCCGACCCACACATCGCTCCAAATCATTACCAAAATGCTGGGCAAACCGGGTGATGATACCACCCACAGCGATCCTACCATGGCTTCTCTTAACCATGAGGTCTATGTTATGCATCATGTCAGCTCCCATATCAATCTCTCGATCCTCTAGAAGACCTCTAAGGAGAAAGATATCCTTCCTAGGACAGTTATTTTCACCCTCTCCTCTGCCCGTGATAGAATGAGCATAGAACCTTTGAAGAATCCGAATTATTGGATGAGTAATACCTGGCGCCTTGGTTCTAGATGCCTGATACACATCGGTCCCAGAAAGTCGGACCCACTGTTCGTTGTTCATCCATGTAGTCCTGGACTCCCACCTATCAACATTCTTTTGGTATTGAGTAAATCTGAACAGCTTGTTGATATCTGTAAGAGTCATGCACCTCATCACCCCTCCTAACTGAAAAGTGCACCGCCCTTCATTAGCAAACCGCCCTTCTAAGATATGAGCCTCTAATGTGCTCAAGAACTCCAACACTAGGCTTCGGTAAACTGGCAATCTCATGCTCAACACGGTCAAATTATGATTACGCTCTGACTGCCTCAATTCTCTAGCCAACCCCAACTCCTCCAACAAATCCCAATCAATGTATCTCGGAGCTTGGATTTCACGCTCTTTCAATTGATTAAACCGGTCTAGATGTCTCATGTCCCGGAATTGGATACCATAAGTCGCCGGTGTGATCTCATTGTTTGATGAGGAAGCTCTAGGTGGAGCTCGAGATCGAGATGAAGAGGGTGCAACATCTTGGGCCCTAGAAGATGCCGCTCGGGTTGCCCGAGGAAGAGGCCTTGCGGGAGCTTTAGTTCTACCCATTGTCTTGTTCACCTACACACAATCAAAAACACCACAAGCAAGCACAATTCGATTGCTCCGGCAAGAGCAATCCACCAAACAAGTAATAATAAACAACAATTGCTCTCAAATCACTCTCTTCCCCCACTAACCTAGATTAATTAGCATGAAAATTACTTAATCTCGAAATTATGGAATTTTCAAGTTCTAAACATGAAACTAACTCATAATCATGCTAATATCAATGAATTTAGACTCAAATCGAAGAAATATGACCTAAAACTTCCTAAGATTGAGGTTTTTATGTAAAACCTAATTTAGAAAAATTTTGGGTGAGATCTTCAATTTTGGGATGAATTTTGATGAAAAGAGTGAGAAATCTTACTTGTTTGATGACTAGGAGTGCAAATCCGGGCTTGATTTGTGGTTTTTGATCTTCAATGGAGCTTGAATGTAGAGCTTCAATGGTGGAGAATGAGAGAGCTGCTCGGCGGCCTTATGAGGAAGAAGAAGGAATGGGAAAAATTTGGGGTTTTTCGGGTTTAATGCGCCGAAGCGGCCCAGAGCGCGGTTTGGCATCCCTGAGAGCGCGGTCGCGCTCTCCCGGGTCTGACCGCGCTCTGGCCGCAGAAACTCGGCCATCCGGAGCCCGGTTTCAGCGTTAGCGCGCGGGGGCGGTCCGACATGCCTTAGGCGCGTTCTGGCCACAGAAAGTCGACCTCGATTTGCTCGTTCCCGGGCTTGAATGCAAGGGCGTCTTTGGCTTCCTCGAACCGCGTGTACCTGTTTTCCGACTTAACCTACAACTAAGAAAACAAAACAAACCGAAAACCACAAAAAAAAAACTCAATCTAGAAAACAAATAAAAACTAAAAGCAAAGCTTGGGTTGCCTCCCAAGAAGCGCTTGTTTAACGTCATTAGCTTGACGCATTACCGCTCATGTGTTTGGTTCGTTCAAAACCGTTTCTTCAAGGATAGCATTGCTAAATCCTTCAAAATACGGCTTCAAACGTTGTCCATTCACTTTCTGCACTGAATGAGTAGCTCCATCATAAATTTCCACCGCTCCTTGAGGAAACGTCTTAGCTACTACGAACGGGCTCGTCCATCTTGACCTTAGCTTACCTGGAAAAAGTTTAAGTCTAGATTGATATAACAAAACTTTATCACCTACCTTAAAACTTTTCCTCCATATTTTCTTGTCATGCCAAGCTTTGGTCTTCTCCTTGTATATGGCCGCATTATGATAAGCTTCCAAACGTAATTCCTCAAGCTCTTGCAATTGTAGCTTCCTCAACACACCGGCCTCATCCATCTGTAGACTACAGTTCTTCACAGCCCAATAAGCTCGGTGTTGGATCTCCACCGGAAGATGACAAGCTTTACCAAACACCAACCGAAATGGCGACATTCCAATCGGTGTTTTGTAAGTCGTCCTATACGCCCATAGAGCATCGTCTAAGCGAGTACTCCAATCCTTCCGGTTTGGCGACACCGTCTTCTCAAGAATGGCTTTGATCTCCCTGTTAGACACTTCTGCTTGTCCATTCGTTTGTGGGTGATAGGCCGTGGAAATCCTGTGTGTGACATGGTATTTCTTCAAGAGCGCACTCACCGTTTTATTGCAAAAATGGGATCCCTTGTCACTAATTAAAGCTCTAGGAATCCCAAATCTTGAGAATATATGCGCCTTCAAAAAATCCGCCACAACTCGGGAATCATCAGTCCGGGTGGCCTTCGCTTCCACCCATTTGGAAACGTAGTCCACCGCTAATAAAATATAAATATTCCCGTAAGAGCTAGGAAAGGGGCCCATGAAGTCTATACCCCAAACATCAAATACCTCACAAAAGATAATTTAAGTTTGAGGCATTTCATCCCTTCGGGATATATTTCCGACCCTTTGGCATCGGTCACATGATTTGCAAAAGGCATATGCAGCCCGAAAGATGGTAGGCCAAAAGAATCCTGCATCCAACACTTTCCTAGCGGTTTTCCTAGCACTAAAGTGCCCCCACAAGCATAAGAATGACAAAACGATAAAACTGAAGTTACCTCATTATCCGGAAGACAACACCGGATTACCTGATCGGAACAATGTTTCCAAAGATATGGATCGTCCCACACATAATACCGAGCTTCACTCTTGAGTTTATCCCTTTGGGCCTTGCTAAAGCTAGGCGGAAATACACTCGAAACGAGAAAATTAACCAAATGAGCATACCAAGGTTGAAGTACACGTACCGAAAACAAGGTATCATCGGGAAATTCTTCTCTAATCGGCGTGACTTGAGCACATCGTTCCTCCTCATGAACTAAGCGACTCAGATGATCCGCTACCACGTTTTCCGCCCCCTTTTTGTCTTTGATCCCAATGTTGAATTCACTCAACAACAAGATCCATCTAATTAACCTGGGCTTTGCCTCCTTCTTTGTCAACAAGTAACGAAGGGTTGCATGATCCGTGTAGACAATCACCTTTGTACCTAGCAAATAAGACCGAAACTTTTCCAAAGCAAAAACCACCGCCAAGAGTTCCTTCTAGGTGGTGTAATAATTTTTCTGTGCTTCATTCAAAGTCATAGAAGCGTAATGGATAACATGATAAGCCTTACCAATCTTTTGACCCAAAACTGCTCCTACCGCATAGTCGCTTGCATCACACATCAGCTCAAATGGTAGGGACCAATCTGGGGGTTGAATTATTGGTGCAGTGGTGAAGCGTGCCTTCAACTCATCAAAAGCTCTTTTACAAGCTTCATTAAAGTCAAAGGTGACATCCTTTTTGAGTAACTCACAAATGGGTGAAGCTATCTTGGAGAAGTCTTTGATAAACCTGCGGTAAAAACCTGCATGACCAAGAAAAGAGCGTACTTCCCGAACATTAGTAGGATAAGGCAAGGATTGAATTACTTCAACCTTTTCCTTATCAACCTCAATCCCTTTAGATGACACTATATGACCTAACACTATGCCCTGTTCTACCATAAAATGGCATTTTTCATAATTAAGACAATGGTTAGTTTCCTCACAACGTTTCAGCACAAGTGTCAAGTGAGTTAAACAAGAATCAAAATCATTGCCATGAACGGTGAAATCATCCATAAAGACTTCAATGAAGTTCTCTATGTACTCAGAAAATATACTAACCATACACCTTTGGAAGGTTGCGGGTGCATTACATAGACCAAATGGCATTCTTCGGTAAGCGAATGTGCCAAATGGGCAAGTAAATGTTGTCTTCTCTTGATCCTCGGGTGCAATCGCTATCTGAAAAAATAACCTGAATACCCATCCAAGAAACAATAGAAGGAACGGCCCGCAAGTCGCTCAAGCATTTGGTCAATAAAAGGTAAAGGAAAATGATCTTTACGGGTTACCGTGTTGAGCTTTCGATAATCGATGCATACACGCCACCCGGTTTGAACTCTTGTTGGGATAAGCTCACCATCTTGATTCTCCTTTACTGTGATTCCACCTTTCTTTGGAACGACCTGAGTAGGACTTACCCATTTGCTATCTGAGATAGGAAAGATCATACCTGCTTGGAGAAGTTTCAGGACCTCCTTCTTCACAACTTCCATCATAGGCGGATTGAATCTCCTTTGTGGTTGTCTTGAGGGCTTTGCTTCATCCTCCAATAAGATTCTATGCATACATGTAGAGGGGCTTATTCCTCTAATGTCGGCAATAGTCCATCCTATAGCGGATTTATGCTCCCTTAAAACATCCAACAACCGGTTCTCTTGATCTTGAGTCAGCTTATTTGAGATGATCACCGGTAAGGTATCTCCATCACCTAGGAAAGCGTACTTGAGTTGGTCCGGTAGTTGCTTAAGCTCCACCTTTGGGGCCTGCACAATAGAAGGAACAAGCTTCTCGCTTGGCAATGTTAGTGGAATGGGCTTTGAGCCCGGTAGCAAGAGTGGTCGCTCATAGTGAGCGTTCAACTCGGCTACAATTTCTTGCATATTATCATTCAGCATAAATTCCACTTCATCTTTATCAACCACAAAATTTTCTAGAGTAGATTGCAATTCATCATGATCATTAATGTCAAAGAAGTCTTGAACAAGAGTATCTAACACATCAATTGAACATAAGGAATGAACATCATAGGGGAATTTCATAGCATCATAGATATTGTATTCCACTTTTTCCCCATCAAACTCCATGGTTAATGAACCACTACACACATCAATTTTTGTTTTGGCTGTTTTAAGGAATGGTCTACCTAAGAGAATAGGAGTTGCATGCTTGTCATGTTCCATTTCGAGTACGTAAAAATCAGCAGGGAAAACCAACGTATCAACCATAACAAGCACATCTTCTATATTCCCCTTTGGGTAAATGTTAGACCTATCAACCAATTGAATGACTACACTTGTTGCATGCAATGGACCTAGCTCAAGGGACTCATAAATTGAATAAGGCAAAACATTGATAGAAGCACCTAAGTCTAGCATAGCCTTTTCAAATTTTGTCTCACCTATAATACAAGGGATAGTAAACATACCTGGATCTTCACATTTTTGTGGCAATCGTCTTTGGAAGACTGCTGAGATTTGCTCACTAACCTTGATCTTTTGCTTCCCTTTTTGCTTTTGATTCCGCTTGACCGTAAATAAATCCTTCAAGAATTTAGCATAGCGAGGAATGCTCTTGATAAGCTTGAGAAGTGGAATGTTCACCTTGCAATTGCTAAACGTCTCGAAGATCTCTTTGTCGTTCTCGATCTTACGGGTCTCCTTTAAGGCTTCGGAAAAAGGTGGAAGAGGTTTAAGAGTCGAGGTCGAAGGAATCGAGGAATTCCCGTGGATCACCGCCGGGGCGGTTTGGTCGCCCCGGAGCGCGACCGTGCTATGGCCGGTTTCGACCGCGCTCTAGCCGCAGAAACTTGGCCCCTCGGAGCGCGGTTGATGGCTTTGTGGCGCGGGGGCGCTCTGACTGGTTTGCCCGCGGTCGGAATGTGATTCGAACTCCGAAATTTTGCCCCCCTCGGTTTCATCCTCATGCAAGGCTTGTTGCTTGTCGGCTCTGGTTTCCAACACTTTACCACTACGGAGCGATATTGCATTCACATTCTGTTTTGGATTGAGTTCCGCCTGAGAGGGTAACCTGTTGGAATCTTTAGCTTCAAGTTTGCTCATTGCCTTGGCAAGTTGGCTCATCTGATTTTCCAAGTTGGTGATGCTTGACTTGGTATCTTGCTGGTATTGCCCCACAGACTGCTGCATCAGATTCATATTTTGAGTAAGAGCACGGATCATTTCATCTGTGGATAAGGATGGCCCTTGAGTCGGTGCTTGAGGCTGAGGTTGGTGTTGAAAAGGAGGTCTAAAACCTGGAGGCCCGTTTGGAGGTACATATTGTTGATTTTGGTTTCCATACCTCAAATTGTGATGATCCTTCCAGCCCGGATTGTATGAGTTTGAATAAGGATCATATGCTGGTTTCCTTGGCCCATAGCCTCCAAGTGCATTAACTTCCTCATCTTGAGCATGAAGAGTAGGACAAGCATCCGTCTTATGAGTCACATCAGAGCAGAAACCGCAAGGCTTGACTTGTGGTTGTCCTTTCAGCATGAACTGCCTGAACATTGTCTTCAACTCATTCAACTCTTCATGCAAAGTTGTAACATCGACAGAATTAGCTGCCTTTGCTGAGGCTCGTTTGCTGAATTGACGGGAGCCTTCAGAAAGTTCATGAAATAGATCAAAAGCTTCATCAGGAGTCTTGTTCAGGATGTTTCCTCCACAGGCTGCATTAACATGTCGGCGTTCTTCATCCAATAAGCCTTCATGAAGGTACATAACAAGATCCATCTTGGAATAACCATGATAGGGGCAACTTGAGATTAGCTTCTTGAACCTCTCATAATACTCGTAAAGCGATTCGTTCGGGAGCTGTTCAATGTTGCTAATGCTCTTTTTCATACTTGAGAGCTTTGTAGATGGGAAATACTTCTCAAGAAAAGCCTTTTTCAGTTCCTCCCAAGTCTCAATACTGCCCGGAGCAAGATAATAAAGCCAGTCACTCGCTGCATCTTTCAAAGAGAAGGTAAAAGCTCTCAGCTTGATTTGCTCATCAGTGACACCGTTTGGTTTCATGCTAGTGCAGACAGCATGAAAATCCGATAGATGTTTGTTGGGGTCTTCACCTGCCTTCCCATAGAATTGAGGAAGAAGGTGAATCAGCCCTGATTTCAGCTCAAAATTGACACCGTCAGGGAGTGCAGGTATCTTCACCGCCAATGGTTGTTGGGCCAAATCAGGTGCAGTCAACTGTCTCAGTGTCTGGTTAGCCATCCCTGTGATTTCAGTAACGCTTTCAGAACCAGAATCAGAATCAGAACCAGAAGAAGAAGAAGGTGCCAGATTGAACGGTAGTTCCCGAGAAATCGCACGAGCTTGCCTGCGCAACCTAGAGATTGTTCTTTCGATTTCTGAATCAAATTCAACAAGATATGGATTAGTAGCACGGGTCTGAACCATGCAAATGGTTCACACCCAAAAAGAAAAATAAAAAGCAACACTAGATAAACACAAATAATTTGCCGAGTCCCCGGCAACGGCGCCAAATTTGACGAGCACTTTTACGTCGTTATAAAAGTACTGACAAAGAAAATTCCTAACTCCCTAACCTTAGTAAAGTGGAAGTAAGGGTCGAACCCACAGAGACTCGGAATATTTGTATTTAAGTAATATTACTAAGTAGAAAGGGGGATTTTATGGTTGTAAACTAAGATCTAAGTAATTAAATCTAATTAAAACAAAGCAAGCAAAGTGCTTTGAGGTTCAAATATGGGGAAAAGCGTCCAACTAGTTTCGTATCCATTGCATACATGAGATTTGATCCTTGATTATCCCTATTTCAATTTCCCTTGACTAATCTATTGTGAATTTATGAATTCAAGCTTAATGTGGTTGTTAATATACACCGTCTTTAACAACCTTTTAACCAATTAACCTAGAAAACCTTCTATGTCAAATTAATCATGCAATTAAGTTCAAAGCATTCAATAGAAACAATAATTCATGAATTCCACCGTCTATTCACGAAGTATTGTGATTAAATTCTCCGCCTTTGATTAACCTTATTCCACCGTCTATAAGTTTAATCAAAGGATTCATCCATGAATAATCAAATTCCACCGTCTATTTAATTATTCTAGTTGTAATTCAACCTAAAAGTAAAATAGGTGATCAAGCTATTATAATCCTAAGTGAATTTAATCAATTAAGCACGGAGAGATTCAATCTAGTCAAGGCAAACTAAAATAATTCAAATCTCACAAACAATCATGCATACAACTTCAACTAACTAGTTGGACATGAGAAAATTAGCTAGACATTGTCATTGAAGAAAAATAAAACTTACAAGAGTTGAATTGATCTCCAATTGCAAAACTAGGGTTCTTGTTCTCCCAATTCTCCAAACTCAAACTTAGAACACAAGCAATAGATAGCATAATCCTCATAATAAAATCTAAAGAAAGTATTTATATTTATGTCTAAAAATATCTTAAAAGGCAATCCTAAGTCGGCCCACAAGATCTCGCGAAGCCCAAATCCTTGCCGCGTCATCCCGCCGAAGCGCGGTTTGGTGCACATGAGAGCGTGACCGCGCTCTCCCAATTTCCCCCGCGCTCACGCCGCAGTAAGTTGGATCTCTCGGCGCGGTCTAGGCACCTCTACGCGGTTTGGCACTTCACTTCTTATCTTTGTAATTCTTGCCTCAAGTCTTCACTTTAATGCCTCCTATGCATCCCGAGATTCCGTTCCAAGCCTTCCATCTACCGTCTTCCACCTTCCTACCTGCATTTATGCACAAAGACGCGTAGATTCCGAACTAAAAGAAAATAAAACCTAAACTAAAACTTAGAACGAAATCCTAACTAAAAAATGCATATAACTGGAATAAAAACATGCTCTAAAGCCTATACCTATATGCTCTATCACATGACCTTTTTTTATGTGAGTGTGAATGGTGTTACAATGAGTGTGCATCTTTCTACTAACGACTGTGCACTTTCATCTTAATTATTCGGTTGTGCATTCACATCTTACTTGATTGTACGTGAATTTTCACATTACCCGACTGTGTATGAACTTTTCATGTGAGTGTGTATGATGGCTTACAATGAATGTGCATATTTCTACTGTCGACTGTGCATAATTCATTAATTTGTACAAGTGACTATGTATAATTTTGTTATTTAATGTGCATATTACCTTTTTTCAAACGTGTTTTCGTGATGAACTTATAATTTTGTTATTTATTGTGCATTACCTTTTTTCAAATGTGTTTTCATGATGAACTTATAATGAGTATGGTTTCCACACTCAATTACAATATTATACATTTTAACTTACAAGAATATACACGTTCGCTAACAAAATAATGCACAATCACTTACAAAGCATTGCACACTTGGTGAAAAATGTCATACACACTTAGTTTAGAATAGTATGCACATTCACTTACAAAATAACGCACATTTGCTTACAAAATAATACATAGTCACATCTAATATAATACACAATTGTTGAACAAGCGTTAAACATTTTATTTAGAATATTATACAAATTCACTTATAAAATAATACATAATCGCTTACAAAATAATGCACTGTCGCTAACAAAATAATGCAAAATCACATATACATATGTAATATAATGCACTCTCACTGAAAAATGCATACATTAAAAAAATTAAAAAATTGTCTGTGTGCAATCAGCAGCTGAGATCCATTCTTATCTATATCTTGGGACTCTATTCTCACCTGAACCATCCTTTTGCATTCTCATATATTATCTTTGATTAGAAATAAGTGTCGTTTTATTTTTTGACACAAATTTTAAGAAAAAATATTAATTAATTAAACTCAACTTTAAAAATTTTCTATTTTTATCACTGTTTAAATATTTACCATATTTTTTGGATAATGAATAAAGAATATTGATCAAGCTAAATAAATTTTAATAACAAATTTCATACAAATTTCTTAATTCATTGGCTATAAAACCTAAAACTATATATAAAATTAAATAATTTTCAATTATTAAAATAACACTTATTTTCGATCGTATATATATATATTAAGCAAAGTATGGTCGTTATTTTAATCATGGCCATTTCACTTATATGCCTTTCCTAGTCATATAGGTATATTTTGACATAGGCTAGGAGCTCCTAAATCTTATGCTAGTGAGGTCATGTCAATACTATTTGTAAGGGATCGTTGTATACTCCGTATTATGCACTGAAATTAGACAAGTTCATAACTTGCATAAAATCAGGGAGAGCTACAAAAAGCTCAACCATATTTACCAACTCCCTCCCCACTTTATAAATAATCGCAACTGTATCCCCCTACAATATGTAGATATGCTCTTTGCTATATAATCCATATAATTGAATTCTCGAGAATATACTACTAGAAAACTCCTATTTGCCCACATTTAAAATTGTAGAAATTAACTGTTATTTCTTAAAAGGTGTGGCTAAAACCAATACTCATATAAGTTGCAATAAACTGTGGTTATATGGGGTGCGAGAAATCCGATAACACGTAAAACTATGACAAATACTCACACTCATTTCTATAAGAAAAAGAGTCACGTGCGAATGGGCGCCTGTGTGAGAAATAAGAATAAATCTCGATCGTTCATTCCAAAAAATCAACGCCCCTGATTAAACATTCATTAAAAAAAAAATACGGCACGGGCGAATTTTTCCCGTATTATTCGCGTATTTTTCAATAAAATACGACACGGACGAATTTTTCCCGAATTTTTCAAAAAATACGTTTTTATGAGACGCGCCCAGTTTGTTCATCAGAAATAGCGATTTGTTCATCAATATTCACCAATTGTTCATCAATACTAACTAATTGTGCATTGAGTTTTTGATAACATTGTTCATTGATTTCGAACTTTTTTAATTTTAATTTTAATTTTTTAACCTTATTTATGTGTAGGAATACAATATTATGTGGTTTTTTTATGCACATATAATTAGTTTTGATATACTCATATTTGTTCTTTGATATACTCGTATTTGTTCATTGATATACCCCTATTTGTTCATTGATATACCCATGGTATACCATTATTTGTTCATTAGTATATTTCTTTTTTGTTCATTGGTATACCATTATTTGTTCATTGATATACCCTATTTGTTCATGGATATACCCTTATTTGTTCTTTGATATAACCTTATTTGTTCATTATTATACCCTTATGTTTTAGGTGTGCTTGTTCCTTATTTAGCTATGAACAAATTGATGTTATTAATGAACAAATATGCATATAGTAATGAACAAATTGAGGTTACTAGTGAACAAATATGCATCTAGTAATGAACAATTATATGAAAAAGACAATGAACAAATATGCATAAACCAGTGAACAAATTGATATTACTAATGAACAAATATGCACAAACCGATGAACAAATATGCACAAACCGATGAACAAATATTTTCGTTTTTTATGAACAAAATCACAATGTTGATGAACATATTGCATGTAATTTTTGATACACATTTGTTCATTTTTTATGTACAAACAATAGATTTTTGATGCACAAGCAATAGTTTATTTATGCACAAAATCACAATTTTGATGAACAAAATCACAGTTTTGATGAACAAATCCACATTATTGATGAACAAATCCACAATACTGATGAACAATCTGGGCGCGTGTCTTATTTCCGTTTTTTTTTTCAAAAATACGCGAATAATTCGCCAATAATTCGCCCGTGCCGTTTTTCCCCTTTTTAAGTGAAATGATCAACGCCTTTAATTTTTCTTGATCCAACGGCTCCTGTTCTTTCTTATTTCGCATCTGGGCGCCCATTCGCACCTGAACCGGACTCTTTCTATAAAAACTAATTATAAATTTAAGTATTTCATTTAGTTTGGAAAGAATCCACACCCACATGGCCACATTCAACGAAATCACATATTTTAGTGTTACAATAATTAAAATAAATATAAAATAAAATAATTAAATTTATGTAGGTACTAATATTAAAAGTCTGGGTATATTTATTTTGGATATGTATATTGATAATTTGTTTTGTTCGGATATGTCTGTTGAAAAAATTGCACCATACGACATTATTTAAATAAAATAATGTCAAGCTTTTAAATAATAACTTATTATTCTTTCTATACATCCAATTTTTATATTATAATAACTTGATCTATCTATATGTTGATACTTTCTATATTAAATTTATGCAGATCTTTTAACAAAACTTAATCTATATGTTAATATTTTTCATTGTTATTTTATACATAATAAACTTTATTTTATCTTTTAAAAGATCTTGCACTCCAAATATATAATTTTTTTTAACTATATGTTGATATTTTGCAATATAATAAATTATTTATAGCATATGATATATTTTAGTATACACTGATATCTACCTAAATTTTAATAAATTAACATCAAAACTAATAAAAAAATAAATTAACATCAAAAACTATTTTAATAAGTTATATTATCCTTCATAGATATTCTACCGTAATTATCTTTAAGTTATAGAATTATATTTTTTTTCTCTATGTTATTTTTTATACCAATCTTTATATTAATGTTCTCCATATTTAAAAATATTATTATAGTCATTAAAAAGTATAAGATAAGAACTCAAATACATAACCTTAATAAATATTTTATAAAATTGATTGTTTTATGCATATTAATATCTTAAAAATAAATATATATATATATATATATATTTAAAATTATTCAATTCAAGTGAAATTAACATTTTAAAAAATTTAATCAAAATATGGGACAACATCTCAAGAAATAATGAAAATAATATTTAGTAAATCACTTTGTGGGTATCACGGGAATTCAACTAGTTAAGATTTAATTACAAACTTCATAAAACATAGTTACACTTGATGTTACTGCAACACAATAGTATAGTTGAGTAGTTGACGGATGGTGAGTGAATCACATGATATTGGATGAAAAACTGATCACATTTGGGAATCGTATTGATAAACCATCTAATAGGGATCAAATCCATAGCTAGCCAACTTGAGTAGATAAGCATTTGCATCGCTTGCACTCTTCCACAACTATCAATTACCACAAGATGCCTTGATATATACTTTGGCAACCGTTTGGAAGGTACGGATTGGTTTTTCCATGTGTATATTACGACCTTCCATCAAATTAGTTTTTCCATCGGCAGACAAGTTTAGATCAAAAGCTCGTGATCTCACCTGGTCATATTATAGACCAAAGAAGCCATCACATTGAAGTAAGGGGATCGAAGTTTTAGTAAAATCTCAAACCAGTCTCACCCCTAACCCACGACTATGTGCAAATCAGAGTCCTCAAAGGGCAGCCATCGACGATCAAGTCATTTAGCCTTCGAGATTAAGCACGGGAACACCTCCTTTCATTGGAGCACGCCAACCTTATGGTGACGGAAGCATCGATGCTACGAGGGACGCAACGACGGGATCGGCCGGTATGGGTGGCAGGCTTTGGAGAGGAGTTGTTGTTGGAGCACTCAACACTGGCGGATGTAGATGGAGAAGAATCGTGTCGTGATGGATCTGGTTGAACTTCATGACGAATTTGGGAGGTTTAGATATTAGAAAGAAAAGGGTGATTGAAAGCGGCAGAGTAAGAAATAAAAGTAGGCTGAAATTTATGTAAAGTACTAGTAGGAAGAGTAATTTGATGGTTAATCTCGAAAAGATCGTTGATGGAGTAGGGAAGATTTGCTCAAAGATTTAAAAAAAAATAATAAGATTTAAAAAATTATCTATCTAACTAACCACCCTTGCGTACAGTGTTAGTGTGCTACTAAATACCTCAAATTATTTCCTCAAAAAAATACCTCAAATTATTAATAATTTAAAGTATGGACACTAGTGTGGGTAAAGCTCACTAACCATTATATAAACGGGGTTGCAAATCCATATGTGTAATTTTGCCACTCTTCTCCAACACTTCAAAATGTTAAATAAGATATCCAACCAAATAAAGTGTTGAAAAATTATTCCACACTTTTATATGTGATATATCATGTGAAAATGATATTATATATAAATAATTTTATCTAATTGTGCATTCTCATCTTACCTAGTTATACATTTTTACATTATCTGACTGTGTATGAATTTTTTCATATGAGTGTGCATATTTCTATTAACGATTGTGCATTTTCATCTTATTCGGTAGTGCATTTTCATCTTATCTGACTGTGCATTTGCATCTTACCCAAATGTGCATTTTCACATTACCTGATTGCCGACTATGTATGACCTTTTTCATGTGAATATGCATACTGGTGTTACAATGAGTGTGCATCTTTCTATTAATGAATGTGCACTTTCATATTAATTACTCGATTGTGTATGACCTTTTTCATTTGGGTGTGTGTGATAGTCTTACAATGAATGTGCAATTTTCTACTACCGACTATGCATAATTTGTACAAGTGACTATGTATAATTTTGTTATTTACTGTTAGAGTTGTCAAACAGGTCGGTCGATCAGGTCGAGTTCGGGTCCGGTTATTTCTGGTTCAAGTTGAGTCGGGTTCGGGTCGTAACGGGTCATCGGTCAAATCGGGTCGGGTCATCTCGGGTTTTCGGACGGGTCGGGTCGACACAACAGGTCAAGAAAATCGATTTTTTATAATTATTAAAATATCTTTTATTTAAAAAATGATATTTTAATAATAATCTATTATTTTTATATATTTTAATAATAAAATATATTATAATTTTCAAAATATATTATATATTCTAAAAATATAACAAATCGGGTCAATCCAACGGGTTTCGGGTTTGAACCCAATGAGTTTCGGGTCTATCGGGTTTGGTTTATTTTGGGTTTCGGGTTTAAATTTTCGGGTTTTGACCCTAAAATTTTCGGACGGTTCAGGTCGGTTTTTCGGGTCGGGTCAGCTTTTGACACCTCTATTTACTGTGCATTACCTTTTTCAATTGTGTTTTCATGATGAACTTATAATGAGTATGGTTTACACACTCACTTACAATAATATACACATTAACTTACAAGAATATACACATTAGCTAACAAAATAATGCACAATCACTTACAAAATAATGCACATTTGGTGAAAGACGCCTTACACACTTAGTTTAGAATATTATGCACACTTACTTATAAAATAGTGCACATTTGCTTACAAAATAATGCACAATCACATGTAATAAAATACATAATTGGTGAACAAGTCATAAACACTTTGTTTAGAATACTATGCACATTCACTTACAAATAATACACAACCGCTTACAAAATAAAGCACAATCACTAACAAGATAATGCATAGTCACATGTAATACAATACACTCTTAGTGAAAATGCATACAGTAAACAAAAATGGTCCGCCATATTTTTTGGCTAGAGTTTTCAAGAAAAATATTAATTAATTAAACTCACAACTTTATTTTTTTCATTTTTATCACTATTTGGATATCTACCATATTTTTTGGCTAACGAATAAAGAATATTAATCCAGTTAAACAAATTTTGATAACAATTTTCATACAATCTCCTAATTAATTGCCTATAAAACCTAAAATTACATATAAAATTAAATAAATTTCAATTACTAAAATAATAACACTTATTTTCGATCGTATATTTATCAAGCAAATTATGGTTATTATTTAATCATGGTCATTTCACTTATATGCCTTTCCTAGTCATATAGATATATCATATATGATAGTTTGAATCTAGGTGTTAGTTTTAGGACATATGTATGTTTAGGTAGTTGTATGTGTTTTGCTTAATTTTTATAGTTTTTGCATTTTGGTGTCTACTCTGGTACTTTCATGTTTTTATGTCTTCATGACGAGCAATGATTGATTACACGGGGTTCTAAGCCATCTTAAGTTGGAGGATTCAAGATTGAAGATGTTCAAGTGTGTTTCCAAGGATATTCAAGCCACTTTTGATGATTATTAAGGCCTAAGAGGTTGTGGAAAAGAGCGTTTAAATTCGGGTCATGGTTTGGAGTTGTTGTTTCGACATCACTTTCTTGCGATGCTTCGCTCAGGAGATACGGTGGTCGAATGAAGCTGAATTTGATATCATTGGACAACTAATTCAAAGAGCTACAAATCATATTTGTACTCCGAGTTCAAATTCCACCTCTAAGTGGGTCAAAACAACCTCCGAAAGTGCCGCCAGAATGTTGTCAAGAGAAGAACGTTATGCACCGCCTCGAAGAAGTCAACCAGTCAAGCTGCGACGTCAGTTTATAATACTGCGACCACGGTTCTACTGGGTTTCACATGCACGAAGGACTTTCCGAGTTTATCTTATCTTGCTATATTTTCTTATCTTTTAAGTTTTGTGTTTTGCTAGTTTTTAAGACTCTTGTTAGACTTTAGTTGTTATTAATTCTACCTTTTGTTTTTCCATTCACTCTTTCCTTGTTGAGAGAAGAATTCCTATGGAAAACTAAAAACCCTAATTTCATTCTAGTTGAAGCCTTTTGATTCAAGTAAGTTGTGAGAACATCTCCATCAAATTCTCTATAATTTTTTCTAAAATGGAGAACAAAATCACATATTCTCTAAATTTTTTATACCCTAACTCCAACAAATTCTCCATTTTGAAGAATAATATTTATATTTATATTATTTATATTTATATTTTGATATAAAATTTAATTTAATCAATTGGAAGAAGACATGATTACATATACATTTAATGCATTTTCTAAATATTTTTGGAGAATTTCCTAAATGTAGAGATGTCTAGTTATATTTTGGAGAATCTCTCCATTTTAGAGAAATAGATGGAGAAATTGTTAAAACACACACTAAATTCTCCAAATTCACCATTTTCAAGAAAATGGAGATTCTGTTGGAGATGCTATGAGATTCTTCTTTCAATTAAGTTTATTACTTTACTTATTTCAATTTCTTTTGGGTTTAATCTATATTGAATGTATTGATTTCTACTTGATTGATCAACTTGTTGAGATTTAATACACTCTATTGTTAGGATCTAGGTTTTCTCGTTTCAAAACCAAAACTAATCTTTGTAGCAACTCATTATTTTAAGACTCGTTGCATTAAAACAATTTAGAAAGAGAATTGATTGCATGTTTATTGTTTGACTCATTGGAATTCAATAACATTTATCTTGCATATCCTTGTTCTTACTACTAATATCACTATAATCAAGATCGTTCATGTTTGTTTTGATATTAAGTACTTGCATGGCTCATTGACTGTTTGTTTTGATATTAAGTATTTGCATGGCTCATTGACATGTTTATTATGTCTGATCAGGATAGGAATAATTATAAAGTGAATTGCTTGTTTTGAATCAATGATTAACAATCTTGATGATAAAGGTGGATGCTTGAATGAAATCTTTTTCCCTAACTAATTACAAATTCAATCTTTACTTGCTTTGTTTTTCCCTAGAGTTAAAAACCAATCTACAATCCCCCCATGTTTATTGTTCTTGTTGATAAAAATAACTTGGGAATACAAGATTTTCTTGGTACGACCCCGACTTACATGACTATACTAAGTTTAGTAATATGGATTTATTTTTGATTAGGCACGACGATTTTAAGCTTGTCATTATATATTGGATCGTATGTGTCAGTTAAGAGTTGGAAACAATAGGATTGTTCCCAAGGTAGCGGAAATAAGTAAATCACAAGTAAAACAAACATAATGGGACATAGTTACTTTATAGAGGAACCCAACTACAACCAACTAGTAGTATGGGTAAACCTCTACCATAGCTTGAAGGATTTTGAATGACTTCCTTCTTTTATTGATTGTTCCCTTAGCTACTACAAGACAAAGTTCAAACTTCTCTGTTCCCAACAATCTCCGAACTTTTAGGAACACTAATGAAGTTTCTCAACCTAAGTACTAAGACAACAATTCAACTATAATAAGAAAATCAAACATTACACTCTTCGCTTTATCTCTACTCAGTTCCCTAGCTTCAGGGAACATACTCTTCACCGTCGTCGAGATCAAATACTCACCGACGAGGACTTCTCTGGATTTCTTCTTTTTTCCTCACTTCGCTCCTTTAGGGTTTGCTTGAGGCTTTGTGAGAAGTGAGTTACAAGAGCACTATTCGTGAGCTTATATAGGTGTGTGATGCTTGGGGCTCAATCTTATCCTTTTGTGCATTTGTTCGAAATGCCCTTGTCTTGCTCCCCAAGTATGTGTACTTTCTTGACATGTGATTCAATTTGAATTTTGTCAACTCTTCAAGCTCATCGGACCATTGGATCAATCGGCTCAGTTTGAGGAACAGACTGTGCCTCTATTTTGTCTGGAATAGGCTTTCGTATTTCATGTTGATCGAGTTGTCTTTGTCTTCACATGTGAGTTCCCTTTTCATGTGAGCTAATCACTCACGGGTTCCTTTGATAGGAACTTCTTCATTTAGCTTTCATTCAGTTTGTCACTATCTCGATCTTGAGTTCCCTTGAGAGAACATCTGTTTGACTCGGAGTGATCGAACTTGGAATTCCCTTAAAATACTTAAACATAATACATTAGTTTTCTAATAATATTTATCATTATTAAAACTGGAGAGCTCTTAATCGTTGTTCCGATATTTTAGAACAATGGTTCGCAACACTGTCCCAACACATTAGAATAATGTTAAAGGAGTTTCTACCAAAAAAAAACTAATGTTAAAGGAGTTGAAAGTAGCACCGAAATGCCCTCGGATCTAGCATTATCAATTTGTTAACTTCGATGGATGCCCACTATTGCGCCAGGTAAAAATATATAACAATGACATAATAAAACAATAATTATTATTTTTACGTTTCTTGGGAAACTAATGTTAAAATTTAAAATTTATACAACACATGCCAGCGTATAAAATTAACGATGATGATTTCTTTTAATTACATGAAAACTAACCGTATATATATATATATGACTCATGTAATGTAATGCTTTGAACATTAAACTTGATAGGTCGATGGAAGCGAAGGGTAGGCGGGGAGAAGTAGGCAAATATATATGGACGACATGTCTTTGTACAACGATCATGATTAAAGTGTTAACTTTTAAACAAGCTATCAATTGGTAGTGTTAGTCTTCTTATGCTGGATACTATGTACCAAAGTTATATATATGCTGTCAATTGGCATTAAGTGGATCCATGATGTGTTTGTGTTACCATTATGGGGCCTATTTTATATGTGACCACTGAATTCTACATGTACATGCATTACGTGCTTTTTTTATTTTGTTTTTGTTTTGTGAGTTAAATCTCATCCGAGTCAAGTTTGACATGAAATAATAGATTGAGCCATTTAAAGTTAAATAATTTATGTGTTCATACTCTCATCTATATATGTTTTAGATAGTAATGTAGTACTCCAGTATTTTTTAATAATGTTTTTTGAGGTTCATATACTAATGGAACAGTCGATCTTGAAAAGGTAAGATTATGAGAAAAATGACCACTAATTTTGATTATGAAATAAAGGAATCATATTAGATACAAGACAGCAACATATTACTTACGATAATTTGACACTTATCTTGTTTGGAATTGATATTGTAGCAATTTAAACAACCATGAACCAATCAATATTGTAGCAACACAAACCAAACCTAGCAATATACCACCTTGATCTAACTAAGATAATAGTACCATAGAATAAGCCAACAAGCACACAATACAACACTATAAATCTCTTTCAAAGGGATGTAATTTGTCCTTGAGTGTCCCAAACTTATCATATCCAGCCTTATACGTACTTAAATAAAAACAAACCAAATTTCACGTATATAATATTATGAACGTGGGGTGCTACATAGGAATGTAGGATGGGTTTGTTTGCACTTGTTTCATTTTCAATTTCAGAATAAGTGAATAAGCCCTTCTTTTCCATTTAAAACCATTTATTTATGAAAAAAAGCCGGAAAATAATGAAGCCATGGCATCATCAGTCATCTGTCTCTCTCTTGGGAATGTGGATTGCTCTGTCTTCTTCCAAACAAACGTAATCCTCCTCTACTCCCCTGTTTTTTAAGGTCTGAAAATGGCGGGTGTACACACCAGAAGACCAGATACCAATATAAACAATAAAATAATTTTAAAAAAAAGCACTGACTTGAAGAAAGTGCCATCACCTCTGTACAACTAATACAAAAGAAAATTAAAGCCTGATTAATTAATCAAACACCACACCTGCTTTCTGCATTATTTTAAAAGATCTAATCTTTTAATCCTCCCCTGTATTTGGTTGCTTCAAGGAGGAAGAGGAAGAGGAAGAGGAAGAAGAGGAATCATCCAAGGTGGGTGAAGTTTGTTTTTGCAAATCTCAAGGTATTCTTTGCTTCACTCGTTATTTTACTACTTGTTTAAGCCCACTTTTTAGCCTGCCTCCATTTTTAAACTTAAAAAACCTCAAATTGAAGTTGCTCTGTTTTCTTTCTTTTCACTAGTTGAATGGAAGCTTGAGTTCAAACAAAGCAAGGACACAGATACAGAGAGAGAGAGAGGTAGCAAAACCCAATGGTAGAGAAATTTGAAACCCGAGAAGAAAAGTTTGGAATTTGAGGCAAATGTCGATGCCCAGCTCGAGGCAAGCCCTAATTCAATTTCCCACCTCTTCTCTTCTTCTTCTCTCCCCCATTTCATTCTCATCTCGAGCGCTTCTTCAGACTCCCCTGTTTCTGCTCTGCCTTGTCATCATCCTCATTCTCTCTCCTCTCTCCTCCGCCGGCGAGGTCTCCGTGCTCTACACATGGCTCAGAAGCTCCCCTTCACCGCCATTGGAGCTCTCAGACTGGAACCCAAAAGACCCATCTCCATGCAAATGGACCTCCATAACTTGCTCTCCTCAGGGCTCTGTTTCAGAGATCTCCATGGATTCCATTCCTCTTCACCTCCCCTTCCCTTCCAATCTCTCTTCCCTTTCCTCTCTCTCCAAACTCACCATCTCAAATGCAAACCTAACCGGCCCAATCCCGGACGAAATCGGCCTAATCGCATCCCTCACCGCCATTGATTTGAGCTCAAACTCACTCTCCGGCCCAATCCCCACCTCCATTGGCGACCTCACCAGCCTCGAAACCCTAATCCTCAACACCAACCAATTAACCGGAGAAATCCCACCTTCACTCAGCAAATGCAAAGCCCTAAAGAACCTTCTTTTATTCGACAACAAGCTCTCTGGCCCTCTCCCTCCTGAGCTGAGCCGGGTCTCAAGTCTTGAGGTTATAAGAGCAGGCGGAAATAAGGACATCAATGGCGGAATCCCAGACGAATACGGCGAGTTGGGGAATCTCACTGTTCTGGGTTTAGCCGATACTCAAGTTTCGGGCTCCTTGCCGGCTTCTTTGGGTAAGCTAAGTAAGCTTCAAACACTGTCTATTTACACTACTATGCTCTCCGGCGAGATCCCTCCTGAATTAGGAGATTGCTCTGAGCTTGTAAACTTGTATTTGTATGAAAACAGCCTGTCTGGGTCAATCCCACCTCAGCTTGGTAAGCTTAAGAAGCTTGAGAGTCTTCTCCTATGGCAGAACTCTCTTGTTGGGTCAATTCCAGAAGAGATTGGGAACTGTACTAGCCTTATTAGCATTGATTTCTCCCTGAATTCGCTTTCGGGTACTATTCCATTGTCGATTGGGAATCTGTATCAGCTTCAGGAGTTCATGATCAGTAACAACAATGTGTCGGGTTCGATTCCTTCGGTTTTCTCCAACGCGTCGAATCTTCAACAGCTTCAGTTGGATACTAATCAGTTCTCTGGATTGATTCCTCCAGAGCTTGGCAAGTTGTCTCAGCTTACTGTCTTCTTTGCTTGGCAGAATCAGCTTGAAGGGAATATTCCAATAAGCTTGGCTTCTTGTGCTAATCTCCAAGCACTTGATTTGTCACACAACTTCTTAACTGGAATCATACCTCCCGGCCTATTTCAGCTGCAGAATCTCACCAAATTGCTTCTGCTTTCTAACGACATCTCTGGCACGATTCCACCCGAGATAGGCAACTGCAAGTCGCTTATAAGGCTGAGGCTTGGACGAAACCGAATCTCAGGTGGGATTCCGAGAGAGATTGGGGGGCTCAGAAACCTAAACTTTCTTGATTTGTCAAGTAATCATCTTAGTGGTTTAGTGCCAAATGAGATTGGTAGCTGCACAGAATTGCAAATGTTGGATCTTAGTAACAATAGCTTAGTCGGGTCATTACCCAACTCGTTGTCATCCCTTTCCAGCTTGGAAGTCTTGGACGGTTCAAGAAACGGGTTTACGGGTCAAATCCTGGCTAGCTTTGGACGGCTTATGTCGTTGACCAAACTCATTTTAAGCAACAACAAGCTATCCGGGTCAATACCCTCTTCCCTTGGTCTTTGCTCTAATCTCCAATTGCTTGATCTGAGTAGCAACACTCTCACCGGTTACATACCAACCGAGCTTTGCAAGATTAAGGCTTTAGAGATCGCTTTAAACCTGAGTTGGAATGGACTCACCGGTCCAATCCCGAGCCAGATTTCAGCTCTAGACAAGCTCTCAATTCTGGACCTCTCACACAACAAGCTTAATGGTGATCTTGGCCCGCTTGCAACACTTGATAACCTCGTTTCTCTTAATGTCTCTTTCAACAACTTCACCGGTTACCTTCCTGACACCAAGCTCTTTAGGCAGCTCCCTCAGGCGGATTTAGATGGTAATGAGTTCTTAAGGAATGGAGAAGAAGGAACGGAAAAAGGAGATACAAAGAGTTCCAAGAGGCTAAAGCTAGCTGTTGCTTTGTTGATCACTTTGACAATTACAATGCTGATCATGGGAATCTTTGCTGTTCTTAGAGTGAGGAAGACATCAGAAGGAGATGATGAGTCAGAGATTGGAGATTCTTGGCCTTGGCACTTTATTCCATTCCAGAAGGTGAATTTCTCGGTTGACCAAGTGCTGAGGTGTCTTGTTGACTCGAACGTGATAGGTAAAGGCTGCTCGGGGATGGTTTACCGTGCTGAAATGGAAAATGGTGAAGTCATTGCCGTGAAGAAGCTCTGGCCAGCCACAGCAAACGGTTATGATAATGATGATGATTGCAAGCCTAGTGTTCGGGATTCATTCTCCGCTGAGATCAAGACTCTCGGGTCTATCCGTCACAAGAACATTGTTCGGTTCTTGGGGTGTTGTTGGAACAAACGTACAAGGTTGCTTATGTATGATTACATGCCAAATGGGAGCTTGGGGAGTTTACTCCATGAGAGATCAGGGAACGCTTTGGAGTGGGAGCTGAGATACCAGATTTTGTTAGGGGCGGCCAATGGGATATCGTATTTACACCATGATTGTGTACCACCAATTGTACACCGAGATATCAAGGCGAATAACATTCTTATTGGTATGGAGTTTGAGCCCTACATTGCAGATTTTGGCTTAGCCAAACTTGTTGAAGATGGTGACTTTGCTAGGTCATCTCACACTGTTGCTGGATCTTATGGATACATTGCACCTGGTTAGTAACAGTCTCTCTTTAAATTTAATCATTCCAATTGCTATTGTTAGGTATCAATTGTTTTCCCCTAAACCTAATTTGGGAATTTCGTTTCATTTTATGTTGAAGGAGTGTTTGTCATGTCATGTCATCTCATATCATATATAAGTATCGAATACTTAATAACTTAATTAATACAAGTAAATTATCTAATTTGTCATGTTTACCATATATATCTAAAGATCGAAATCTTACTATTTTTCTGTCCTGTGCATGTGCAGAGTATGGTTACAGCATGAAGATCACGGAAAAAAGCGACGTCTACAGCTACGGAGTAGTAGTCCTCGAGATGCTAACAGGCAAGCAGCCGATAGACCCGACAATCCCAGAAGGGCAACACGTAGTCGATTGGGTAAGGCAAAAGAGGGGCGGAGTCGAAGTGCTCGACCCGAGCTTGCTTGGCAGGGCACAATCGGAGATTGATGAAATGATGCAAGCCTTAGGCATTGCGCTCTTGTGCGTGAACTCGTCTCCGGACGAGAGGCCTACGATGAAAGACGTGGCAGCGATGCTCAAGGAGATCAAGCATGAGAGGGAAGAGCTTGTCAAGGCTAAGGTTGGTGGTGCCCGAGTGCAGGCAACGTCGTCGTCTTCGAGGCCTGTAATGGAAGGATTGGTGTATACAAAGAGTAGTAATAACACCAGCTTCTCTGGGTCTTCATTGCTCCATTCGTCGACGTTCAGTGGTTAAAATATTGTACTAATTGATGTGATTTTTTAGGGTCCAGGGGTAGGAGAAATGAAGTCAATTTGTGATCATAAAATATGTGCAAAAAAAGTGCGCGTGTCACGTTATGTTACGTTTTTTTTTTTTTTTTTTGGTTGTCTTGGCATTAATTTTGAGTTTTGTGTATGTGTAGTTAGTGTTTTACTGTAAAGAAAACGGAGAAGAGGAAGGAGTATCTTTTATGAATATTTGGGGTCTCTTTGGATACAATGTTTATAATGCAATTTTGCATTATTTTTTTTACTGTTCATAATCTTTTTACTGGCAGCAATATTGTATAATATCAAGTATTTTTTGTTTCACTGTTCGTCTTCCTCGCCCTCTCTCTTACCCTTCTCCATTTCTCTCGAGTTTCCGTCTATCTCTGACCATCGTCACCCATGTTACTTCCAACTCTTCACTCTCTACAATTCTCACCTTTTTTGTGATTGGTCATCCAAAACGAAATTTTGTGGGAAGTTTCGGTGTTCTAAACTTTAGTTTTCATGGAGAAATTTTGATTAAAACTTGACAAGAATGTGATTTAGGGTTTGTAATTGGGAGTTACTATTGAAGAACGATTTTGTTGTGAACAAGTGATGGTGCTAGGGTTATTAGATCTGGTAAATTGGGGGTTATTAGATCTGGTAAATTGGGGCTAATGCTTGAACAACGACGGAAATAGCGGGCGATCGATGCTAGTAGGGTTAGATAAGGAGGCGGTGGTCGACAGTCTAAACTTTTGTCAAATTTGATAAATTAGGCAGCCATGACAGAGAACTCGAGATGAGAGGATTTGATTTTGGCTAAAAAAAATCATCATCCAAACAAGCTTTTTAAAGAAGTTCAACCAACTACACATACACAAAACTCTAAAACATTGTACTAATTGATGTGAACTGAATGGTAATGGGGCGGGGATTCCCCATTACCCGTGGGGATTTCCCATTACGGGTATGGGGATGGGGATTTTTAGGGGGGATGGGGCAAGTATGGGGAGAAAAGTAATTACCCGCTAGGGCATGGGTACGAGGACGGGGATAGATGTCCCCGCCCCACCACCCGACCCGACCCCGACCCCATTGGGGAACCACATGGGGAATCCCCGTCGGGAGACCCATTGGGGAACCCCGTGGGAAATCTCGTCAGGGTTATATCCTTATATTATGTACTTGATACGTATGAATGACATGATCATTGGATTTACAAAATTATTGTCTTGTTTGGTTTTTAAAACTCTTGTTAAACGCTTGTTAATTATATAAGTTTAATTGGTGAATTTTGTAAATGGTGTATCAATAGAATTTTTTAGGAAAGTGTACATGAAAGTAAATAGAAAATAAAATGAGTAACTCGTAGGGATTATACAAGGTGAAAATCAAACGGGGAATCCGGAGTCCCCGATAGAGATTATAAATGGGGAAAACCAAACGGGTATGGGGAATCCCCGATGGGGATTATAAATGGGGAAATCAAGCGGGGATGGGGAATACCCGACGGGGACGTGGACCAGACGGGGATGGGGACGGGGACAAATTTTATTCCCCGATGGGTAATGGGACGGGTATGGAGAGCATTATCTAAATGGGGATGGGTACGGGGAGGGTATTCTCCGCTCCGAACCCGCCCCATTGCCATCCCTACTCTTAGGTTGAGGGGGTAGGAGAAATGAAGTTAATTTGTGATCATAAAAGATGCGTCTCACATTATGTTACTTGGGAATTTTTATTTTTGGTCTCGACTTCAATTTTTGAGGGTTTTCTGTATGTGTATTGGTGTTTTATTGTAAAGAAAACGGGGAACAAGGAGTACTATGAATACTAGTTATACCCGTCGTGTCATGCACGACTATATGAATTTAATACTTAATTAATTTAATAAATGTGATTTTAATTTAATATGAAAAATAAAAATAACTTATTTATTATAAAAAAGTTATATAAAATTTTATAATTGTTATAATATGAGATGAAACCAAAATCATTAAGGTGAGTCTCATATGATTTTGATGGCTTAATGATAATTTATTTATGAAAAAGTACAAATAAAAATTATTTTCATTAGCATCATTCAATTTTATAAAAAAAATAGATAAAAAGACAAAATAAATAAATTCTTAGAATTTTTTTAATCAAATTCAATTCTTTAAAAATCTTCTAAGTAAACAATTAAAAAGATAATTAATAAGAAAAGATAAAAAAAATTGAATTATTTAAATTTAATTTTGTTTTCTATATTTAGATGAATAAGCAAAAAAGGAAATTAAGGAAAAGACGATGTAATTTTTTTTTATTATCAAACTTCAATTTTGGCAAGTAATTATCTACATAGTGATTTTTTTTACTTTTATTTATTTTTATCATAATTTGATTTAAGATAAACTTTTACCTCAATAGATAAAAAGATAAAGATAATTTTTTTTTCATTATCTTTAACTAAAATTTGAATTAAATTTTTTTTCCATATAAATAAATAGAAAAGAATTTAATTGAAAAACTAAATTAATATAAATAAAAATAAAAATTTTAAATATAATGTGGGGCCAGAATCAACGCGGTGACTCGAAAAAGTATAACTTTAATATATAGTTATAGACTAGTATGTATTCCCGTACCTTGTACGGGTTTTGCTTAAACAAAATATTAATAATATTTTTTTCAAATACATGAATTATCTAAGAACAAATAATCATGATCTTCAAACGTAAATTATTTTTTAATTTGTATATAACTAAAATAAACTTAAACGTTTTTTAGAAGTTTAGAACTCTTTTTTTATTAGAACTTTTTATTATCATTAATATTCAAATTGAATAATACTTAAAAAATAAATTAAATCAAGTTATCTTAAATAAATTATGTGAATCAATTATTTTTTTTATTTTGTTTAACAAATCAATAAATACATATAAATAATTATTTTTTAAGATATAAATAAAATATTTATACATTGGTGTACAATTAGATTTCAACCAATCAAAAAATAGTCTAATTATATAGGATAATAAAAAATGGATGATTTAGTTTAATGTGTGGCTGACATGTGCTATTTTATATAGGATATTTTAATAAACTATACATATTTTATCTACAAAAAATTATTATTTCCAAAAATAATAATTGTATAATTAATATAGGCGAGAATATTTTAAAAAAAAACTATACAAATCTTATCTTTAAAATAGTATATTATCTAAAAATAATGAATAAAAATTAATATATGTAAAGATATTTTAAAAAAAACTAATATGTTGATTGTTTATTTAACATATAAATATGGCTAATATTCTAATCTTATGTGTCAAGCTTAAAAATTTACATATAGCTTATTAAAAATATAATAAAAATCCTATCATGCCTTACCTTATAAATAGAAATTCGTACACTTAATAATTTTTTAACCTCCGCTTTAGGTTATAGTTATGATGATTTGCATATGTGATCTAGCCCAAAAGAGAGTTGAAGGCAATTACAAAGTGATATTAATATTATATTTTAATAATGTTATATTGTTAGGATTTACCTTATCTTCTTAGTTAGGCTTACCTAGTCTTACATAATTTATCAAACACATGGAGCAATCAAATCCAACTGACTCTTGAAGGATATGATTTGTTTGACCACCGGGATGGATCTCTGCCTGCTCCACTTGTGGGCGAAAACGAGGCTGAAATTACAAACCCTTCGTTTCTATCATCGAAACACCAAGATCGATTGATCCATGGAGCACTAGTAGCCACTCTGTCGACCATGGTGCACGGGACCTTCCGAAAACAACGTACGCTACAGGCCTATGACGTCAAGAGGGCACAAGCAGAAGATCCACATAACTAAGAATGGCACTTGCTCCATGTCCGAATATGTGCAAGGCATGAAAGCGGATGCGGATCTCCTTGTTCTTGTTGCCTTGCATAAACTAGTAGAATGAAATTCTAATTCATCATTTGATTGCATTTTTTGCCTTGTTCTTGTTGCCTTGCATAAACTAGTAAAACGCAATTGTAATTCATCATTTGATTGCATTTTTTGCCTTGTTCTTGTTTGTTGCATCACATTCTCAAAAAAATCTTGTGTAACCGATTAGGATAGAGGATAAAATCCACATTCTAATCTTTCTTTTCTTTTTTTAATCTATATCTAGTGATTTGTGGTCATTTAAAAAAAAAAAAGTAGATGATAAAATCCATACAAAATCAAAAAAAAAGGAAAGATATTGGCCGAATATATAAATCATCTGTCTGTCTCTCCTATCCTTTCATATCTGCTCTCTTTCTTTATTTGCACATCTTGTGTGATTTACTTTTGATTGCATAGTTTATTATGTTCAATTTTAGAGATTGCTTAAGCCTTCCCAACCATTAGTCTTGTGTGTGATTTACTTTTGATTGCATAGTTTATTATGTTCAATTTTAGAGATTGCTTAAGCCTTCCCAGCCATTAGTCTTATTCGAGTGTGACCTTGAACATTTGGGTTGGTGAGACTTATTCTATCTCAAAACTCTTGGCATTTTGTGTGAAAACTTTTAACTTCCGTCGTAACTGACATTACTATAGGTACCCTCTCGAATCCAAAACCGAGATCATCAAGTTGTGAATCAAGATCCACTGCCAACACCCCCGACCAACTAACAAGACGCACGAGATGCGCGAATTGCCGTGCTTGAGTCATGTAGCTTATGATATAGTTAAAATTAATATTTAATGTTCCTATAAATTGAAGAAAAATATAAAAAGAATTTACTAATTTGATTTAAAATTCTTAAGCATTACTATTAATGATTTTATTTACATGTGTCTTGTGAATGTGGCAAAAATATAATGACATGTAAAATATAAAAATTATTTAACTACTATTATTCTATACACTTAATTTATGATGTGGCAAAAAAAACTTAAATATATCATCATAAAAATAATTGGCATTAATACTTATGTTCCCATAGTTTTTCGATAAATATTTTCAAAATTTCTAGATTAATTTATCTTATATCTTTTATACGTGTAATCCTAAAATCATATCCTATGTAAATTTTCAAAAATAACAAAAACTTGTATGAAAAATCTTAGGTGGATTAACATAGGAATGACACGTACGAAAATCCTAGTAACGCAAGTACGCAACGTAGTAACTTTATTCTTTGTGTCTTTTATATACATAGATATAGATTCGTGAACCTAGGATAACTTTGTATTTCTTAATTATTATTCTTTATTGTTTAGATAAGTATTCTTATATGTACATGTAAACTGTATTTTAGGATTGTGACTAGTAAGTATAAAAATTTAGGCATTAGATCTCAACCAGCTTAAACAGTTAAACCTATCGTGCGTGCATGGCTAAAATATAAAAACTATTTTATTGTAATGTTAAGAGAATTAAGAAAAAAAAATTATTTAAAGAAAATTCTAAAAAATTAAGACTATTTTATTATAGTTTTAAACTAATTTTAAATAGTCAATATTTAAAAAGATATTAGAGATGATTAAGGCAATTGTATATATGTAATAATTGTAAATAAAGTAATTTTTAAAAAATATTAACACTTTTACAGTAGGGTTAAACCAATTTTAAATAGTTAATTTTATAAAAGATATTAGACATACTTAAAACAATTTTATATATGGAATAATTGATAATAAAGTAACTAAATTATATAGTAATCAACAAATATGATGGATATTAGAGTAATTATTAGCCAAATTAATTTTCTATTTGACATGAACGACACATAGGATAGAGAAACTCGACTTTAATTTTAATATTATGATGATGACAATCAGAAAAAGTATCAACAATTTGAAAAAAAATCTAGAAATATCCATAAATTAGGTTTTTTTGTATAAAGAACCACTCATAACCCTTTCATATTAAATAGTATCTTTTACAACACAATTTATCAAAGCCAAATTTGAATTAATCAAAATTTGTAAGTTTAAAGTGATCATTTAATACTTTTATCCTTTATTATACGAAAGGGTGGGCAATTTAGATTGGTATTAACAAATATTAGATATTACAATATCAATGAAGGGATCCCTTAGGCCTTGGTTGGTGGATCTTTCCATAGCCGGTCAGAGAAGTATAAAAGTTGGATTTTCATGGTATGCATTGTTTATGTCAACTGGCAACCTTCTCAGTTACTTTGCAAGTGCATACATAAACCACAACTGGACATTTGCCCACAACAACCAGCACATCAAGTCTTGTTTTGTTGTGCACCTCATTTTCTTCTTGTTCATCACCATACCAATCCTCATCAAGGTTCCATGACTACCCTCTAGAGAGGGGTCATCGCATGAGGAAGCTTCATTTATTAATGAAGTAAAATCCACTTTGACGAGACCCATGTTATCGTTGATGAGGAACCAACCAATCCAGGTCAGAACATTAATAGCCATCAACGATAACACGAGCATCGTCAAAGTGGATTTTGCTTCATTAATAAATGAAGCTTTCTCATGCGATGACCCATCTCTAGATGATAGTTATGGAACCTTTATGAGGATTGGTATGGTAATGAAAAAGAAGAAAATGAGGTGCACAACAAAACAAGACTTGATGTGCTGGTTGGTGTAGGCAAATGTCCAATTGTGGTTTATATAAGCACTTGCTACGTAACATAGAAGGTTTCACGTAGAAATAAAGAACACATACCATGAAAATCCAACCCTTATACTTCTCTGGCTGACCGTGGAAAGATCCACTAGCCAAGCTCTAAGAGATCCCTACATTAATATTATAATGTCAAACGTTTGTTAATACCAACCTAAACTTGAATTGCTCTAAATTTATACGTTTAAAGTGATAAATTAATGTTTTCATGGTATGCATTGTTTATGTCAACTGCCACCCTCTCGCATACTTATAAAAGATAAAAACATTAATTTATCACTTTAAACGTATAAATTCAGATCAATTCAAGTTTGGCTTTGATAAATTGTGTTGCAATTGATACTTTTTGATATAAAAAAGGGATATGAGTGGTTCTTTATATAAAAAACCTAAACCTAACTTATGGGTATTTCTAGGTTCTTAAAAATTATTGATATTTTTCTACCTTATTATTATTATTACTCCTACTATGTTGATAATAAGTTGGACAATAGGTTGTTGATTGTCCAACTTATTATCAACATCTTGTTGTAAACAAACTTGTTGTCAACAAACTTATTGTCAACACTCGTTAATAACTGTCAATGTCAACAATTATTATAAAAAATTGTCAACAAAAAGATTTTGTTGATAAAAAATTGTCAACAAATTCCTTTTGACAATTTTTTTTTGTCAACAAAAGGGATCTCATTGACAAAAAACTGTCTAACAAACAAAAAAAACTATCAACAAACAAAAGAACTGTCAACAACTAATAATTATTGTCAAACACATGTCTTGTTGACAAAAAAATATTGACAAAAAATGCCTTGTTGAAAAAAAAAAACTGTCAACAAATTACAATTATTGTAACACTGTCAACAATGGTTGTCAACAATTGTCAACACATGAATAGAAATAAGGAAAGAGAACAAACTATACCATTTAAATATCTTGACTTGATAAAAGAGAAGATTCATTCATGAATACTTACACAGAAACACTAACACAATATAACCAAATTCATGCTTCCCTATTGTAAATGATCCCTCCAATAGAACCAAATTAGCCACATTACTAATGTCTAGGAAAGACCTAAAAGGAGTATTACAACAGAATCTTAGCCAAATTCCCATAAAAATGTCTTGATTCATTAACTAGTAAATTCATACTCCCCACTGAAATTTTAAGCTAAAAGGAGCATTACAGCGGAAGTTAAGCCAAATTCCCATAAATAATGCCTTATCCATTAATAATTTCAACTTCCCATTAAATGCCAACTTAAAAGGATAATTATATTTGAAAATAACATGTCTTGCAATCCTACTCATAATCATTTCAACTTGAACGAATTCATCAAGCATATACGGTTGACACAAAATTCACAACTATACTTCATGGACAATCAAATACATTTTCAAATTTTTTAAAAGATCAAAGAGTAATATAAGGTTTGGAAGTAGAAAATAATGAGTTGGACTTATAAACTTAATAAGCATCAACTCTAGCATTAAACTACCCACTATTAGCTAACCTACAACAGCAGCCTAAGAATCATAAATTACACAACATTTTCCCAAAACCAAATCAGCACATTGTATGAACTTGCTACATCTTCATGTTATCTTAGCAAAGCTACAACAACAGCCTAAGAATCAGGTACCTTTTCCTTCTTTCAGCCTCTTTTTAACCCCTTTTGAAGTAATTTCGTTATATGGGTCAATAATTTCTGTAAAGGGATCCTTTTTTGCATCGTTTGGCATGAATTAAGGTTAAAATTGGGTGGTTCGGAGTTCAGAAACATTTTGGGTGAATTTAATTGGGAAGGTTGAGTCTGCTGTAATGTAGTTACAATACTAGGCTAATTTGATTCATTGTTTGATTAATTGATTTATCATTCTTTCCTGTGAACTAGGCTAATTTGATTACTGAATGAGATAATCTACTAAAATGTTATGGCTATGCTGAAAGCTTTCTTTCTTTTGTGAATTAACTATGATATCTTGGACTAGATGGGGAAAAAAATCGCTTCTAGACTTCAGTTATTCATGGTATCTTGTCACTAATGTGAAGTTTTCACTAATAGTATTTATGTTGATCTACAACATTGAATATTAAACTTCCACCAATTCGACCGATATCGATCTTGAAAGGCAATAATGGTATCTTGTCACTAATGATATCGTGTAACTAGGCAGTGAAATTTCATTTTTTCTATTGTTCTAGGCACCCAAAGAACCTTACCAATAATTTTTTTCATCACAAATTGGCTGCATGAAGTATAAATAATAACAAAAGATTAAGTACAGAGCCATCAAATGTGAGAAAATAACATCCCCAAGACAGCTAGCCCGGACCATATAGTAATTAACTCCGATCAAACAGCAAAAAAAAGGTTTGCGAAGAATTCTCACCAGAATATCAGTTAAAATAGACAATAATCCTGAATGTCACCAGTCGCTGGATCCACTTCAATGACAAGACCCACTGGAACACCAACAACACCCTTGAAGAAATTCCAGCATCCATAAGTGCCATACTACCTGCAGTATGGACAGAAAGGAATGTTATAAATGAATAGGAAAGACAATAGAAAATACTCAGTGATGAAGTATTCGAATCACCTTTTCAACTTTATAAAAGAATTTGCACATTGATGCAGTGAAATTAAACATATATAAACTTAACAAAGGAATATAGCCCACAAAATAAACATTTTTCAGTGAGTACATTTGACAGAAAGTACATCCACACAGACTAGCCATCGAAGAGGAATCACCAGAAGCCATAACTTCAGCTTTGATACCAACTGTGTAACGAAATTCATCTTCCGGTGGTATAACAGCAAGCAAAGCCTTCTCAGCCCGCGTCCAGCGTCCTTGCAGGCATTTTATGGTAAAGCACTGCTTGTTCACCTTTTCTCTTCACAGTTCTTAAGAAGATCAACAATCCATGCTCCACCGGATGCACCGCCAGCCGATTCATGTTCATCTTCTTTGTCTCTCTGATGGTTTCTGTTTTCCTCCTATTCTACTTCCCCCAACCCTCGCAGGAGAAGCTCGGAATCTCAATCATCTTCGTCATGCTAAATTGAATCAAACTGGAACTGTTTTTTTGGGAATCACAGGGTAATAGGAAGAATCGAAGCCCTAGATTTGACGGATGGCGAGAGGAAATCGCCGAATTTGAGAAGTGTGAGATTGCGTTTGTTTTTGAGCTCCAAATACCAGAGAACAATGAATGGAGGTCGCGGCGATGGTGGCGTCGGCAGAAGCAAGGACAATGGACGCCGGCTTGACAAGGAGTGGCAGTGAGAAGTGATGGCATCGAAGATTCGAAGATGATCGATACAATGCTCCCACGACCGCTGGATCTGGATACGGAGTTTTGGAATTGGAAACGAGTGACTGAGTGAGAGGGAGTCGGGGATAGAGAACTAGGGTTACACGAATTAGTAATATAGTAAGGCATATTTGGGCCAATTTCCTCAAAAAATAAAGAATAATAAGAGCTATCCTAGGCCCACACGAATGACTCCTAACATAGTTCAGTTTCAGTATTGGGGTATCCGTGGAAAGTTTTTGAGGCCCAATGTAATATGGACCCATGAAAAGAGTTGGATAACATGAGGATGATGCTTAACGTAAAAAATGAGGAGTAAGGAGACTCCTTGGATTTAGTTGATTAAAGGGTTATAATTTAACCCGTTTCATTTAAAGCACAGGGGTATATTTGTACATTTGTTCACTTTCCTCCTCCATTGTTCAATCCACATTGTACATTTGACATGTCTCGAACAAATTTCGCCATAGATCCATCCCCTTCTACATCTTCATTTAATTCCAAATTCGTTCTCCACTCAATCATAATCTCCGAACAACCACGATTTCGGATTGTTTAATTATGGATTCAATAGGTGACAAGCTTCGATTATGTGAGGGCTTTGGTAGAAATTGACAAATCTCGCCGAAATTCAAGGCCGACAGCTCGAGCTCTGAGATATTTGAACGGTGTGAAGGGGAGGTTTGGGAGAAAATTCAGTATTGTTGAGAGGTTTTCATTGTTTGATCATTGGAAAAGTGAATATGAGATTCCCTGTGGGTTTTTAAGCCTTTTCCTCTTCATCCAGATGACCAATTGTTTGTTTTTCATAAATTTGGATTCTCCTTGGTTCAATTAATTCGTCAGAAATTAATAGCGGAGGAATTGGATTCAGTCTTCCTTAATGAACAAAATTGATGGCATATTTGTGTAGATGAGGTGTTTGTTGTATTGTTTGACTAAAATTGGTGTAGATGAGGTGTTTATTCTATAGTCAGATTGAAATTGACTCCTAATAATCTTGATTCTATTGGTAGATAGAGTAGTTCCATTCAACGTTTTTGCACTTTTCAATGTTCCTTAATAAATAAAATTGTCGACTGATTGGTTTAGATGAAGTATTTCTTGTATTTCTTGTCTTGTTTGATAGGTCATTGGCCAAATGACATGATATGACTCAACAAAATTGTTGTTTGTTTTGCTAGAAAGTTTCTAGCTCTAACATCTTAAACTAATCAATCACGTATATTATTGAGCTTAATCCAACTATTGTCCACTTACATCTACCTCGTGATCTCTTTATATGAATACTTGATGACTACAATCAATTTACCAAAGAGAAATTTGAAAAAAGGAGACTATTAAACGTTTTGCTCTTTAGGCTTATAGGAGCCACCTTGACATTTTTTCTTCATAATATTAAGTTCTTAAGCTTGCACTTTTGATACTATTGTTTGCACTTTTGTTTCTAACTCATGCACCATTAATAATTAATGTTTTTAACTTGAATATGGAAGCTATATGATAGTTACCTCACACTTTTTCTCATAATTACCTTTATAAATGTAATACAAGTAGCCTATTAGCTCAAATGGGAGAGCGGTGTGCTTGTGGACAAAGATGTAGGTTCGACCCCTACATAGGCTAAAATGATATCTTACACAAATTAATTTCTTAACGTATTTGTTCTCAACTTAACTAGCTAGGTACTCCTTTGAAAAAAAAACTAGCTAGGTACTAAAAGAAATGATATTTTACCATTGTGCGATAAATAACTAATCAACCACTATTTTCAAAGAAGGTCATGATCAAATTAGCTTATATGGGATTCGAACCCACATCTCTATGCGTAAGCACATTGCTCTTCCATTTGAGCTAATAAGCATTTCTTAAATTATGCCTTTAAAATGTGCTTTAGAATCAAAAGGACACATAACAACTATTCTTGACAATCTTATGCATGATTGCACTATATGTCTTTCGAATTGCACTTTTTCTACTTATTAATGCACTTTTACAACTTCTAAATGCACTGCAGAGTTCAAATTTACTACTCTAAGATCCACTTTCTCTATCTAAATGGCATGCTCTTTTTTTACTTTATAATACACTTTTAATACTTTAGAATGCACTTTTGAGTTTAAAATGAATTGACGTTTATCAATCAATATTGCACTTTAACAATGCATGTTTAATACTTCAAAATGCACTTTTGTTATTTTATAATGCATGTTTGATGCCTTACAACACACTTTTTACCACTTATGAATGCACTATAGAGTTAAATTTTTTTATATTTTTGGAATGCACTTTTACAAATCTAGAATGCACTTTTACTATTTCAGATTGCACTTTAGAATCTAAGGACACATACTTCAAAATAGCACCACATTTGTTGAAATTGCCTTAGTGAAAATTTTGCATAATATTGAGACAATGAAGGATGAGCTCGAACCAAAGCATTGCCTAGTTTTAGTTTCACAAGCCAAACAATTTTCGTAATGAAATCACATTTCTATTCATTTTATAAGCATAAGAAGCATATTTTATACTTCATCTTCGACAACTAAAAAATATAAAAGATGAGCTCAAACTCCAAGCATATTCACAATATTAAGACACAAGCAGACATGTATTTGGTTATGCAAAATGAACTCATTTTTCCAGCATTCAGTTGCGAATTAAGTAAGTTTCAAGAGAAGTCCAAGTTTTTTTTATAAGGCATGTTTCATCATGGCGATAAACTTTAACCTCTAATGTATGCACCATTTATATTTGTGAATCCACACTATGCAACTAACAAGTAAATGATGGAGGCAACAACTCACATATTTGGATATAGGTTAAAGTTTGCTCTATTAGTCAATAATGTTAGTTTTCAAACTACAAGTTCCATTAACACAATGACTACCATTAATATACCATATTATTAGTGCACATTAGCATGTTATTAGTGCACTTTTGCACTTTTGTGCAGCGTAACTTTAAGTCGGTAATTTTAACTCTACATCGCACAAAAGAAAGCACAAATAATGATTAAACACACATAAACGTAGTCAATTTCACACCATATGTTCAAGAATCCAAGTTTTTTTTAAAAGTGTACACACACTTTTCTTTACAAGTCCTAGAACACACCAACAAACTCAAAAAAATCAATCATACACTAAACTGAATCCCAGTCGAACTAATTGCTAGTGTTTAAAAGCATCAAGGGCTCGAAATACGGTGATTAATTCAAATATGTAGCCAGAAATACGAAATCACATACGAACTAATTCTAGGGTTTTTTCGATCTCACCTTTGATCTTCTGTCCTTTTGTTTTTGGTACCATTTTCAAGTAGTGCTCGAACTACTAGATCGATTACTCTTGTAAATTCTTTGATACGACGTTTGATTGACATTTTTTGTGGTTGTTCTTCAGATTCGGGTGAAAACGATCGAGAATGAGATTTGGAAACAAGAATTAGATTTTTTGGTTGTTTTTCGTCGCAGCGAATCAGATCGGGAGAGTGGGCTATCTTCAGCTTTTTTCAGGGCATATTGTTCAATCTATTTACAAATTTGCCACCGCTCCATTTTTTTTCTCTGTTTTTTTATCAACACCCATCTTCTAATCTTAGCCCTTGATCATCTTAATCTGATGGCTCTTGTAGCTCCTTATTTTTCACTTTATCACATATATAAACCAGAATTTCAATGCAAGAGATCAATAGAATTGTATTGGGCCGAGTAGGTCATATAACTCATTAATTAAACAGAACGAGGAGGCCCCTTGTAAATGTGAGGCCCGTGCATATGTTGGGTCTATTTTCTACCCATATCTGAAAGTGTTAAACTCATTAATTAAACAAAATTAGGTGCAAAAGATATATGGTCCGTTCGGAGGGCCTTATTTTGACCTTATAAATTAATCAGGCTTATGGTAAAAAAAATAAAATCGTTATCATTTGTTCTGTAGAAGGAGTTGATGATGTTTATTGTAGCTTATGGCAGTTGATAAGAGTTTATATTTCACCTAAAATTTAATTTACATATCTCAACCTTATTCAGCCTTATGAAATTTGTTTCCTTCCATTGACCCTCACTAATTTAATTTTGAAAAATCTAAAAATTAATCTTCTCTTTATAAATTTATAAACATATCCATTTTGTTAATTTTACATCCATTTTTTTATAAAATCATTCTCGATCAATTTAGTCTACCGAACACCTACATATTTTTTCACAAAAACAAGCTAATAATTTAAACTCCTAAAATCAACTTGTAAAATCAGCATCAATCATTAAATCAATATCAGCATCAACATCAACTTATATCAGGTTTGAAGCACCGAATAGACCTTATAGTAAAGAAAATGTACCTCAATGTGTTAAAGGATACATCAAGTATCTAGAAACCAGCTAAGAAGCAACCATATCGATTGTCCGCAAAAGACACCATCAACGAGCCAATAGGGAGAAGACATGATCCCACCACATTGAAGCGCTTCCGCCTTCCAAGGATACGACGAGCCAGGGGGTGTTGTCCGATGAACTCCACCAACATGGGGATTAGCATCCTTATTATGGGGCCACAAGTTGGGCGGCCGCCTAGAAGCTGGGTGGTGGTCCACCGTTCCGATTTAGTCCTAGGGGCCTAGATGGGTTGTGTAGGGTAGGCGGCCTATGCGGCTTTCTAGGCCGCTTAGATAGACTCTAGGTGGGCTCTAGACATGAATTTATATGGAGACATTATGATAGAATTATTCTTTATTTATATATTTTCACCAATTACAATAATAATCCTATAAAAAAAATTATATTGATCCGCCTACACTCCGGCTAGGCCTTCGCCTAGCCGTATAGCCGCTAGGCCCCATCCCACGGCCTAACTCTTGCCTAGTGTTTTTTTAGAACACTGAATATACATAATAAATCTGCTCATTCTCTTTTTAGATAGATACATTTTTTACAGATGCTATCTTTCAGTTTTGTAATTTTTTGCTCATATAACTCAATATTATGTCCAGTCGCCCAAAATAGGAAATAGGTACCATGCTCGTCTCAATCATTTCAGGGGCCCTAGGTTGAAATAAAATTTTGAGTTCTCTTAAACTTAAAAAATAAATGGGCCTTTTTTAACATAACAAATAAATGGGCTTTTCGATACAACTTTTATTTTTTTATATTAGTTAATAAATGAGCCTTTTTTAGTATTAAGGAGATTTTTTAATATTAATGAGCCTATTTTTACTAGTGGTAATTTTCTATTTAGGAGCTTTTCTATTTTAGAGGCTCATGGCAACCGCCCCTCTCGCCATCCCAAATAATCAGCCATAATAGGTACTATATCATGCTTAGCTAGCAGCAGACTAGCAATACATACATGCATGCATGCATGCATACATACATACATATAAAGTTGCGTAACATTTTCGAAAAGTGAGTGAATCTAAAAGGTTAGCGGTAGTATTACTTCTTTCTACCAAAAAGTAGTATTATACTATAATATACATTCACAAATAGAGGCAAATTGTCCTAGTAAGATTTGTTAGATTTGTTGTAAGAAAGGAATTAGAAGAGAGAGTTTTTCTGTTTCATTATATAAAAGTGAAAGATTACAAGCTAGGTTTTTGTTATTTATACAAGACACAATCTTGATATTGAGCATAATGAGCACTTTTAATAGCCCTCCTCCCACAAGCTCGACATGGACTGAAGGGAAGAACATGCCAAGCTTGGAAATATAGAGAGACAATTGTGTAAAGGTATTATTATTATGAAGAGAAGAAGTATTTATACAAGAGTAGATTATAGAACAAGCAACTAGTAAATCCTAGTACAAATACTATCCAAAAGTAAAAGATTATATCGAAACTAAAGGATAAGAGAAAGGGAAGGATATTATTCTACTGTTATATCAATACCCCCCGGCAAGTTAGATGTCCTAGCAGAGAGGCCAAGCTTATGAAGAAGAGTAGTGAAATATGGACGTAGTAGCGGCTTCGTAAGGATGTCAGCCAGCTAGTCTTTGGTTGAGACATGAGCAACTCGAAGAGATTGAGCTTGTACTTGTTCATGAACAAAGTGGTAGGCCAAATCAATGCGTTTCATACGTGAGTGAAACACGAGATTTGAGCAAAGAAATGTGGCATCGAGGTTATCACAATACATAACCGGCTAACAAGGGAGTTGCACGCCCATTTTAAGCAAGTAAGAATGTGACCCATAGAAGCTCATAACATGCATCAACCAAGGCCTTATACTCAGATTCCATAGAAGAATGAGAAATTGAATTTTGTTTGCGAGAGCTCTAGGAAATGGGTGTAGCACCAAAGTAAATAAGATAACTTGTGGTGGAGATTTAATCATCTTTGTCGCCCACCCAATCAGCATCAGAAAAAATGTGCAATTGAGGCGAGGATTAAGTAGAAATGCGAACACCAATGTGAGGCATGCCATTGAGATATCGAAGAAGACACTTCAAGGCTTCCCAATGAGTAGCAGTAGGAGCTTGCTTGTATTGAGAGAGCTTGTTGACGACAAAAGCAATATTACCATCAAGAGGCGTAGAAGCTAGTTTGGCAGATTCCATACCGGCCTTAATCAAAACATAATGTACTTTTGTTGAGACAAAAACAAGCCAGATGACGAGCGAATCACTTCGACGCCAAGAAAATATGAGAGTTCACCAAGATCTTTGATAGAGAATTGTTGAGCAAGCATGACAAGGAGCCAATTTACAAAGGACAAGTTATTACGGATGACAATAATGTCATTGACATAGACAAGTAAATAAACTGTGTAACCACCACGAGAGTAGATGAAGAGTGAGGCATCAAATAGAGAGGAACGAAACCCAAGCCGAAGAAGAAAGGTCTTGAGTTCGTTGTACCAGGCACGAGGGGCTTGCATTAGCCTGTAAATAGCCTTGTATAACTTGCATGCATGAGAGGGTGCAACGTTGTCAAGGAAGCCGGGAGGCTGACTCATAAACTCATCTTTATGAAGGGTCCCTTGTAAAATCGTGTTATTAAAGTTGAGTTGTCAAAGGGGCCAGCCTCAAGAGACAACCAAGGTGAGAACAAGACGAATTGTGACCGGTTTGACAATCGGACTGAATATTTCAAAGTAATCCCAGCCCAAATATTGATGAAAACCTTTCACAATGATTCATGCTTTGTACTTGTCAATCGAGCCAACGGGATTGTATTTGATTCTAAACACCAACTTGCACCCTACCAAATTTTGATTTGGAGCCGGAGAAACAAGCGACCATGTATTATTGGAATGAATGGCGTCAAATTCCGCTTGCATGGGTTACAGTTTGGCGTTCGGTGGGGGTAGAGACTTGGGCATGGAGATTTAGTTTTTGTATGGGCATGAAGATGTTGTTTTTGGATCTCATAATGACCCCCACGTTCAAGAACTTGATGAGGATTAAGGGAAGTTTGATTAGGGTTTGGTGGGGGATGTCAGACGTGGTATTTGGAGAAGGTGGTCCCAAAGAGATATGTGGAGGAGTATTTACGATAACTAAATTTTGAAGATCCCTTGTGATCTTCTAAATTCAGAATTAGGGGAGAAAGAATCTTGCTCTTCAAAATTAGAATTAGAGAGAGAGTGTGTACTAGGGTTTGGGTTCGGATGAGAAGGTGGTTGAGATGGCATGTGAATAAAAGAGACAACCCATTCATCACCCATAGGAGTTTGGTTAGGGTTTTCTTGTCGAGGAAGTTTGGTATAGGGAAATTCGATTTCAACAAACTGAACATGATGAGAAGTGTAGACTCGTCTAGTAACAGGATCAAGGCATTAGTACGCAGTCTGAGAGGAAGAATAGCCAATGAAGACACATGTAATAGATTATGGCTTGAGTTTATGGGACGCATAAGGACGGAGCCACGGAAAACAAAGGCAATCAAAACATTTGAGCTTGCTATAGTTAGGAACTTGACCTGTGAGTTTTTGGAATGGAGACAAGAGACGCAGGGTAGGATTAGGGAGACAATTTATGAGATAAATGACTGTAAGTAAGGCGTGAGGCCAATGATCTAGAGGAAGATCAGAGAAGGTGAGGAGTGAAAGGCTACTTTCAACTATGTGCCTGTGACGATGTTCAAACAACTTATTGTGTTTAGGAGTGTGAGGGGGGAGAGGTGAGATGAGTAATTCCATTCGAACTCAAGAAGGGTTGAAGACCTAGATATTCACCTCCATTGTTCGAGAAAAGGATTTTAATTTTTTGGTTAAAGAAATTTTCAACAAGTGAATGGAATTTAACAAAGATATATTGAGTTTCGAATTTTTGTTTGAGGTGATAAAGCCAAATGTACTTCGTAAAATTATCCACAAATATGACATAATACTTGAAACCATCATAATACAATACATGAGAAGTCCAAACATCAAAATAGACAATTTCAAGAGGATAATTCGAACAAAGTGTGGAGGTAAGAAGGAAGCTTATGCCTTTTATTAATTTGGCACGAAGTACAATCAGATTGCGAAAACAAAGAACTATCTAAATTAAACTGCTTATGAATAAACTAAAAAATAGATGAAGATGGATGTCCTAGTTTGTGGTGCCAAGAGGCAGCTAGAAGTTGATGACACACAGAAAAAGAAACCGGAGGCGAAGTAGTCCAAACATAGACACCACCAATGCATGGACTGCTAAGAATGGTGGAACCCGTTTGGATATCCTTCACAAGAAAAAAAATTATGTATAGCATAAGGAGTTTCAGAAGTGAATTTGGAAACAAAAAGAATGTTTTTAGAGATTGATGGAACACACAAAACATTGGAAAGGTGAAAGTTTCGTGTTGAAGAGGGAAGAATGGAAGAACTAGAGTGCGTAATATGCAAACCTTGACCGTTACCGGCATAGACTTCGTTTGGACTAGTGAAGGGTTGATGGAGCATTAGGTTGGCAAGATCATTGGTGAGATGGTGTGACACCCCAGTATCAACAAGCCAATTTGAGTTGACCGAAGATGTGAAGGCAAGGTTAACTTTAGGTGGAGGGTTTGGAAAGCGGTTTGAGGGTGGAAATTGAACTTGGGGATATTGTTGGCAAAATTAAGGGCATTGGGAGATGACATGACCAATTTATTTACAAAATTGGCATCTGCCAAGGAATGGTTTAGAGATAATGGGTGGAGTGGTTGAATTTGTGGTGGAACTAGGTGGAGAAAGAAATTTTTGAGGAGGTGTGGAAGGACGAAGAGGGCGGTAATGGCCTTAAGAATTAGGGTTTTGTGGATAGGAATTTGTGGATAAGGAGTACAATGTTGAAGTTGAAGAGGTTGGGGGGAGCCAAAGCCTGCCAACGCAAGGAGGATATCTTACCCTTCGACCGGTTTTTGTTTTACTTCTAAGCATTAAGGGTCGTCACCAGAGTAGTTTTTGTAACACACCGACCTCAAACCGGGGCGCTACTCCGTAGTAGACCTTACCAGGTACTACTTAGACTAACCTGCCAACAAGTTCATTCGGATCTTGCAACTCGGGCACGACGAGAAAACAATTTAAAACATCCAACTAGTATTTACTAAAAATAATAGGTTAGAAAACATACATGAAATCCAACCTTTAAACTAAAAAGGAAATCAACTTTTACCAAACTTCACAACACAAAACTCTTTTCAACTCTAAGCAATTCTAACAACTCAGCAAAAGAAACTATAACTTTTAATCTACTATAAACCTATTGACACGTGCACCAACATCCGCTCCACCACTCAGCTAGGGATACATCACAGTTCCTAATTCGTACCTACAATTGAAAAATAAGTCCCTGAGGGGTCAGTTCCTATTCCAATCCAAGTTAGCAATTACACCGCACTAATAAGACGTTTTAAAACCAACACACAATTCCTAACATTCACAAACAAGATTCACAGGCACACAAACCAACAAGTACGAAATCTAACGTCCATACCTAATTTCCAAATAATTACACATGCACATCAACACATTCGCACATACAGACACACATTTTCATACACACAATATTCACCTACACACCCTCCTCCATACGTCCACACACACGCGCCCATATAATTTATTTTGCGGCAATACAACCCTTCTTAGCCATTGCATTCTACGCGGCAATGCAACCCTTCTTCGCCTTTGCATGTCATTCCAACAATGCAACCCTTCTCCGTCATTAAATGCCGATTCTCAAGTCAAGCACAGAAAAACCATCCACAATATATCACATACGATAAAACTAATTAAAAACGAATTGCACACATGTCACATAAAATACAAATTTCATAAACAAGCAGTAGGGTGTTCCCCAAAATCAATCCTACAAACACAATATAACCTCTAACAAGAACTAGAACAGAAACCGAGCAAGTCGCAGAACGACTTACCTCAAATAACAAATTCCAACAACTATGTGGGATTAAGAACCCGCACGAACAAGATTTCCTAAATAACATAAAAAATATTTTAGAACACATAAGCCTATATGCATAATTTACTAATTACATGTATATGTATTCCCTTTAATTAAATATAATCTTTCAATCGAACAGCACAAGGTACACCACTAATTAAGCTTGTACGAGACTTCCGACTAAACTATTCGTACTAAACACAACTAAGTAGCTAACCATCCCAATTTACCCTAATTAAATCCCATTTTAGTAGGTTCCTAAAAACATAATATTATGGTTTCTTTGAGAAATACCTGTTCTGGCTCGCTTGATGCATCAGAATCGGTTCCGTACTCTTCTCCCAGTACACCTTCCTCATCCTCACCTATGAAACTATCGATTGACGATGAATCTTTCTCCTCGGGATGATAATCGCTTGATGACGTATCTTCTTCTCCTGTCGATATTTTAAGCAATGATATGGAATGAAGGTATGCCAACTATGAGAATCAAAATGGGTATTTATAGGAGACAATTCGACCGTTTTTTTTACTGTTGAGATCCGCGCAACGAGGCCTCGCGCCAGTCCAACGGAACTTTTTCAAAAGTGTAGTTAGATTGCGCGCAACAGCGTTGCGCGCCTGCATGAAACGGTGTTGTGCGCGCAACAACGTAGCGCGGCCCCTGGGCCGCCACGCTCCCCAAACCCTCGATTTTTGAAATCCCGGAATTACCCTTCCGCGCAACACAGATTCAGGCGCATCCCCCATTGCGCGGATATCTGTGTGCGCTTACAAATTTTTCCGTGTGTATAAATCAACAGCCTAACTATATATGTATTGCATAATATAAACTAATTGCTAATTGATCTCTATAATCAACTCTTCCAACTCAAAATTTAACTCGATCGAACTCCCTCTCTCACTTGAATTTAAATATATATATACATATATGCTTCTCCTACCAAAAAAATATGCTTCTCCGTTAAAACCTATTATTTTACTAATTTTCTAACTAGGTACAACACTTTGTTAACTAGCCGGCAATTCACATACCACGTATATAATTTCCATGCCCTTCAACTTAATTAATTTGAACCATCTCTTCTCTAACCTAACTTCCGCACTAAACAACTTACACAAAACCGAAATCAGAGTATTTGATCGAGCAATAAAACAGAAACGACCATAAAGCAAGGAGAATGATCAAATTGACGGAGGAGTCGAGACTCACCGGAGATGACGATATGACAAGTGGTGAGCACGGCGAGACAACTCGTCTTTTCTGGCGAACACACCGGCCCTTACGACCACGACTTGTGTTGGCGGAATTCAGAGAGGGGGATGAAGGCTATTGTTTTGACGGCAGAGAGGGACTGAATAGGCACGAGGGGCTTATATACAAAAACTTAGTTAGGTTAGTGCTAATTTTACTATTATTTAAAATTTATTATTTCTACTTAAGATAAAATTTTGGTTAGGATATGATCCCACAAGCTTAACCAAATAAAAGGTGATCAAGTTTATCTTTGAACGGATAGGATTAGTTGGTGGGATTTGGGTTTATCCAAACGGATTAATAAATCGGTTACATGCGGGTCAAGAAAATTCGATTGCTTGTAGACCAAGAAACTCATTCTTCCGACACCAAAGGAAAAACGAAACTCGAATATTACAGTTTTCGACGTCTCCAATTTGAGTTCAAGTTCTTTGAGAAGAAGCTTTTCCTCAAAATAAATACGCGTATCACACATGTTGACAACATTGATATAGCATATAGATATAGGTTTTAGAGCATGTTTTTATTCCCGTTTTATGCATTTTTAGCTAGGGTTTTGCTTTAAGTTGTAGTTTAGTTTTGTTTCGGTTTAGTTCGGAATCTACGCGTTTCTGTGCTTTATTGCAGGTTGGAAGGTGAAGCATGGTGGATGTGAAGCTAAGGACGGGACGAAGTTTAGTGGACTATGGTGGAGTTTGATGAGGCTTAGAGTGATACAAGTGAAGATTAGAAGTGCTAAGGCCCAAGAGCTTGAGGGATAAGAACGCTTAAACCCGGGTCATGCATTGGAGTCTTATTTTGACATCTCTATCTGGCAATTCTTGGTTTGGGAGCTATGGAGGTCAGATGAAGCTGAATTTTGTATCACTGGAAAGATAACTCGAAGAGCTACAATTCATATTTTTAATCCGAGTCCAAATTCCAACTCGAAGGGGGTCAAAACAGCCTCTGAAGTGTCACTAGAGTTGTTGCAAGCAAAACGTGGGCAGAGTAGCCATTCCGCGACCGCGCTTTGAGGGCCTTGACCGCGCTTTGGCGCGTTTGTACGACGCTAACTCGGGCCTCCGTGTTATCTTTTGGGCCGAGTTTATTAGTATTTTTGGATATTTTTGATATCATATAAATACTTTTCTTAGGGTTTCTTTGGAAGATGCTATCTATTGTTCTTAGTTCTACATTAGTTTTGAATTTGGAGATTTGTGGGAGACAAAACCCTAGTTTTGCAACATTGAAGAGAAATTTGACTTTTGTAAGTTTAATTCTTCTTTAATGTCAATTTCTAGCTAATTTTCTCATGTCCAACTAGTTAGTTGAAGTTGTATGCATGATTGTTTGTGAGATTTGAATTATTTCTATTTGCCTTGACTAGATTGAATCTCTCCGTGCTTGATTGATTAAATTGACTTAGGATTATAATAGCTTGATCACCTATTCTATTTCTAGGTTGAATTACAACTAGAATAATTAAATAGACGGTGGAATTTGATTATTCATGGATGAATCCTTTGATTAAACTTATAGACGGTGGAATAAGGTTAATCAAAGGCGGAGAATTCAATCACAAAATTTCATGAATAGACGGTGGAATTCATGAACTATGTTTCTATTGAATGCTTTGAACTTAATTGCATGATCAACTTGACATAGAAGGTTTTCTAGGTTAATTGGTTAAAAGGTTGTTAAAGACGGTGTATATTAATAACCACCTTAAGCTTGAATTTCATAAATTCACAATAGATTAGTCAAGGGAAATCGAATTAAGAATAATCAAGGATCAAAACTCATGTGTGCAATGGATACGAAACTAGTTGGACGCTTTTCTCCATATTTGAATCTTTAATTATTTTACTTGCTTTGTTTTATTTACTTAGATTAATAGCTTGCAATCATAAAGACCCCCCTTTAATTTAGTAATATTATTTAAATATGAATAATCTGAGTCCTTGTGGTTTGACCCTTGCTTCCACTATACTTAGGTTAGGAAGTTAGGATATTTCTTTGACAGTGCTTTTACCGCGACATAAAAGGGCTCGTCAAACATCAATCACGGACTGAAAGTTGGAATCCAATCCTTTCAAGATATAATCAATGAAGTCTTCTTGAGAAAGACGAGACTCTAAGGAGGTTAAAATATCAGAGTCTGACTTCATGGCTATGTAGGCCTTCTTGGGTAGCTTCTCATCTTCGAATCCTGGGGGTTGAGCTACGTATACTTCTTCCTTGAGGTGCCCATTGAGAAATGCCGTCTTCACATCCATCTGGTATAGCTTAAATCCTTTGTGGGCTGCATAGGCTATGAGAAGGCGGATGGCCTCGATCCTTGCAACTGGTGCGAAGGTCTCGTCATAGTCGATTCCTTCTTCTTGTCTATAGCCTTGAGCAACCAGACGAGCCTTGTTCCTAGCTACGGCCCCAATATCATCTAGCTTGTTCAGAAACACCCATCGAGTTCCTATGATGTTCTTGTTTTTGGGCCTAGGAACTAGCTTCCATACCTTGTTCCTCTCAAATTGGTGTAGTTCTTCTTGCATAGCTTGGATCCAGTCTGGGTCCTTTAGAGCTTCTTTTATGCTTTTTGGTTCCACCATTGAGACAAAGGCATTAAAAGCACAAAAATTATTGAGAGAAGAGCGAGTTAGAACACCTTTTTCATATGGAGTGATGATGTTGTCGATGGGGTGATCTCTCTTTTGTTGGTAGTTTCTTGTTAGAATGTGTGAGACGTCAACCTGTTCCCTTGACTCTTCTCCATCTGTGTCTTGAGTTTCCTCTTCCTCAGGAGAACAGTTATGTTCAGCTTCTTCGCTGGGACTTTCGTCAGGATTCTCTTCGGAGTTCCCTCGTTGTTCCCCCTGAACACTAGATTCTGGTGCATTTTCATTTTGAGGAACGAGAGAATTGGAGGCATCTTGTGGTTCTTCTGTTGAAGAGGGAACTTCAAAGGAGCTTTGATCTGTGGAGTTTTGATCTCCTTCGTTGTTCCCTGATTGTGGGGCATTGTTCCCACTTGGATAGTCTTCATCTTTCTTTCTTGGTTCATCCTCGTCGTCGTCTTCTTCTTGTCTGGCCAACTTAAACAGAGTTCCCTTTCCTTGAACCTCTGTTCCCATCTTTACAGACTTCTCGTCGAAGATGACGTGAATGCTTTCCTCTATCTTCTTGGTCCTCTTGTTATAGACCCTGTACGCCTTGCTATGGGAAGAGTATCCCAAGAATATCCCTTCATCGCTCCTGGGATCAAACTTGCCAAGGTTGTCTTTCCCATTGTTGTGGACGAAGCATTTGCATCCGAAGGTCCTAAGATGAGCGATATTTGGCTTTCTCCCTTTGATGAGCTCATAGGATGTCTTCTTGATCAAGGGTATGATCATGGCTCGATTCAGGATATAAGTAGCTGTGGAGATGGCTTCAGCCCAAAAGTACTCTGGAACTCCGCTTTCAAACAACATAGTTCTAGCCATGTCTTCCAAGGTCTTGTTCTTCCTTTCGACAACTCCGTTTTGCTAAGGAGTGCGAGGGGCCGAGAAGTTATGAGAGATCCCATGTTTGTCACAGTATCTGAGGAACTGTGAGTTTTCAAACTCTGTTCCATGATCAGATCTGAGAGCCTTTAGTTTGAGTCCCATGCTGACCTCCATTCTTGTGATTAGGACTTCGAATTCCTTGAAGGTATCTGATTTTGATCTCAAGAATAGCACCCATGTGAATCGTGAAAAATCATCGATTAAAACATACATGTACCTCTTTCCTCCATAGCTTTCGGTGTGCATGGGACCACAAAGATCCATATGAATTAGCTCTAAGGGCCTGGTCGTGCTCACCATCCTTTTGGGCTTGAAGGAGGTCCTTGTTTGCTTTCCTCGAGCACAGGCTTCACACATCTTGACTCCTTCAAGGTTGATTCGTGGGAGACCGACGACGAGATCTTGTAGATAGAGCTTCAAGATTTGGTTCATACCTGCGTGTCCTAACCTTCGGTGCCAAAGTTCCGTTTCATCAAGGGAACTTGCCAAGCACAGTTTCCTTGGTGGCTCAAAGTTTGTATCCACCACATATATGTTGTTGGACCTTCTTCCTTTCAGGATGATTTTGTTAGTCTTCTTGTTGATCACTAGACATTCCTTTGAGTCAAAGGTGACGATGTTGTTCCCTTGATCACATATTTGAGAGACGCTCAAGAGATTGAATCCCAGATCTTTCACCAAGTTAACGTTGCTGATTTTGATTGATTTGTTGAGTAGCGCTTCCCCTGTTCCTATGATCTCTCCTTTATTTTTGTTGCCAAAGGACACGTGACCTCCTTCGGCCTTTGGGTGGAGTGAGGTGAGGTTGTCTTTGTTTCCAGTCATGTGGTTGAAACATCCACTGTCAATGACCCATGTGCTGTTCCCCCTCACTGCCACCTACAAGAAAAGTTAGTTTTTGAGGACCCAGGCAAGATGACTCTTGCCTGGTTCCTTGCAAGGGAAGACAATCTCAAATAGCACATAATCAGCAATGTTAATGTCACGAGAGTACTTGTTATAGGCAAGGTTCCTATGGTTGTTTCTTTTAATGGGAACTCTAGCAGGCTTGTTGGTTTGTTGATTCTGCTTGTTCCAGTACTCGTGGTTTTTCTGGGCTTGGGCCTTAGCTTTGGGACAGCTTTCCTTGTAGTGCCCATGAGCACCACAGTTCCAGCAGGTCTTATAGTATTCTCCTAGGTAGTACTTAGGATGGGGTCTCTGTATCCTGTTCCTATCCATAGTTTCCTTGTTGTACACTCTAGACCTGTTTCCCTTAGCTATTTGAACATACAACTTGTGTCCAGTGTTCCCAGTGTAATAATCTACTTCTCCATTCACCCCACTCTCCAGAACACGGATTTTCTCTTCCAAGTGTGCATTTTTCTGTTTCTCACACTAAAGCTCTAGGGCCCTGCACTCGTTCATCTCTTTTTCACTCAAGGGGGACTTCCCTTTTCTAGAGCTCTCTGACTCATACCCTATTCCGTGTCTGGCTGGGACAAACTTGGTTTGGGAACTAGAGGCTTCAAAGTTCCCTTTTGCTTTACTCAGATTTTGTAGAAGGGTGTTTTCATCACTTTCTAGGGTTTTAAGCTCATTCTCAAGTTCTACGATGTGAGACACATAAGACTGAAGTTTTTCTAGAAGGGACACACAGTTGGGACATGGCTCTAGACCAACTAGTTCAGCATTTGTGTGTTCCGACTTTTCCAACTTCTTTTGCAATTTAATATTATCTTTGACAAGACTTGTGAGAATTTTAAGCAGTTCAGGTTTCTCATAATTTGACAAGGAAGCAAGAACGGATTCGGGGGTTACCTCACTGGGTTGTTCCCCAGTGGTTTCTCCTAAGGCCATGGTGCACATGTCAGGTTGAGCCCATGATTCAGGCTCTTCGTCTTCATCGTCACTCCATGTGGCTATGTAGGCCTTTTTTTCCTTTTCTTCGGTTGTCCGCCTCCTGAGGGCACTCCTTGGCAAAGTGTCCCTTCTTGTAACACTTGTAGCACGTTACATCCGAGAGGTCCTTTTCAGCAGATTTTCTTTGGGAACTCTGTCCTTTTCCTGAGTTCCCATAATTCTTCTTGAACTTCCCTTTGTAGAAAGATCGAAGAGCTTTTGTTACAAGGACTAGCTCTTCATCCTCATCTTCTTCAGATTCTTCATGTTGCTCTTGTACTGCCTTGATTACCTTTTCAAGTTTGAGAGCTATCCCCTGATGTGCTCGCTTTTGCTCCCTGTCATCTATCTTTCTCTTCTCATATCCCACCAGTTTTCCAAAAACCTGGTGGAGCATAAGAGCCCTGTTTTCGGGATTCTCTTTGAACATCGTTCTTTCATTTGTCCATTCTCCAGTCAACCCATTGAAGAGTTGTTGAACCTTCATTTTGTCGGTGACTTCCTCTTTAGTGATCCCAAGGCCAGTCATCTTGGTGCAAAGTCCCTCAAAACGGGATTGGTAACTATCAACGGATTCTCCTATCTCCATCTGGAAGGTGAAGAAATCCCTCCTTGCGTTCATCTGAAGATCTTCTCGGAGGTCTGAGTTCCCAATGTGCATTTGCTGAATGGCTTCTTACACTTCCTTTGCCGTGTCTAGGTTTGCCACTCTGTCGCAGTCTTGCACCGACATGGCATTCTTGAGGTACTGGATGGCTTTGAAGTTGGCCTCCATGCACTTGTACTCATTAGGTCCCCATTTTGACAGGTCATTCTCAATTGCTGGATCAATTTTGAAGTTCCCTTTCTCAATGACGCACCAAACTTGGTAGTCCTGGCTGCGCATCCAGTTCTTCATGTCGCGTTGCCAGACTTCGAATCTCCCAGTGATGAGCCTTGGTGGCTTGCTGTTGTTGTGACCGACTTGGGTGAGTTCGTGAGCCATGTTTGAAACCTGCGATGCTAACACAAATCTAGAGCAGCCGGCTTTGATACCAATTGTTGGATCGTAAACGAGTTAGCAAGAGCTTGGGAACTGGCTGTTAAGCTGTTCCCAAGGCAGCGGAAGAAATAATCGCAAGTAATTAAGACACTGAAAAGCACAGTTCCTTATAGAGGAACCCCACTACAACCAACTAGTTGTATGGGTAAACCTCTACCTCCGCTTGGAGGATTTTGAATGACTTACTTATATTATTGATTTGTTCCTTAGTTACAAACAGCCAGATTCAAACTTCTTTGTTCCTACGAGTTCTACCTAACTCTAGAAACACTAATGAATCTTCTCAACTGAGTTCCTAAGCGAACAACAATCACTAAATAAGTAACTCAAACCTTACACCGAATCGCAGTTCCCTTGCTCCTGGGAACTCGGCTTCACCGTCGTCGAGATCAGACACTCGCCGCCGGGGACTTCTCTTCTTCTTTTCTCTTTCTTTGTTGTGGGTATTTGTAAGTTCTGGGAGAAGTGCTCAATCCGAGCACTATTTATTTGGCTTTATACTCGAGTGAACTTGGGCTTCAATTGCATCTTTCATTTGTGTCCGAAATGCCCTTTGCTTGATGCCCAAGTTGTACTTTCTTCACATGTGACTTCGATTTGAACTAGGTCAACTTCTTGAGATGATCGGACCGTTGGATCAATCGTGACAGTCTGCTCCTCAGACTGTGCCTTCATCCTGTCCAAGACAGGATCCCGTGATATGCGCTGATCGGTCCTTGTCCTCACATGTGAGTTCCCATATCGTGGGAACTGTCCTCTGCTAAGTTCCTTTGAGAGAAACTCTTCATTGTGTAAGCTTGTGTTCTCTGGTCATTCTTGGGAGTTCTCATTTCATGGGAACTTTCCTCTTCAGAGTTCCCTTGATGGGAACTCTTCATTGTGTGCTCATTCATGGAAGTTCTTTGCTAAACCTGTGTTCCTTAGAAATACTTGATCAAAGCACATTAGTTCCCTTATAGCGTTTGTCATTATCAAAACTCGGAGAACTGTATCGTTGATCCGATGTTTAGAACCAGAGGTCCCAACATCGTTCCAACAATATATATGTACTGTACAATAGTTTTGGAAACGTAATGAGTAAGAAAATCCTCAGCTATATCCAGATACGAAGACTTCAACATACTGAGTTCAAAACTTCTATTTTCATGTTAGATGCTCCGGTGGGATGGGGACACCCACTTGGCAACAATCGTGACAGAAGGTAAATATAGAATAGTAATGATTCATTGCATGCCTACTTGGCAACAATTGAGAAGATATATATAGAAACTGCATGTAAAATGAAGAAATATTCCCAAGAAAATTTGAGGAAATTTCTTGCTCAAGCCTCCCCACAAAAGGAATTGAACAATGTATATATCAACAAATTACAAATATCTAAATATCTGATACACATATTTTGCAATTTAGATACATATATTTTAATAAAGAAAAGTGAAATTATCCATATGAGACAAGGCACCTAATGAATATTTGTAAATTAATATATACAAAGCATAAACAAGGTATCCCAACTTACTAAACCATATAAAATCTCTATCAACATTTTACACAACAAACAATCCATAATTTTTTCCTTGGTAAAGCAAGTGGTTTTAAAAGTTAACATTACATGAGAATCATAAAATATATATAAGTATATAACTTAATCGAGCTACAACTAAAGTCAACTTTGATGGTGTTCAAAATAGTAAAACAGGAAGTGGGCCCGGGGTACGAGGAATAAACGGATCCTACGGGACTCCCAAGGTGGATTCTGGGACCCACAACCATACCCATCTTTTAATTAAACAAAATCTTTATCTACGCGAGGTCTTCCGAAACCTCGGGAGCGAGGTTTCAACCTCGTTGCCGACTCGGCTGACACCCCCGCCCGTCCAGACCACTCAGCTGTCGCCGTTTCCTCCGACCAATCATCAACTACCTCACCTCCGGACCAATCAGAAGCTCTGATCTCGGGCGTCCCACATCGAGTAATAACCAAAACTCGGCTCCTCAATTCTCTATAAATAGAGGAGAACCTCGTAAGTGGAGAGGGGTCGAAAAATATCTTGAACTCAAGAACTATCTTGCTCGTTGAAGATCGACGTGTTGAATCATCGTCAAAGACCTCGCTATAGACAAGTGAAGTCCACAAAAAGACTTCAAGTCATACAGAGAGCCTTCTCTCACACCAAAAACCTCGCTACATCATCTCGCAAGCCATCATCACCACGCTCAAACTCGAAACTCAACCTCGCCATCAGAGTCTGTCAAGCGGCCTGCGGGTGATAGAATCTCATAGCGATTAGGAGATCTCGAAGCCTTGTTAGATCGAGATCTCGAATACTCTTAGGAGGTCTAAATTGTAAACCTCGTTTGTTTGTAAACCTCGTTGGTTTGTAACCTCGCTGTAAGAAAACAATAAATAAAGAGCAAGCGTTTGCACAATCGAATAATAGAATCTCGTTTCTTGTCTTCTAGAGACAGTTTATTTCGGGTTTCATCACTGGCGCCGTCTGTGGGAACTTCTTCATCCTAAGCAGTTTCTCGATTTGTGCAAACCTTGGCTTTGAACCCCTCAAAATGGCTTGCCCAAATAACTTTTTCCCACAACACCCCGATAACATGCCCGAGACCTCGCAGTGGATGGCCACGGGACCTTCGGGTTGTTCGTTCGTGGTCCCTCCGGGTTGGACGTATACCGCCTCACAAAACCCCTACCCGTTCCAAGGGTACGAGCCGGGCGGTGCACCCCCGAACCCATATCCCTACCCGGGCTATGGGCAGTACCAGTAGGGTTTTGCCCCCTCATACGTCCCCGCCCCAGGCCAACCCAACTCCGAGTACGTACCCGCGTACGTCCTTGGGCATGTGCTGGGACACGAGACGTCCACCAACGTCTCGTCAACGGAGAGGCCTCCCCAGGACCCCATGCAGATCTCGCGATCCCGTTCGCGACGTTCAAGGATGCAGGACACAGAGTTGTCCGAGATGGCAGGGAGTGTTATGCACCCCCTGCAATCGAGGTCGCGCCGTCATCCCGTTGAGGCCGGGTGCCGTTCCCCCTTCGTGGACGAGATTCAGGAGGCGCCTATGCCCAAAGGTTTCCATTGGCCATAAATGGGGCTCTACGACGGCACGGCTGACCCGGAGGAGCACGTGAAGCACTTTGCTGTCCAAATGAATGTCAACTCCTACAATGACGCCATATTTTTCCGCATCTTCCCAACGACCCTGGACAAGGCCGCGATGACGTGGTTTATAAGCCTCAAGATAGGGTCTGTGGCCTCGTTCGCTCAGCTGTGTGAATCCTTTGTCACACACTTCAGCGGCTCGAGGAATCCCAAGAAGAACATGCGGGATCTCCGCGGTATTGAGCAGGGAGAGGGCGAGTTGTTGGGCACCTTCTTCACGAGGTTCACCACCGCGGTGGCGGAGATCGCACACATCGACGAATCATCGGTGTGAGATACCCTCATGGGCAACCTGTATCCAGGGCCTTTCAAGACTTACATTTTCTTGAAATGCCCAATGACGTACGATAGCCTGTGTGCCCGGATCACATCCAAGGTGTATGCCGAGGATGCCGCAAACTAGATCTCGCGACCGAAGACCGACAAGGAAATCATCGCCGCGGCTAAAGGAAAGGCGAAGGTGGCCGCGCCGGCCGCGAGGAATGCGTATGTGACGCAGGACCAAACCCCCGCCAACAACAACAACAACAACAGGAACTACAACAACAACAGAAATAACAACAATCGCAACAACAACCACGAGGGCCGTTGGAACTGCTTCGGAGGGAAGCAACGCGGCTATAGAGGCAAGGGCGACCCTTTGTACAACCCAAACGAAAAGGGACGTGCCAACCCCGCGTCAGGAGCCAACACCGTACCACAAGGCCCGAGTCAGGCTTAGGCCAACAACGTCGAGCAGCAGACTCCCGCGAAGCAGGCACGGTCTGGGCAGACGACAACACCCGACGGGTATATCCATACCATCTCGGGTGGACCATCGCTGGCTGGATCAAGCCAGGCTGAAAGAAAGAGGTATGCGAGGGCAAGCCATCATGAGCCCTCGGTATTTAGCGTTGCCCAGACCTCGCGGTCCCACGTAGGCTTGGCCTTCACCTCCGAAGATGCCGAGGGACTCCACATGCCGCACTCTGACCCCTTGGTGGTGCACGCTCAAGTAGGCTCAAAGATGGTGAAGCGAATGCTGGTGGACACGGGATCCTCCGTGGACATCATGTACTACGACGCTTTCGAGCAGTTGGGCATCTCCGAAACATCCTTGAAGCCCTACGCTGGGAAGCTCACGTCCTTCTCGGGAGACGAGGTCGACGTGGCAGGTCTTATAGACCTTTGGATGACGCTGGGCACCGACTCCACGAGGAGGACCGAAATGGTGGAGTTCACAGTGGTACACTTGCCTTCGGTGTACAATGCAATCATTGGGAGGGTATCCCTGATGAAATTCCCAGCGGTGGTCTCCATCTACCACCTAAAGATGAAGTTCCCCGTCGATGGTGGGGTTGGGGAGGTAAAGGGCAACCAAGAAGAGGGTCGCATTTGCTATGCGACCTCGGCTAAACAAAAATGCTCGGTGTTCATGGTGGAGTCCCCCGGCGAGGCCGACCTCGAAGTCCGGGACTTCACGGTCCCCATCCCCGAGGCAGAGAGAAGGGTGATAACCCCCTTCAAGAATGAGTCCGAGAAGATCTACCTGGGAGAATGTCTCTCCGGAAAATCCGCGGTGTCGCTGAAGGCCCTACTGTCCAGATTCCGCGATGCGTTCGCCTGGACCGCCAAGGATCTCTACGGCGTACCGCGCATCGTGGCCCAACACTCCTTGAACGTTGACATTACCACCCGTCCTGTGGTGCAACGGCGGAGGAAGATGAATGAGGAAAGGGCAAACGCCGCAAATGACGAGGTGGCTAAGCTGCTGGCCGCGGGGTTTATCCGCGAAGTCCAGTACCCAAAATGGTTGTCCAATGTCGTGCTGGTCAAAAAGGCCAGTGGCAAATGGCGGATGTGCGTGGACTTCAAGGACCTCAACAAAGCGTGCCCCAAAGACAGCTACCCCCTGCCCTCAATCGACGAGCTAGTTGATTCAACCGCGGGGCACGGGGTCTTGAGTTTCCTCGACGCGTACTCGGGATACAATCAGATCTCGATGAGTCCACGTGACGAGGAGGAGACGTCCATCATCACGCAGCGGGGTACGTACTGTTACAAGGTCATGCCCTTCGGCCTTAAAAACACAAGGGCAACCTTCCAGCGTCTCATTGACCGGGTCTTCAAAGACCATTTGGGGAGGAACGTGTCGGCCTACGTCGACGACATCATGGTGCGAAGCAAAAGCCCCGAAGAGCATCTGGACGACCTCCACGAGGTCTTCGTGACCCTCAGGATCAATCGTCTCAGCCTGAACCCCGAGAAGTGCGTCTTCGGCGTGTCATCGGGGAAATTCCTAGGCTTCATGATCAGCGAGCGCGGGATCGACGTCAATCCCGCCAAGGTCGAGTCGATCTTCTCAATGAGGTCGCCACGATCTCGCACTGAGCTGCAACGGCTCAACAGCGCCGTAAACTACATGGGGAGGTTTTGCTCCCACCGGCGGACAAGTCTCTGCCCTTTTTTGCTGCCCTCAAGAAGAACGACAAGTTCGTTTGGGACGAGGGGCTAGAGCTAGCCTTCTCTGAGTTAAAGGCCTTCTTGTCGAAGCTCCCCACATTGTCGCCTCCAATGGCGAGCGAGGACTTGCAACTATATGTGGCAATAAGCCCAGAGACGGTCAGCGCGGTGCTAACCAGATAGGCCATGCACCCAGTCTACTTCATAAGTCGCGTGCTCCAGCCTGCAGAGCAGCGATACTCCCCAACGGAGAAGATGGCACTGGCTGTCGTGACCGCCGCCAGGCGCCTGCGCCCTTACTTCCACGTGCACCCCATTCAGGTCCTTTCTGACCTCCCACTTCGGCAAATCCTCCACCTGCCCGCCCTCTCCGGGCGAATGACGAAGTGGGCAGTCGAGCTCTCCGAGTTCGACATCAGCTACCTCCCTAGGACCGCAATGAAGGGGCAGGCCCTCGCTGACTTCATGGTGGAGGTCACCTTCCTCGAAACTGACGCAGGCTCGGAGGAGTGGAGAGTATTCATTGATGGTTCGCGGTGTGACTTCGGAGGTGGGGCTGGCGTATTCCTCGCCGGTCCCTCAATCGAGACGGAGTACGCACTTAACTTCGCATTTGATGCCACCAACAACAAGGCCGAGTATGAGGCCATGATTGCTGGGATTGAGATGGCGCTCCTCAGTGGGGCCCGCAAGATCAGAGTGTATACCAATTACGAACTGGTGGCGCGGCAGCTCAACGGGCAATACGACACCCGGACGGGGTTCCTGCATGCGTATCGGAAAAAGGTTAAGGATCTTTACATACAGAATAGTTTGGAGGAGTTCCTGGAGATCCCGCAGAGCAGCAACTTCCGAAACCCTTTCCTCATTATTCATGGCACGAAGAGTTCCGGAATGAAAGCACCAATTGGTCAAGAAGGAAGCGAGAATGATCCGATGTGGACTCACTCTCAATGAAAGCACCAATTGATACGGACCCGGTGTGGATTCCTATCGGAACCTTGTTGGTCAAGGGTTTGAGACGCACCCGATGTGGGATTGACTCGATAAATGTGGTTGGTTGCCACGGGGTTGAGACGCACCCGATGTGGATTTGGCTCGATAAACGTGGTTGGTTGCCACGGGGTTGAGACGCACCCGATGTGGGTTTGGCTCGATAAACGTGGTTGGTTGCCACGGGAAGAAGAACGAAAGATAAATTTAGAGGAAAAGATAATTTCTTGATTGATTTTCTGATTCTTTCGATAACAACCTAAAGGAGTATTTATAATACTCTAATATCTAGCTAAACCCTAATTTCTAAAATAAAAAGATACTCTTCCTAAAAAGATAAAATAAAATTTAAAAAGATAATAATCTAATTATCCTAATTAATCCAATATAATCTAGCGTATCAATAACATCATTAACAGAGGAACAGAGCTAACTTTATGTAATATAAAAGTATAATCTCCATTGAGAAAAGACGGCACATACGGTTTCATTCATTCGTCTTTGGAAGAGCAATACAAGGCAAATATACGAGCACGTGGTTGAAGTCTCTAGGGATTATAATTTCGTGACAAAATATAAATGACATATTATGAAATTCTATTTGATTAGTGATGTGTCACGCTCGTGTCTTGTGCCACGCTGGATCTCTTTGCCATGTCATGTTGCTTTATCAGTTTATAATCTACCGTGACAAGGGAGGATCTCTATCATCACATCTGCAATTTGGGACTGAGTTGGAACAAACTTCAATTGGAGAAGGCCACCTAAAACTGTCTTGTGTGAAGTGAATATCAATTTTTATATGCTTCGTTCGCTCAAGTCTTATTTGTGTAAGAAAGTTGAGTTTTCCAAATAATTGTCTTTTTGTATAAGGGATGCCATCAATGTTGTTTAATTTAAAGTTGTGAGGTAGGGGTGAACTAACTAGAAAGGCATTAGAGAATCTTGATTCCTAAAGAAGTTCTTAAGTGAACTTGTGTTGACTGAGTGCAATGCCAAAGGATAGGCCAATTTTTGCAATGACAATGACAAATACAATTTCGATAGTTGTTATCATTTGGGTAGGGAGAGGGAAATTGGATTCACCTTTTCATTCCCTATAATGCAAATCTCCATCAATTCTGGTACTCTGATAAGGTGGACAAAAGGATTTTCCCTACCTGATATGATAAGTGTTGTTTCCTGAAGTTATATGATCTTGTATTTTTCTATTTAGCAATTGCCCGACTACATTTGACCGTGTATTTTTCTGTAGCCTTATGAAACTTTGAAGCATTTCATTCCCTTAATTGTGATTGATTGTGTTTTTTTATTTAGGTGAATGAGGCAACTGGTACATTAGTTGGAGGGAGATTCTTGAACAAGGACGTTATTGCTGCTGTGATATTGGGCACTGGAACAAACACAACGTACGTTGAAAGAGCAGATGGGATAAAAAAGATGAATGGCACTTCGACAAGATCAGGAGATATGGTAAGAAGAAATTGAATTTAATTTTGTAGATGCTTAAGATGATCTACGACATGCTCGCTTATTTATAAGAAAAATTGCTTCCGTTGAACAGAAACATGTTTGTTTAAAAGGCCTGACGGACGGGTGATGGTATTTTTCAGGTTATTAACATGGAATGGGGTAGCTTCAATGTTTCTCAACTTCCTTTGACAGAATATGACAAGGCATTGGACTTTGAGAGCTTAAATTGTGGTGACCAGGTGATAGCTTGCATATAAGAGTAGTTTAGATGCATGTTTTATATATGTTTTAGTTAGTTTTAGGTTGATTTTTATGTAGTTTTTAGGTTTTTGTATTGTCGGGTATTATGCGCTGGTTTGCTCGGTTTTACAGGTTTTTATGTTCAAGAGCAACAGCGGGGCGAGTACAGATTGACCATGGCGGCGGTGGACGAGCTAAGGGGGCTAAGGAATGCTAGGAGCATAGATGGAGAAGAGCTAAACCAAGAAGAGCCAAGAAGAAGCTAAAGCCAAAGCTCGGGATGATCCCGAGCAATGATGTCGAGCAATCCCAACTGAATGGGAATTGCGCGGGGTAGCAAGATTGCGCGGCCGCGCAATTTGGTGAAGCCGCGTAATCCGGGTTTTACACGGACGTTGTTTTGGGCCGAGTTTTGGTATTGGGCTTCGATGTTTGGTTATTTGGGCTAGAAAAAATCCGAGTTGTATGTGTTTTATTATATCTTATGAGGATTATTTTTAGAGACATATAAATACTTTATGTTAGTTTAATTTTCATAACTTTTGGAGGCTAGGGTTTTCTCTCAAGGAAGAACCTTTGAACCTTTGTAAGTTTGATTTTAATTTAATTATGCATTGCTAATTTCCTTGTGTTTGACTAGTTATTGAAATCATAGATTGCATAATATTGTGAGGTTTAATCGATTCTCAACAACTTGAATAGGTTTTATTCCATGTGCTTAATTGAATCAGAATTGATCTAGGGTTTTGTTAGATTGATCACCTAATAGAATTTCTAGGTAAATTTACAACTAATCTGATTGATGCCCGTTCGGGGTTGATTAGATAAAGTAGCATCTATAATTGTTTAGACCCGTTCGGGCTTTTCAATTGTAGAAGGGAATAAATCCACAAATAACCTAGATGTCTGTTTGCTCTAAGTGTTTGTTTCTATTGATAACTTGATTCGTAAAGCTGTCGTTTAATTAAATCTAGACGTTGTTTTAGGTTGTTAAATGATTAGGGTTGTTTAGACTGTTAGTTCTTTCAACTATTTATGAAGTTTGGGTCATAATCCTTAGTAGGAGTATAATCCACAATAGATTATTCAAGGGAATTGAGAATCGAAAGAATCAATGATCAATATGCATATCTATGACGGATGTAACTAGTTGAACACGCTTGTTCCTTAATTGATTTAAACCATCTTTTGCATTCATATTTACTTCTAATTTTGCATAGTAGTTTAGATTTTTCATTCAATAAACCCCCCCATATTAGTTACTTGGCACTTAAGCAATAACACATTTACACGAGTCTCTGTGGGATCGACCCTTACTTACTGCTCTACTGAGTTGGTTAAGCTAAAGATTCTTTGATAGGTATAAACGACCAACGAAAATACCTCATCACCAGGTTATACACACAAATAACTACGTTTTTAGTTGGAAAAATAGAACTTGTGATATCAACATAGAATTTGCCTATAATTTAATTGTGGTGTGTTTACGCAGATTTTCGGGAAAATGTTTTCTGGAATGTACTTGGGAGAAATTGTAAGGTTAGTTCTATGTAGAATGGCTGAAGAAGCTACTTTCTTTGGCAGCACCGCTCCTACCAAACTTAAGAATCCATTTATAGAGCTTGTCAAAGGCAGTAAAAATCATATTGCAATTTGTTAAAAATGTGAAAGTGAGAATGCATACCATTAATATTATAGTGCTGATCAATATCTACTTTAAATTTATTAGATTTTAATGAATTGTTTCCTTTTATTTTTCAACAATCATGCTATGCTTAAATTGCCATGATTGCAGCTATAACAAACCGGTGTACTTGATAAGTTTTCATCATCTTCTTGCAGACTAGCTCCTTATGAGTTATTCATGTGCTCTATAGCATATATTCATGATTATTTATGCCATTTTTTCTTTCTGAAACATGAAATAAAAAAATTGAGATTAAACAGATGGCAGAACTTAGATACGAGGTGGCAGAAAGTAATGATGCTTGTATTTTTGACAAATATGGAGAAGTAGTATGTGTATGGGAGCATTTGTCTTTTGCACTGATGCTGAGAGGCATTAGCGAGCATTCTTTGTGGTGACAGGCTTTTGAACAAGGCAATGTTGGGACGGTGTTGGGAACTTTGGTTCCAAGCATCGGAACAATGATACCATTCTCCAGTTTTGATAATGACAAACACCATGTGGGAACTAACGTGTTATGTCCAAGTATTTCTAAGGAACACAAGTCCAGTGAAGAATCTTCATGAACGCTCAAGGAACACTGGTTTACATGATGGAGAGTTCCTATCAAAGGAACTCTAAAGAAGACAGTTCCCATATAATGGGAACTCACATGTACAGACAAAGACAAGTCAGCGAGATTTACGGGATCCTGCCTCAAGACAAAACAAACGCTCAGTCTGAGGAACAGACTGAGGCGTTTGATCCAACGGCCCGATCAACTCTCAAAGTTGACTCATGATATGCTGTGTTTTGTACAGCATAACTAGGATTTTTTAGTACATATTTCTGTAGTATTTAGGCCTATTATGAGCGTTATTGAAGAACAGATTTGAAGGTCGGAAGTTTAGAGTTAGCAAGAATTTGAAGACTTCGAAGAATCTGAAGACCGTGATCGCCGCCACTCTTAAGGGCGATCGCGGTGGACGTCGCCGAAGGACCGCGATGACACGAAGGTCGCGATTGCGGCCATGTTCGGGTGGCGATCGCGGTTGCCAGAGATCGCCGATGGGTCGCGGTTTGCAGTCATGCAGCGATCGCGTCTAGGTTTGGGCAGCGATCGCGGCCTTGATGGATCTGACGCGCGATTGGATTTATCCGCTTAGTTTATTTATTTTTATTTTTATATTTTTATCTTTTTAATTTCGACTGGTTCAAGACTATATTAGGTTATTTTTCAGACTTTATTTTGTATTCTCGGAGACCTAATTTTGAGACTTTGTGTTTTCTCTCTTATGGAGAACTAAACTCTCTAGATTCTATTCAAGTTAAAGCTTTTCAAACTCAAGTTGTTGTGAGATTCGTCTATTCAGGTTTATTTCTACAGGATATTTCAATTCTCTTGTGCGTAATTTATATTGATTATATTGATTTCTACTTGATTGATCACCTTGTTGGAATTAATATTATCTATTGCTAGATCTAGGTTTTCTCGTAGCAAAGCCTAATCTTTGTAGCAACTTAATTGATTTAGGACTCGTAGGACTAAAACAATTGAGAAAGAGATTTGAATGCATGTTAATTGTTTGACTCGTTGGAACTCAATTGCATGTATCCTGCTTATCCTTGTTCTCATTGCTAATATCCCTATTATTTATGATCGTTTCATGAATTGTTTGGATATTAAGTTTGCATGTCTCGTTGCCATGTTATAATTCTGATCAGGATAGAAATAACTAAAAGGAATAACTTGTTTGAATCTATGATCAATAACTTGAGGAAGAAAAGTGGATGCTTGAATAGGATTGTTTTCCCTAATTGATAAAAATCCAACTTTTGCTTTGTTTGATTGCTTGTTTTGCTTGTTTCAATTCTTAGTTTTAGTTTTAATTCACAAAATTCCCCCTTTGTTACTTCTTTGAGTTGATAATAATAAAACTTAGGATACAAGTGTCTCTTGGGTTCGACCCCGACTTACCGACTATACTAGTTGAGTAACTAGGGAATTATTTTTGATTTGGCATCAACGATTTTCAGCCAGTCAACTCAATTCAAATATTGTCACATGTGAAGGACAACGACTTGGCATACAAGACAAGGGGCATTTCAGACACAAATGAAAGTCAAGATTGGAGCCCAAGTATTCACAAGCATAAAGCCAAGTGAATAGTGCTCAGATAGAGTACTTCTCCTAGAACTCACATATATTCTCAGAGAAAGAAAGAAAGAAGAAGAGAAGTCCCCGGCGGCAAGTGTCTGATCTCGATGACGGCGAAGCTAAGTTCCCAGGAGCAAGGGAACTGAGATAGTCAAGGTGTAAGGTTTGATTTACTTGTTTTAGTTGAGTTGTTCGCTTAGGAACTCAGCTGAGAAGATTCATTAGTGTTGCTAGAGTTAGGTAGAACTCGTAGGAACAGAGAAGTTTGAATCTGGCTGTTTGTAACTAAGGAACAATCAATAATACGAGTAAGTCATTCAAAATCCTCCAAGCGGAGGTAGAGGTTTACCCACACAACTAGTTGGTTGTCGTGGGGTTCCTCTATAAGGGAACCGTGTTCATTACTATGTTTACCTGCTTTTATTAACTTCCGCTGCCTTGGGAACAGCCTAACCGCTAGTTTCCAAGCTCTCTCTAACCCCTTACGATCCAACAATTGGTATCAGAGCAGGTCGCTCTAGATTTGTGTTAGCATCGCAGGTTTCAAAATGGCTCACGAACTCACTCAAGTCGGACACAACAACAGCAAGCCACCAAGGCTTATCACTGGGAGATTCGAGAACTGGCAACACGACATGAAGGACTGGATGCGGAGCCAGGACTATCAAGCTTGGTGCGTCATAGAGAAAGGGAACTTTGAAGTAGATCCAGCCATCAAGGACGACTACTCCAAATGGGGGCCAAATGAATGAAAAATGCATGGAGGCCAACTTCAAGGCTAAGCAATACCTCAAAAATGCTATGACGGTTCAAGATTGTGACAGGGTGGCTAACCTAGACACAACCAAGGAAGTGTGGGAAGCCATCCAACAGATGCATATTGGGAACTCTGACCTCAGAGAGGACCTCCAAATGAATGCCAGAACGGAGTTCTTCAACTTCCAGATGGAAATGGAAGAATCTGTTGATAGTTACCAATCGCGCTTCGAAGGCCTATGCATCAAGCTCGTGGGACTAGGAATCACAAAGGAGGAGATCACCGACAAAATGAAGGTCCAACATCTGTTCAACGGCCTAACTGGTGAATGGGCAAATGAAAGGACCATGTTCAAGGAAAATCCTGAGAATAGAAATCTGATGCTCCACCAAGTTTTTGGAAAACTGGTGGGACATGAGAAAAGGAAGCAAGATGACAAGGAGCAAAAGAGGGCACACCAAGGGCAACTTGAAGAATCTGAAGAAGAAGAGGGTGAGGAACTAGTCCTGGTAACAAAGGCCCTTTGATCCTTCTACAAAGGGAAGTTCAAAAGAGGCAATGGGAACTCACAGAAGGACAGAGTTCCCAAAGAAAACCTGTTGAGAAGGACCTCTCGGACGTCACATGCTACAAGTGCTACAAAAGGGGACACTTCGCGAAGGAGTGCCCACAGGGAACTGACGACCGAAGGCAAGGGAAGAAGGCCTACATCGCCACTTGGAGTGATGACGAGGATGAAGATCCTGAATCTTGGGCATCCCCAGACATGTGCGCAATGACCATAGGAGACACCACTAGGGAACAACCCAGTGAGGTAACTACTGAATCTGTTCTTGCTTCCCTAACTAATTATGAAAAACCTGAGTTGCTAAAACTTCTTTCGAGTCTTGTCAAAGATAACATTAAACTGCAAAAGAAGCTGGAAAATTTGGAACACACTAATGTCGAATTAGTTGGCCTTAAGCCCTGTTCCAACTGCGTGTCCCTAGTTGACAAGCTTCAGTCCTATGTGTCTCACATTGTAGATCTTGAAAACGAGATTAAGACCCTAGAAAGTGACAAGCTTCAGTCTTGAAGCCTCATGTTCCCAAACTAAATTCGTTCATGCCAAACATGGGATAGGGTATAAGTCAGAGAGCCCTAAGAAAGGAAATTCTCCCTTGAGTGAACAAGAGATCAACGAGTGTAGGGCCTTAGAACTTCAGTGCGAGAAACAAAAGAATGACCACTTAGAAGAGAAAATCCGTGTCTTGGAAAGTGGAGTAAATGGAGAATTAGACAATTACACTGGGAAAACTGGGCATAAGCTGTATGTCCAAATAGCCAAGGGAAATGGGTCTAGGGTGTACAACAAGGAAACTATGGATAGGAACAGGATACAAAGACCTCATCTTAAGTACTATCTAGGAGAATACTACAAGACCTGCTGGAATTGTGGTGCTCATGGGCACTACAAGGAAAGCTGTCCCAAAGCTAAGGCCCAAACCCAGAGGAACCACGAGTATTGGAACAGGCAAAATCAAAAGGCCAACAAATCTGCTAGAGTTCCCACTGGTAGGAACAACCATAGGAACTTTGCCTATAACAAGTATTCTTGTGACATTAACATTACTGATTATGTGTTGTTTGAAACTGTCTTTCCTTGTAAGGGACCAGGCAAGAGTCATCTTGCTTGGGTCATCAAAAACTAACTTTTCTTGTAGGTGGCAGTGAGGGGGAACAACACATGGGTCATTGACAGTGGATGTTCGAACCATATGAATGGGAACAAAGACAACCTCACCTCACTCCACCCAAAGGCCGAAGGAGGTCATGTGTCCTTTGGCAACAAGAATAAAGGGGAAATCATAGGAACAGGGGAAGTACTACTCAATAAATCAATCAAAATCAGCAACGTCAACTTGGTGAAGGACCTGGGATTCAACCTTTTGAGCGTATCTCAGATATGCGATCAAGGGAACAACATCGTCACTTTTGACTCAAGGGAGTTCCTAGTGATCAATAAGAAGACTAACAAAATCATCCTGAAAGGAAGAAGGTCCAACAACATCTATGTGGTGGATACAGACTTTGAGCCACCGTGTGCTTAGCGAGTTCCGTTGATGAAACGAAACTCTGGCACAAGAGATTAGGCCATGCAGGAATCAATCAAATCCTAAAGCTCTATCTACAAGATCTGGTTATTGGTCTTCCTCGAATTAACATCAAGGGAGCTAAGATGTGTGAAGCTTGTGTTCGTGGCAAACAAACCAGAAGTTCCTTCAAACCAAAAAGGGTAGTCAGCACAACAAGGCCCTTGGAGCTAATCCACATGGATCTTTGTGGTCCCATGGACACCGAAAGCTACGGAGGAAAGAGGTACATGTATGTTTTAATTGATGATTTTTCAAGGTTTACATGGGTTATTTTCTTGAGATCAAAATCAGATACCTTCAAAGAATTTGAGACTCTAATCAAGAGGATGGAAGTTAGCATGGGAATCGAGCTCAAAGGACTCAGATCTGACCATGGAACTGAGTTCAAAAAATCAGAGTTCCTAAGGTACTGTGACAACAACGGTGTATCCCACAACTTCTCGGCTCCTCGCACTCCTCAACAAAATGGCGTGGTGGAAAGGAAAAACAGAACATTGGAAGACATGGCAAGAACCATGATGCTAGAGAGTGGAGTTCCTGCAAGCTTCTGGGCCGAAGCCATCTCCACAGCCACTTACATCCTGAATCGAGCCATGATACGTCCCAAGATCAAGAAGACATCATATGAGCTAATCAAGGGAAGGAAGCCCAACATCTCTCACCTAAGGACCTTTGGGTGCAGATGTTTCATCCACAACAATGGCAAAGACAATCTTGGGAAGTTTGACCCTAGGAGTGATGAAGGGATCTTCCTGGGATATTCCTCCCAAAGCAAGGTGTACAGGGTCTACAACAAGAGGACCAAGAAGATAGAAGAAATCATTCACGTCATCTTCGACGAACAATCTGTAAAGGTGGGAACAGAGGCCCAAGGAAAGGGAACTCTGTTCATACTAGTCAGACAGGAAGAGGAAGACGACGATGATGAACCAAGAAAAAGAGATGAGGATTATCCAAGTGGGAACAACATCCCACAGCAAGGGAACAACGAAGGAGATCAAAACTCCACTGATCAAAGCTCCTTTGAAGTTCCCTCCTCAACAGAAGAACCACAAGATGCATCAAACTCTCTTGTTCCCCAAAGTGAAGTCGCACCAGAGTCTAGTATTCAGGGGGAACAACGAGGAAATCTTAAAGAGAATCCTGACGAAAGTCTCAGCGAAGAAGTTGAGCACAACTTTTCCCTTGAAGAAGAAGAAGCCCAAGATACAGATGAAGAGACAAGGGAACAGGTTGACGTCTCACATATCCGAACCAGGAACTACCACCAGAAGAAGGATCACCCCATCGACAACATCATAACTCCCTATGATAAAGGCGTACAGACTCGCTCTTCCCTCAACAACTTCTGTGCCTTCAACGCCTTTGTTTCGATGGTGGAACCCAAGAGCATCAAGGAAGCTCTAAAGGACCCAGACTGGATTCAAGCCATGAAAGAGGAACTCCACCAATTCGAGAGGAATAAGGTGTGAAAGCTGGTTCCTAGGCCCAAGAACAAGAACATCATAGGAACACGATGGGTCTTTCGAAACAAGCTCGATGATACTAGGGTTGTATCAAGGAATAAGCCCCGTCTGGTTGTTCATGGCTACAGGCAAGAAGAGGGAATTGACTACGATGAGACCTTCGCACCAGTTGCAAGGATTGAGGCTATCCGTCTTCTCATAGCCTTTGCAGCCCACAAAGGATTCAAGTTGTATCAAATGGATGTCAAGACGGCGTTCCTAAACGGGCACCTCAAAGAAGAAGTCTACGTGGCACAACCACCAGGATTTGAGGATGAGCACTTCCCAAACCACGTATACTTCCTGGAGAGGGCCCTATATGGTCTCAAACAAGCTCCCAGAGCATGGTATGACAAGTTTGCTCAATTCCTTTTGTCTCATGGGTACCTTCGAGGTTCCATAGACAAAACCCTTTTCCTTAAGAAAGAATCTAGAGATATATTGATTGTTCAAGTGTATGTTGATGACATTGTTTTTGGAGCCACTAACGAAATCCTTGTTGAGAAATTTAAGAATCTAATGAGCAGTGAGTTCGAGATGAGTCTCATAGGGGAACTCACGTTCTTCTTGGGACTAAAAATATCTCAAACTAAGGAGGGAACAAGGATTCATCAACAGAAATACATCAGAGAAATGCTAGTGAAGTATGGGATGGAACACTCCAAGCCCATCGACACTCCCATCTCACCAAACTCAAGGCTCAACGCAGATGAGACAGGGGTAAGTGTTGATCAAAGGAACTTTAGAGGTATGATTGGATCTCTCCTCTATTTAACTGCTAGTCGGCCTGATATCATGTTCTCAATGTGCCTATGTGCACGTTTTCAAGCTAACCCTAAAGAATCACACCTGAAAGAGGTGAAGAGGATTTTCAGGTATCTCAAAGGGAACGACAACTTGTGCCTGTGGTATCCAAGGAACAACTCCCTTGAGCTGGTTGCATACTCAGATGCAGATTTCGTTGGGCACCTAGTTGATCGCAAAAGCACCTCAGGAATGGCCCAGTTCCTAGGATCGTTCCTGGTTTCATGGGGATCAAAGAAGCAAAACTCCGTGGCACTCTCCACAGCTGAAGCAGAGTACGTGGCTGCCGCCTCATATTGTTCCCAAGTTCTATGGCTGAAGTACCAACTACAAGATTACGGTATGTCCTTTGGCCCTGTTCCCATTAGATGTGATAATACAAGTGCCATTAACATATCTAAAAATCCTGTGCATCATTCACGTACTAAGCATATAGACATTAGGCACCACTTCCTACGTGACAATGTAGAGCATGGGAACATCTCTATGGAACATTGTAGGACTGAAGAGCAAATTGCGGACATTCTTACTAAGGCTTTAGACAGACGTCCCTATCAGCGTCTTCGGATGCTCCTGGGGATGATAACATTAAACTGAACAAGTCCCTGTTTGTTATTCCCTTAGTGCTTGGCTAGTTTATATTGATTTGCATGATAGGGAACACTAGGAACAATTGCTTTCATTTTGCCATATTACTAGTCTAGAGCTTTTAATGTACTTTTGGAACTCTATTTCTTTCGGCCCAAAATGATCAACCAGAGTTCCCTTTAACCCTCATTACAAGCCACCATGACAGTTGATCATAAAACCAATCCTAAGCCAAGGGCCAGACAAACGCTTCTCATGAGCCAAACTTCTTATCCCTTTATCGAGTTGTAATTGTCTGGTTCTTTTGTAAGTTCCCAAGCCACACAAAGAACTTGAGTGTGAGTTCCCTTAGCCACTCCACTCAAACCGACCTTTTCAAAGATCATGGGAACTGGTGTGCACAAGCAAGGGAACACTGATATCTCTGAAAAGATGAAGCGTCACTTGGGAAACGGGAAATTGTGTCAGAATTCGAAGTGTTATGGGCCAAGCGTTTGAAGTTCTCAAAGTGACTTCCCATAGGAGAAAGCGACGCGTGTCATAAGCGTGCCAAGGAAGTTGAAACGCTCCTCCACATCCATTGGCCAACGGTTATCGAGGTTTTCAAACTTCCCTTTCTACCCCTCTCTCTCTCTCACATAAAAACCCCCATTTGCTTTTTTTGGGCCCTTCTTCCTCATTCATCCTCTGCAACTCATTTTCTCTGAATCCTTCTCTCTCTTTCCCTTTCAAGCAAACCTCCAAAATCCTTCTCTTTCCCAGATTCTATCATGGCTCCAGTTCACTCTTTTGAACAAGTCCGTGAATGGATCCAAAACAGCCCCAAAGCCCTCTTCATCACCATGTTGAGGGACATCGAAAAGGAACAAAACCCTGCTCTTCGTGAAGCCCTATTCAAAGGTCTTTACGAATATGTTCGTCCCTTCCTTCCTCCTCTCTTGGCATCGTAAACCCTAGCGATGCCCTCTTCCACCGCCACATCCTCTAAATCTCTCCCTCCTCCACCTCCTCCTCCTCAACCTCGCTCAGTCTCCTCCTCCAGGACCGTCATTGTTGACACTTTCAGTCCTGAACCCCCTTCCAAACACGAAAAATGCAAACCCTCAAAATCCAAACACTCATTCTCTAAATCCAAACACTCCTCCTCTAAATCCAAACAATCTTCCTCCAAAAGAAAATTCACACAAATCTCTACTCCCTCCTCACCTTCTCTTTCCATGCCGAAGAACAAATCTATTCTCGCCATGGATGAAGTCCTCTACCTCTCCAAGCCTGACTCCTACGCCATCAAACCTCCTCTAACCTTTCCCCTCTTATCCGACTCTGGGAACTCACAATCCCAGAATCAACCTCCACCACTACCTCCTGTTCAAACCTCCTCTCTACCAGAATCCTCGGACTCTGGGAATCCCAATCCTAGAGTTCCCATCCCCACACCCTCTTCTCTTCCCTCCACTAAGGTAACTACCTCTGAGTCTCTTCCCACCTCTAAGGGAACACTCAACCCACCCTCCTCCACACTCAAAGTCCCCACACCACCTCCCTCTCCTTCCACAAAAAATCCCTCCCCTTCAAAATCTCCTCTTCCTCCTCCTCAAAACTCCCCTCCACCTCCCTCCACAGAAAGAACCTCCTCTCCTTCTTCGGCCCAACAACCCATAAATCTCGACGAGGACAAGGACTCGCTCCCCATAGGAGTGATAGCTCGGCGAAAGGCCACAATCATGGCTCACATCGTCATGGGAACCGCAGAGGAAAACGCCTGCCTGGACGCTCTCGAGGCGGAGCTCCGAGCTGAAATCTCAAGGCCCTCCGAAGGAGAAGGAGACGACGCCAACAAGGCCCAAGGGGAAGGGAACCCAGCACCAGCTGAAGGTGCTGGGACAAGCACAAGTCATCTAGAAGATGATGACAACGAGGACTTGAGCTCGTTCTCGGAAGAAGAAGGGACCTCGGATGGTGAGGCAACCACCGAGGTGCAAGACGCTGAAAAAGATCAAGGACGCCAAATGGTGGTGTCGGAGGTTGCCCAAGAAGAAAGGGAACCTGCCCTAATGATCGAAACGGCTGGATGCCCCCAGTTGAAAAGAAAGGATGCTGCCTCCAAGGGGAACAAGAACAAGAAAGGGAAGGGCACTGCCTCGAAGAGGGTTCCCATCAAGGAGGACCGAAAACTCATCCCTCCCCTCGTTCTCAACGAGGAAAAACTCCAAGAAAAAGGCCTTGAGGAACTCTGGGACCTCATTAAGGCCCAGGGATGGGAACATGTCTGTGAAGCTGCTGTGAGCGTCGACCCCGCTCAGGTGCACCTCTTCTACAACAATTTCGTCATAGAGGGCACCAAGGGAACTCTCCCCCTCCAAGGCGACGACTTTGTCTTCACCACCTCTACTCTTCGCCACCAACTCCAAGTCCCTGTCAAGGGCCTCAGCGCTGTTCCTATCAAGGCTTGGGGAGAATTCAACAACACCGTGATCTACAACGCCTATGAGGGCCGTGTTCCCAGGAATAGAACACCCACTCACAATCTCTCCCTCATTGCTAAGCTGGCCCATTAGTTCATCATCACGGTGGTGATCCCAAGGCAGGAGAAGCGTCACCAACTCAACATTCAGGACGCCATCCTTCTCTACCACTTCCTCCACAAGATGCCCATTAATCTTCCCTGCATCATCTTCGGGCACATGGAGAAGTGCATGGCCTCGACTTCCCATTCCTTGCCCTATGCCGGTCTGATCAAGAAGCTGATGATCAAAGAAAGGCTCTACGAAGCCGACAAGGAAGAAGTGACCATCGGAAGGGAACTGGACCTTTTAGTGGTCCAGAAGATGCGTCACTCAGAGCAAGATGAGGACCAAGAGGCGCTTCCCTCTGGTGAAGGCCCCGAGCATGGGAACACTCAAGTGTTGGTCCACATTGCCGCCACGCTTGAACGGATGGCAGGGACCCAAGAGAAAATTTTGCACGCTTTGTCCCGGTTGAGTGAACTCCTGCTCCCACCGAGCCCATGATCTTCCCTTCTTTATCCTTATCCCTGTTCCACCCCCCCACAAAATGTTATGTGTTCCCTATGTACATTTCACTGCTTAAGTAATATAAATGGTTTCTAGTATGATTGCGTGTTCCCTTCTTTCCTTGTTTATGCTTATCTTTTTTTTCGATGATGCCAAAAGGGGGAAAGACAAAATGTGCGAGATGAGTCTTATTTTGAGTTATCACAGAATATGCTATTGCTAAGGGGGAACTTTAGCTTAAAATGTTAAGTAAGAACACTTTGTTTCATAAGACCTGGATCTCTAGGAACTCACATCATCTCACATAGAAACTCTGTTGCATATAATACTTTGAAATACTTGGTTATTTTTGTGATGGGTTTGTCATCATCAAAAAGGGAGAAATTGTTGGGACGGTGTTGGGAACTTTGGTTCCAAGCATCGGAACAATGATACCATTCTCCAGTTTTGATAATGACAAACACCATGTGGGAACTAACGTGTTATGTCCAAGTATTTCTAAGGAACACAGGTCCAGTGAAGAATCTTCATGAACGCTCAAGGAACACTGGTTTACATGATGGAGAGTTCCTCTCAAAGGAACTCTGAAGAAGACAGTTCCCATATAATGGGAACTCACATGTACAGACAAAGACAAGTCAGCGAGATTTACGGGATCCTGCCTCAAGACAAAACAAATGCTCAGTCTGAGGAACAGACTGAGGCGTTTGATCCAACGACCCGATCAACTCTCAAAGTTGACTCAATTCAATTATTGTCATATTTGAAGGACAATGACTTGGCATACAAGACAAGGGGCATTTCGGACACAAATGAAAGTCAAGATTGGAGCCCAAGTATTCACAAGTATAAAGCCAAGTGAATAGTGCTCAGATAAAGTACTTCTCCCAGAACTCACATATATTCTCAGAGAAAGAAAGAAAGAAGAAGAGAAGTCCCCGGCGGCGAGTGTCTGATCTCAACGACGGCGAAGCTAAGTTCCCATGAGCAAGGGAACTAAGATAGTCAAGGTGTAAGGTTTGATTTACTTGTTTTAGTTGAGTTGTTCGCTTAGGAACTCAGCTGAGAAGATTCATTAGTGTTGCTAGAGTTAGGTAGAACTCGTAGGAACAGAGAAGTTTGAATCTGGCTGTTTGTAACTAAGGAACAATCAATAATACGAGTAAGTCATTCAAAATCCTCCAAGCGGAGGTAGAGGTTTACCCACACAACTAGTTGTTTGTTGTGGGGTTCCTCTATAAGGGAACTGTGTTCATTACTGTGTTTACCTGCTTTTATTAACTTCCGCTGCCTTGGGAACAGCCTAACCGCTAGTTCCCAAGCTCTCGCTAACCCCTTACGATCCAACAACAATGAACATGTTGCCTTGCTCATAGGGGATGCTTATTACTATGGAAGGGTATGTAATCATAATTCATAAGAGAGCATTTTGCCTTTTTGTTTGTTTTTAATGATTTTTGATATTGCGTGTGTTTATGTGAACAAATTATCCTTATCTCTCTTTTGACAGGGAATGGAAAGAGACTATGATCGTGCAGCCGAGGCATATATGCATGGAAAAGCTCAGTCAAATGCCCAAGCAATATTTAATTTTGGTTACATGCATGAACTTGGTCAAGGGCTTCCACATGATTTGCATCTTGCATTGCCAAGCGTTATTATGATCAAGCGCTAGAGATTGATCCTGCTGAAAAGTTGCATGTAACATTGGCTCTCACAAGATGATGGTTACGAAAAAATTATGGTGATAGCATCATGGTTAGTCTCTTTGAGTGGCATAAATAAATATGGGCCATAGAATTGAAGCTCGATCCTTGTAATTTACCCACAATACAATTCATAGATTCCCTGTCAGCACTCTATCTGTTGGAACAATGGTTGTTCCATGGTTTCTCTTAGTTTTGATGATAACAAACTTTGAATGATTAATGTGTTGTTTCACTAGTATCTTAGGAAAGAAAAGAACGTATCGTCAGAATGAAGGAACGTCGTGAGGGAACGACAACGGGAATGATGTCGTGAGGGAACGACATAGGGAACGACTGGCGATCTGGACATCGTCTGCGGGAAGCTACGCGGCTTTCTATATTTGGCAAGTTTCCATATCTCGAGCGAATGACTTCGACGGTGATTTGACAGCTAAGATTGAGTTGTTTGTGAGAAGATAAGATGGAATCTTGAAGATTTGTTGAAGGAAAAAGATAAGATATCGAGATCTTTCGGTTTTGGGTATAATCGAAGTGATTGAAGATATGGTTGATTGAGTTTCTGATTTTATGGAGATTTTGGGATGGAAAATCTATTATTTCGTGGAAAGGAAATAATAGAGATCAGATCCTACGAGGCTCTATAAATAAGGATGTAACTTTTAGGTTAAAAGTGTGGTTTTCGAGTGGTTGAAGAAGACGAACTTGGAGAGAGATGGCTTTTCAAGTGTACGAGTGAGTGACTTTTTCCGGTGAAGAATCCACAAGTAAGTCAGTAGATTACTTCCATTTAGGTTTACGTTTAGGGTTGTAGAAGTCTAGTTGGTTGAACTTCGGTTGGTGTCGTTGTTACCAGAGAACTTTGGTTGGTGCCTTAGTTACCAGAGAGAACTTGACTTGCCTTGTAATCGTTGAAACTTAATAAAAGTATTTTATTGAAAATCCTCTGAGAAGGAGTCTCAGGGGTAGAGGTTTTTTCTTTCTACGACTTGGTGGTCAGACAGAAAGTTTTTCTCTCTAAATTTTGTGTTCTTACTGTTTATTGCCACTGCCTAGGGAACAATACTAGTTCCCTGACTTGTTACTAACGCGTTAAAATCCAACACTATCCCAAGGTGGATGTCTGGATAGAGAATGTGATCATGGAAGAGGGAAATGACACAATTTTTACGCTCGATGTCTACCTGCTTACTGTTCTCTAGCTTCGTGAGGTGTTGCTGATGTGCCAACAGTTGTGCATCCTGATGGTCACGTTGTACCAATTGTTAATGCTGGCGCTACCTGATTGGTCAGGTTACACATTACATGTTGTTATGGTATTGGATGTTTGCTTGCTCTCTTTATTGTGGGCTTCAATGCATAGTTTTGGTAGAATAGAGGGAAAGAGGAAACTAGCCAAGACTCCGTGCCTATGCATAGTTTTGGGGCTTGTGTAATTGGATCGATTGCAACCCCACTAGCGCTCTGGCGCCACTGGGCCTCACCACGACTTTCAGTGCGCCGAGTAAAGGTAATAATATCAGACTCAACTTTCGATGTATCACTAAAATAATTTTTGAACTTTCAGTTTATTCGTACACACTACCTCCATATTTTGTTAGGATCTAGTATTATCTATCTCTTATCAAATTCCTATCTTAATTTTGATTTCTTAATCTTTAGAAGGGTCTGCGATACTCGGAAAGGAATCCTTCACCTCGACTTTGTCCTTCCATGAATACGGAGCTTCGGGACCATTGATTCCACCAGCCTCGTTCTGGAAATCAAAGCCCTTGTACACATATATGGATTCTCACCTCTCTAGCTTCCCGACGATCGTGGGAGAGGAACTGCGGAATGCATTGAAAGAAGACCTGCTGGTATTGACCCTCAAGACATCCGCAAGGTATCACTGGAAGATGAAGGGCGACTGGGCTCGAGGTAGTATCAAAATGGAATGTACCTCCTTTCTGTCGGTGTGCAATCTTGGTGGAGGTCCAGTAGTCGTTTCTCTCCCCGTTCAAGTGGCGGGGACTTGTGTCTTACCCCTGGGTTTATTTTATGTTTGTTAGGAATTTAATGCGTGTCTTTCTATTTCCTGTGTGTCTTTCTATTTCCTTGTTACACTGAAGCGTTTAGTGACAAATTGTGAGTTTCACAATTGAACAATCTTTTTGCTGTATGATAAACTTGAATTTAGATAACGCATTTTTCAGACTTTATCGGTAAAGTATCTTAAAATTCAAACAATTTACAAGCTTTAAGCAAGGATTGATCCATCCATTCGAAGATGAGCACCTTTATTAACTAGTGTAGAGGATTGTTCTGTTCTTTACTTGTGAAATTTGTTTCCTTCCATTGCCCCTCACTAATTTAATTTGAAAAATCTACTTCTTGGTAATTTAGCCCATTTTTTTATAAAATTATTCTCGATCAATTTTGTTTACCGAACAACTACATAATTTTTCACAAAATAAGCTAATATTTTAAACTCCTAAAATCAACTAGTAAAATCAACATCAATCATTAAATCAGTATTAACATCAACGTCAACTCATATCAGGTTTGAAGTGTCGAACATACCTTATAGGAAAACGTACCTCAACGTGTTAAATGATACATCAATTATCTAGAAACCAGCTAAGAAGCAACCCTGTCGGTTGTCCGCAAAAGACACAATCAATGATCCAATAGGGAGGACAAGATCCCACCACAATGAAGCGCTTCCGCCTTCCAAAGGTACAACGAGCCAAGGGGTGTTATTTGATGAACTCTACCAACATGGGGACTAGAATCCTTATTATGGGGTCACAACCCCAGACATGCCAAGAAGCACCGCTCGTCAAACCCAACTCCTCAGCAAAGGGAGTCAACATCGTGATTTGCAAAGCCCACCTATATTGTACTCCAACTGCTAGGAATGCCACGAGCCCACCATTATGGTTTTCCATAGTATCGAGCTCTCAAATTTGTGAGTGGGTGAGTCCATGAATGACAAGTATGTAGAAGAGGTGAAGGAAGTAGAGGGCTCAAGTTTTATCCGGTTAGTCTACTAGTCTAGAGATGACAAACTGAGGGGTGAAGTTATAATATATCCACTATTTTAAAAAAAGTTCTAGGCGGCCTAAACGGGTTGTGTAGGGTAGGCGGCCTCAACTTTCTAGGCTGCTTAGGCAGACTCTAGGAATGAATTTGTACGGAGACATTATGATAGAATTATTCTTTATTTATATATTTTCACCAATTACAAATAATATAAAAAAAATTATACTGATGTGCCTACACTCCGGCTAGGCGGAGGCCTAGCCGTTAGGTCCCATCCCACCGTCTATCTCCTGCCTAGCGTTTTTTTAGAACACTGAATATACCTAATAAATCTACTCATTCTCTTTTTAGATAGATAAATTTTTTGTGTATGCTATTTTTCGGTTTTGTAGTTTTTTTTTGCTCAAATAACTCAATATTATGTCCCGTTGCCCAAAATAGGAAATCGGTACCATGTCCGTCTCAATCATTTCAGGGGCCCTAGGTTGAATTAAAATTTGGAGGCCTCTTAAACTTAAAAAATAAATGGGCCTTTTTTTAGCATAACAAATAAATGGGCTTTTCGATACAACTTTTATTTATTTTTTATTTTAGTTAATAAACAAGCCTATTTTTACTAGTGGTAATTTTCTATTTATGAGCCTTTTTATTTTAGGGAGACCATGGCAACCGCCCTTCTCACTGCCCCAAATAGTCGGCCATAATAGCTACTATTTCACGCCTAGCTAGCAGCAGACTAGGAAAGAAATTGCACTGCCATGTATCAAATATGGGCGTGATTTAATTAAATGACCAAGAATAACATGCATGCATGCATACATAGGGTTTAGCCAGAAATCTGATCGAGTGGGGCTAAATATATAAAATACGGGAATAAAAAAAATTTCATATCAATTGACTAGGACAGACAAAGCTCATACAAATGATTAATGGAAAAAATACAAGCATCATAATTAAACAAAAAAAGTACACTATAATTATAATTTACAAAAAAGTTAATGACTTACAAAAAAAATCTTTATCATTTTCATACCCCAAATGAGATGAATTAGTAATAGGAAATATGGATAATATCAGGAGATCTCAGTTTAATTCTTACCTCTTCTCTTTCACAATGTAAAATATTACTATTATTTTACATCATAAAAGATTTTGATAGTATTAGTATATCTAATTAATAATAAATTATGATTCTAGTAATACTACATGTATAATGAAAAGCCATGTTAATAACCTCATCCACCAAGCACACTTAAAGATGTGAATATGCACATTGATTAATTAATCAAATACTATGGGAAAAAAATTTCAAACTAAAAAATGTGTACCCTTTTTCCTTCTTTATTTTAAGTCCAGCGGGCCTCTTTAAAAATGTGTCCAACAGTATGCCATGTTCATTGAAATGATAAACAACCTTAAAGGCCCAGCTCATTCAACTGATAAACCCTAAGTGTCATTGTTTGTAATGATAATGAAAGCATAATTAATTTCGATAAAGAGATTAAATGATGAAGATTACGAACTTGAAGTTGAGCGTGGAGTTGTCTGCTTTCCGTATGATGATGCTTTCTATATGATGATGGGAGAAGCTTAAAACCAAATGAGATGGGGTATGATGATGGGAGATGGGAGTAGAAGAGAAGTAGAAGCTCAAAAACAGAGATGTATAGTCCTAGACGAGAAGAGAAGTAGAAGCTCAAAAACAGAGAAGAGTAGAAGAGATCTAGAAGAGTAGAAGAGTTACAAAGACAAACATGTACGGAGGACCTGCCCTCCGCACAGGGGCTGATGAAGCTGAATAACCGGGGACCATCAAAGATTCAAAAATGTACGGAGTAGCAATTTAGGGACCATCAAGCATGTATAGTCCTAGACATAATCAGTGGCGTAGCCAGGAATTTGGCCCACTAGGGGCTAAATTCTTTTAAGTAATTTTTTTTGTTATAGAAATTTTTTTGGCGAAGTTAGGAATTTTGTTTTTGTAAAATATAGGAAAAAATTGTATTTTTCTATATATAAAAAAATTATATAGACAATTTTGTAATTTTTTCATAAAATTTAGTAATTTTCGGTATAAAAAACTAGTTTAATTTATTATATATATATGAACAAAAATAATCTTATTTTTCTGACAAAATAAACTAGTTTTTACTTCCTCCATTTAGTTCTATTTGTCCTTATAGTATAATGCACATATATTAAGACACGTCATATTCTTACAAAATTGCTCCCTATTAAATTTATATTAATAAAAGGTGAATGGTGGATACATTTAAAGTGTCTTACTTTTAATTGGATAAATACAAAAGGTAATATTGAAAATTTTTGGACAAAACACGTAGAAGAACAAATAAAACTAAACAAATAAAATTAAGTCTATATGGACAAATAGATAATAAACGGAGTATCAAATAACCTAATACCATTTTTATACTATATTTTTAAAAAAAAAATTGTTTGAAAATCCCAGTGGGGGCTACACTGGGCATAGATTGGCTATAGCCCCCACTGGGCATAGATTGGCTCCGCCATTGTGCATACATACATACATATAAAGTTGTGTAACGTTTTTGAAAAGTGAGTGAATATAAAAGGTTAGCAGTAGTATTAACTCTTTTTACCCAAAAGTAGATTATACTATAATATACGACTCAACTTTCGATGTATCACTAAAATAATTTTTGAATTTTCACTATATTAGTACACACTACCTCCGTATTTTGTTAGGATTTAGTATTATCTATCTCTTATAAAATTCCTATCTTACTTTTGATTTCTTAATATTTAAAAGGGTCCGCAACGTACCTCAACATGTTAAAGGATATATCAAGTATCTAGAAACCAGCTAAGAAGCAACCTTGTCGGTTGTTCGCAAAAGACACCATCAACGATCCAACAGGGAGGACATGATCCCACCACAATAAAGCGCTTCCACCTTCCAAGGGTACGATGAGCCAGAGGGTGTTGTCCGATGAACTCCACCAACATGGGGACTAGCATCCTTATTATGCGGTCACAACCCCAGACTTGCCAAGAAGCATCGCTCGTCAAACCCAACTCCTCAGCAAAGGGATGCAAAGCCCACCCAGACTGGACTCCAACTGCTAGGAATTCCACCAGCCACCACTATGGTTTTCCATAGTATTGAGCTCTCGAATATTTGAGTGGGGGAGTCCATGGATGACAAGTATATATGCAGAAGAGGTGAAGGAAGTAGAGGGCTCAGGTTTTATCCAGTTAGTCTACTAGTCTAGAGATGACAAGCTGAGGGGTGAAGTTATAATATACCCACTATTTTTAAAAAAAGTTCTAGGCAGCGGCCTAGAAGCTGAGCGGCGGTCCACCGTTCCGATTTAGTCCTAGGTGCCTAGACAGGTTGTGTAGGGTAGGTGGCCTATGCGGCTTAGGCAGACTCTAGGTGGGCTCTATGAATGAATTTATACGAATACATTATGATAGAATTGTTCTTTATTTATATATTTTCACCATTACAAATAATAACCCTATAAAATAAAATTTTTACTGATCTGCCTATACTCCGGCTAGGACTCCGCCTAGCCGTTAGGCCCCATCCCACCGCCTATCTCCTGTCTAGCGTTTTTTAGAACACTGAATATACCTAATAAATCTACTCATTCTCTTTTTAGATAGATAAATTTTTTGTGTATGCTATCTTTCACTTTTGTAGTTTTTTGCTCATATAACTCAGTATTATGTCCAGTCGCCCAGAATAGGAAATGGGTATCATGTCCGTCTCAATCATTTCAGGGGCCCTAGGTTGAAATAAAATTTGGGGGCCTCTTAAACTTAAAAAATAAATGGGCCTTTTTTTTAGCATAACAAATAAACAGGCTTTTCGATTCAACTTTTATTTATTTTTTATTTTAGTTAATAAACGGGTCTTTCTTAATATTAATGAGCCTATTTTTACTAGTGATAATTTTCTATTTAGCAGCCTTTTTATTTTAGAGGCCATGACAACCGCCCATCTCACCACCTCAAATAGTCGGTCATAATAGCTACTATAGCACGCCTAGCTAGCAGCAGACTGGCAAAGAAGTTGCACTGACATGTATCAAATATGGGTGTGATTCAATTAAATGACCAAGAATAACATGCATGCATGCATACATACATACATATAAAGTTGTGTAACATTTTTGAAAAGTGAGTGAATATAAAAGGTTAGCACTATTCAAGGTTATCAGGATCAGGATTTTAGGTTGAAAAGTTATGGGTCTTTTGGATCGGATTGCTGAATCGTAATATCCTATATTATAACTAAAAGTATGCAAGAATAACCTAATAGATTGTATATTTTGTTATATATGAAGTAAGAAAATGATAAACCTTATTAATTTTATTATTAAAATTGTTATAGGATAGAATAGTCAACTATTTTAATGGAAATGATACATTAATCGTAAAATTAATAACAATATATAGTTAAAATTGTCTTCTTATAGGATCGTTAGAATCGTTTGTAGGATCGTTAAAATCGTATGTAAAATCGGGATTGGCTCGAGATTGTATTCTAAATCATTTAAGATCCTACTCCAATAAGATCCTACTTGGGACCGTGGATCGTTTCACGTGTTATGGATCGTAGGATCGCTAGAATCGTAGAATTGAATCGGGATTCTGATAACATTAGCTGTAGTATTAATTCTTTCTACCAAAAAGTAGTATTATACTATAATATAAATTCATATATAGAGGCAAATTGTCCTAGTAAGATTTGTTAGATTTGTTGTAAGAAAGGAATTAGAAGAGAGAGTTTTTTTGTTTCATTATTTAAAAGCGAAAGATTACAAGCTAGGCTTTTGGTGTTTATACAAGGAATTGTTTTGTAACTATCCTGATACTGAACTTAACAAACAGTTTTAATACGACAATATTTATCAACCCCCTCCTCCCGCAAGCTTGACATGGTCTGAAGGTAAGAACAGCCATGCTTGAAAATATAGAGAGACAATTGTGTAAAGGTATTATTTTGATATTAGAGATAAATTTAAATAGTTAAAAAGAATTTAATAGAAAGAAGTTATAATATTAGAAATAAAAATTAATTTTTTAAATATGAGGTGGGCTAGAACCGTTCTGGTGGCTTGAAAAGGTACATCTTTAATATAGTTATAGATATTACTAATTTTTATTATTTTTAAACATTATAAGTATTTATCATTAATTTTTTTATTACAAAAGAAAAAATATATCTAGAAATAAATTCATGAAAAGACATCATGCTAAAAGATAAAAGATATTTATACTTATTTTAAATTATTTTAAAATTATTATCTTTAATTTTAAATATTTGTATAAGAAAGTTTTCAAAAGATATTGTTATACTAAATAGATATTTATTTGATGCTAAAGATAGATTTAAATAGTTAAAGAAAAATTTAATAAGAAAAAGTTAAAATATTAATAAATAGCTTCAATATATAGTTATATATTTGATAATTTTTATTAAAAAAAAGAAAAATACTATTCGGCCTACAATGTACGATTCAAACATTAAGATAAAAGAAAACATATAATTTATTACTTTTTAACTATAGAATTGCAGGGAATAGGGATGGATTACGGTTTCAAAACGATTTCCTTATATTAAAATTATTCATAGAATTTGAGTTATAATTTTTCTATCTTATAATATTTTGATAGATTTTTACTAAAAAAAATAAGAAAAATATCTATAAAAGATAGACAGTAGATAGATATCCGATTTTGAGAAACAATATTATTGGAACAATATTTTTTGAGTGTACGGACATAAAGATTATTGGAATAAGAAAGAAAAAAAAAAAGAATAATAAGAATGAAAAATAAGGTATTTTAAATATGGGGTGGGGCCAGAATCGTTCTGGTAGCTCGAAAAGGGACAACTTTAATATATAGGTATAGATTGAGGTTTGTAATGTTCTAAGGTTCCGTTGGATTTTAGTTTGATACAAAACTAGTTATACCTGTCGTGTCATGCACGACTACATGAATTTAGTACTTACTTTATTTAATGAATAGGATGTTAATTTAATATAAAAAATAAAAGTAACTTATTTTTTAGAAAAAAATTTATATAATTGTTATAATGTGAGATGGAATGGAAATGGAGCCAATATCATTAAGGTGAGCCCAATATGATTTTGTTGGCTTAATGATAATTTATTTATGTAAACATATAAATAAAATTATTTTAATTAGAATAATTCAATTTTTAAAATCTTTTACAAAATAGATAAAAAGGAAAAAATAATGTGAATTCTTATAATTTTTTAATCAAATTTAATTCTTTAAAATATTAGAGATAAACTAGTGTAAGGGCCCGTACCCTGTACGGGTTTTATTGAATATAAATAAAATAAATAAATAGTTAAATGATAGAAAATTTTGTAATATGGATTTATTTTTTCTTAGAAAAACATAGATTCAAAACTAATTCATTAACGTTTATGATTTAATTGAAAAAGTTTATAACTTTTCAAAGAAAAATTATTTTTGGAGAGTCATATGTAAAAAGAATATTGCACATTTATTTTTACTCTAATATTTATCTTTATATAAAATATTTTACCTATCTCTTATCTAATAGTGTAGAAAAATATTATAATAATTAAGTTTTTAGGAAAAGTTTATTTTTATCAAAGATAATATAATTTACATTTAATTTATTTTTATCAAAATTGACTATCGATAATTAATTGTCAATATTCTCTTATGAGAAAATGTAAAAGTTAATTATTTTTGTCAAAATTTAATTTAATGATTTAATTGTCAATCTTCTAAGACATAATGTAAATTTCTATCTTTTTTATCAAAATTCTATTTTAATAAAATATTTTAATAAAATAAATATTCTAGAATTTTTGTGATAGCATAAGAAATTATTCTAATGATCTTCCTATCTATCATATCCAAAAATAAAAGATTGTTTAATAATGAGATTTTCTATCTTATATTCTAGAAACATGGATAAGAATTTATCATATCCATGAGATTTTCTATCTTATATTCTAAAAACATGGATAAGAATTTATCCTATCCAAAAATAAAATATTATTTTAAAAAAAAGGGTGGTGTGGTCCAATCTAAAAGTGACATGTGTCGTTTAATAATTTATTTAACCGGCCTCCGCTTTAATTTATAGTTATGATATGATATGATGATATGATTTAAATAGTTAAAAAAAACTTAATAGAAAGAAGTTATAATAATAGAAATAAAAATTAATTTTTTAAATATGAGGTGTGGCTCGAAAATATATATCTTTAATATATAGTTATAGATATATAGATTCTGCTATCTAAAAAAAATTCTATCTAATGATATAATAAATAAAAAAGCATATAGGCTCAAATCACTTGGTGGTTCTTCAACACTTTTTGGTTTACTCGACTCGTCGACACAGCTTCCGCTTCCAATCGCTCCGCCAAATATGATCAATATTTCCGCTCTGTATGATCAGTATTTTGTATCTTATTTTTGTGCGTACAATTTTAGGGCTTGTGACACTTGTTGTTTATAAAGAATTGATCCAGATTATTAGGTAATTCAAGTAGCCGGGATTATTTCTCCTAAAAGTCTAGGGTTTGTTCGTACGCTTTGGGTTATATCTTTCAAATCTAGGGTTTTTTTTAGTATAAGTTTAGGGCTTTTGACAACGGGCAAATATTCCATGTGTGTATACTTATAGTTTAATACCGATCATCGATCGTCCGGCTGAAATTGAATCAATTTACTTGCATCGTTAATTTGTTGAGTTTATTTTTGTCTTTTAAGGTATGTTTTTGTTAGAAATCGAAATCCACTTTTAATTTGCCCATAATCATTGCTCATATATCCTTCTCCCAGTTTTTAGGGCGTTGATAACGTCGTTCAGCTATTTGATTCTGGTGGAATGCTCAAATTTTATTAGGGTTTGCATGTCGCTATATGTGTATGTTTTTTTTTGGGTAGAATATATGTATCTTTTTTTTGTAAAGAGAAGATTGTTTTTTTTTTTTGAAAGAAAGCAGATTATTATTTAGTTAAGGCAAACATGAAATCGAGTATCGATTTTTCTAACATATGTCCTTAGGGCATAGGTTAAGAGTCTCAAAATGGTAATATATTTTAGAATTGTATTTATTTAGTTTTAATTATTTTTTCAATAGGGTTATTAGTTTCCTATTAGGGTTTTAGTTCCTAAAATTGGTACTCTTAGAAAAACCGATCAAGTATATATAGAGGGTTGTATAGAATATTGAGGAACAAGTATATATAGAGAAGATAATACTTTAGTTTTTTCTACCAAAAAAAAAAGATAATACTTTAGTTTCAACGTACTTTGTTAATTGCATAATATTTATTTAATTAGTTAATACTGTATCTTTTTAAGTTAGATTGATTAATGTGAAGAGTACTTAGTTTTATGTTAATATTAATTAAATAAAAAATACTAATCTTAATTATTCCTTGCAAAATTACAGGTTTAAGATGAACATAAAAGTGGACATTGATGTGGTGGTTTCTAGGAACCAGTTTGTGATTGGATCAAGCGTGCTCCTGGGTTTCATAATCTTTGTGGTGATAATGCGAATTGTGGAGCGAAGATCCTTGGCTAGAGGAGATACAAGCGACATCTCCGTCGAGATTTTGAGAGAGGAGCACGCTGAGATGCAAGACAGACTGGATCGTCTACGTCAGATTTATGTTAGGTACGGACCTGCGTTAAAGGTGATGGAAGATAAATGCGTTGCTTTCAAGAACAAGTTGGCGATCTTGGAGGAGAGGGTCGCCAAAAAACAAGAGGCAAAGAGTACTCTAGATCATGATGAGTATGAAGTTGTCGATTGAATGTGCATTGAGCAACCTTAACTGCTTTTGTTTTGTCGTTGAAGGGATGCTAAATTAAACCTTGTTGATTTTTTCCTATGAAACTGTTAGTTTAATTTGTTCCTTCCAATCCGAAGATAACAACCCACCTTCTAGTCTCTCGATTGTATTTATTCCATTTTACTGGCACAAGGTTTACTTTATCCTTTTCTTGACATATCCAGCACCCAGATCAAGTTATCGTTTTGATCATGGATGGTCACGGTTTTGTTCATCGTCCTTCTTGCCTTGATATATTTGTAGAAAAGGGCGTTGCACTAATCTCCATACTTAGACCAATTAATGGAGCTTGGCCTATTGACTGAGCACTCTACCGCTTTCCTCTCGGCTACTACACTGAGATCTTTTCGAATTGGACGAGAGTGGGGTTGTCATAGTGAATTTGCAGTTCACTTTGAATGAGGTTGAGTCTACTGTGCAGTTCCATCATATGCGCTTGGACTTCATTGATATTTGGGATTTTTAGTTTCCTTAAGCTTAATTTGCTTAATCAATTTGAGCTTTGTGACAAGGTAGTACATTGGGCTTTGGGAAAACTAGAGATCATTCCATGTGGATAGATAGAGTTTGTACCAATCATGTGAACATAAACCCCAATCCAAACATTCATGTATGATTCTACCATCAAGAAAACTACGTTGCCATGTAAATTTACCCCTTGATCATTCCATGTCACAATTACAAAGAGCTAGATCATCAATAACTTCCCTAAAAGGTCTCAAATATTGGTCTCTCACATCTACTCCGCCATATTTCTCATCAAAACTAGAAATTTGATTGAAATCACCGCTACCGTAGTTTTCCAACATAACGAAAACCGCGACTGTTGTTTAAGGGGCCGCCACCGCAACCCTCTTTTTTTTGTCGGACTAAGATTTAATTTACTTTTTCAATAAATATTTCTGGTTCTAGAACTGGAATAGGAATATGACGGAACAAGATCGGAACCGGCGGTTCCGAAACCAGACCCATGTCTAGTATCAACAAGGACCCGTGATTCCCCAACTTGGCAAAGAGCAAGGCGGGGATTAGGTCGGGTTTTTATCCCCAGGAAGGGGATGATGAAAGTACTATCCACCCCAATTCAACCCTGTATCAAACAAATTTCCCAAAAGTACTATCAAAGTATGTGTTTTTATTTATTTTTTATATTCAAAGATATGAGTAAATCTCTCTAAAGTCATTATCTTCCTTAAAGTTAAATTATATTTTAGGGTGTAATTTAGTCCAAAATGGTTTTTTTTTCCTTTTAAGTAAATAAAAACATGCAAAAAAAACATTTTTAAAACAAAAAAATAATCAAAACTAACGATTTTTTTACAAAAAAACCGAAGAAGGGGAATAGGGTGAACTTATCTCAAATTAAGTTCGGGGGTACGGAGCGAACTTTTTCAAAACCTCAGGAGTACCATCCGCAATAACTTTTTTTAGGGCACCACCCGGAAAAGCAAAAACCTCGAGGGTACCAGACGGAATTTCCCTAATATGTCAATAAAGGTGGATGGAGATCGAATATCATCCATGTTTTAAATTAACCGTTTCTTAATTAAATCGTCTATTGTATCTTTAATTAGAAAAAAGTTGATTCCGGATAACTAAAGATCATAATTTTGTTTTTGTTCGAAACTTAAGAATGATAAATTCATAATTTATAGTGTACGATGCTATAGTGATTGGGTTCCCTGGACCATTTATTACCTTTAGGATTGATTTTCTAGATCGTATCATGTCATTCACATTCTTAATATCATACTATGATCAAACGAATCTCAATATATTTCGGACCATATCTTTTCGTTTGTCCTTTATGAGTGCAGCTTGATTACAATCTCAACCATATATAGCATAATACATTATAATATAATATGATATATAATATAATAATTATGCATATGTCCCATTTCACGATCGATTCCAATACATGCCTGGCTAGTTATCACCCTATATAAACTCCCTTTGTGATGCTTGATCGATCTCAATATATTCCCTCGCAAAGCATTACACATCTCCTCTCCATAGCTAAATTAAGTAGATAGATATATAATTAGTTCTCCTAATTAACAATCTCAAAAAATCATGAAAAATAACCAAATAAGCTCTCCATACTTCCTTAGCATATTAGCTCTCTTTTGCATGGTGGCCTTGTTGGCTAGCCACCAACCGGAGTACTTCTACGGAGGCGGTCAATTTGACATCCGAATAGTCAACGGCTTCACTGACAACTCCTCATTGCCGTTGGTGATATGGTGTTGGACCGACAGAACCAACATGGGTGGCCGAGCCCTTCAGGAAGGCGACGATTACAGTTGGAGCCTCGAGACGAAGCCATTGCTCTACGTGTGGGCTCAAGGGAGGCCGGATAACGACAACATATTTTGTACCATGAAATGGGACCAGAAAAGGAAGAAGTTTCATGCCTTTGAGGCTTCTAAGGATACCCGTAGGTGTAGCCCTCTTAGGTTATGTTTTTGGTTGGTTAAGGAAGATGGGTTCTACTTTAGCAATGATGGGCTCTCCTTCCACAAGGATTTTGCTTGGACTTAGATGTATGCTAGTTAAGTAGGAGTTAAGCTTTAAAGTTTTGGTCGGGCCGATAATTAAAGATATAAATATTTACATATATATACGTTGATTTGTAACTGAGATTTGTTTTATAAAGATTCTGTAATCAATCATGAGTAATTTGAAACTCTCAAGTAGAAGTGATCACATATGATTCAATACACGTGCATTTTGACTACTACGTCTTTTACCTACCGAAGGTCATGATCGAGATCGATGAATTGATTGACATAGAATGGCTTCTCAAAATTGATTAGGGGTAACACACTAACACCAATGTCAAATATGAGATTGTGTGACGGTTAAATGTAAACAAAAATTGTTCAATATGATACTTGGGCTAGCGATCATAACCATTTCCAATAAGTGGAATACCATTTGGGATAGTAAAATGAGACATAAAATTTAGACTATGTATTTATGGCTTCTCAAAATTGATTGAGGGTAACATGTGACCATTGAATAAACATATTTTCAATGATACTTGGACTAGTGATCACAACCATTACATAGTTCTAAGTTATTTATCACAACTTTGAAAATATAAACTATTTTTTATTTCGGTTTTTCAAGGGCATAGGATAAGAATTCAAATGTAAAAACTAAAATGTACCTATGTAGCAAAGCATAAACTTTTTTGAAACATAATTAAAAAAACTAAATACAAAATTATTACTTTCTTTTTAAAATTGGAACTCTTAACATATGCCCCTGGACATAGGTTAGAAAAATCATTTTTAGTAACACCACCAAATTGGGTTATTTTTTCCTTTGGGCCCACCTTAGATACCCTTCCAACCTCGAGTCGAAGTAAGAGTGCGTACATCTCGACCCCCAAATCCTGTCTCGTACCTGGTTCCACCTGTTGTTGTTGCTGCTGTTGCTGCTGTTGTTTCCCTTTATATTTATATATAGGTGCTTTTGAAATGAGCTAAATATAGAGCAAGGTTTATTAGTTTTAGCTATTTAAAATAAAAAACTGAGTCTCTTTTTTGTCAATTGGGTCACGAGTTTGGAATTTATTATAACAAATCCAATTACTTGTTATAATAAACATAGAAAATAATCTGACCTCAACAAGTCCACAACATGATGCGACCCTGCCCTGGCTCGGACCAACTCCTACAAACCCGAGACGGCCTAGACCTTGGAGACCCCTTAGATTAGGACTTAGTCTCTTTTATGTATTTATTTATATTATTTCTATTTCCGTCATTTGATATTCCGCCTTTACTATTTAAGCGTGTGCTCTCTTATGCTTAAGAGGTCGACCAATTATGGTAGAATAAGGCCCATTAGGGTTTGCTGCACCTTTCTATTTATATTAGTTACTATATTAGATTTATGGGCTTTTCGGATGTGGGTCTTGATTGCATGTCAGGCCCAATCCGATCCCATACTTTGTATCTAGGCATTCGAGCTTGCTCTCTATATAAGAGGCACTCGGGAGTCCTTTCAATTCACGTCCAAATTGATTAGCCAAAGCTTTGAGTCGAGATTCTCTTCCCCTTTGGCCCGGGCGTCACCCCTTTCTAACCCTTTTCCCTCGCCCTTGATTCTACCTCGCCCCACCCTCGTTCCAACGAGCATTAGAGGCATGCGAGTCCACTTTGTGGTTTCGTATTTATCCCGGTTACTTGTGTCGGAGAAGATCCGGGTGTTTCGAGCCTAGATCCGACCATTGCGACCCTAAGGTTGCATCACAACATCTCTTCTTTCTTTAAAAAAATTAAAGTAATTTTTGTAAGACGTTATGATTTGGGTAATTGAGTCCTTGATGTGCTAGGAGAGATGTACATCTATACAAGAGAGAAGTTGGGAAACGATCCTAACAAATAATCTTGAACATATCCTAAAATACAATATTGACTAAAACATATTTACTAACACTCTCTTGAAGTCGAAACGGGAGCATGGCAGATGCAAAGACTAGATCGAAAATGCAAGAATAGAGGAGATGGAAACCTTTGTGAAGATGTCGGCATATTGGTGAGACGACGGAACATAGAGAATCCGAACTTGTCAAAGAGCTACCTTTTCTCGAACAAAGTAGAGGTCAATCTCGACATGCTTGGTGCGCTGATCGTTGCACCGGGTTGGACGAGAGATAGATGGCGGAGACGTTGTCGCAGTAGACAAAAGTAGCTCGTTGGAGAGAGACACGCAACACACAAAGTAAGTTGCGCAACCAACAAGTCTCGGAAATAACATTGGCGAAGTCTTTATACTCGACTTCTACGTTGGATCTTGAGATAGTGGGTTGACACTTGGATGACCAAAATACACACAATATCCAGAACTAGAGCGACGAGTATCGAGACACCTGGTCCAATCGGCCGAGTAGGCTGTATGAGCTTAGATGAATGATGGCTGAAGTTGGAGACCAAGATCAATGGATTCGTGTATGTATTGGATAATCCATTTGAGAGCCTAGGAGTGAGGCTCTCTCGGATTTGCATGAAGAGACAAATTTGTTGCACGACATAAGAAATATCTAGCCTCGTGAATTTAAGATACTGTAACGCAACGACAAGTCTATGGTATATAGATGGATCAGACATAGGGAGATCGAGCTCGGTTGCTAGCTTGGACTTGGTATCGACAGGTGTGGTAGCCGGTTTGCACGTACACATCTTGGCACAATCAATGATTTCCCCAACATACTTATGTTGTGAAAAGAACAAACTAGACTGATTTCTTGTAATAGAGATGGCAAGGAAGTAGCTTAATGGCCTGAGATCTGTCATGGCAAACTCTTTGTCAAGCATAGTAGTGAGTCGGCGACCTAAGTAGTGTGGTTGTCATGAAAAATGCCCTTGACACGGAGCCAAGTGTAACGAGCAGTTGAACCGATTTTGATGACGATGAGGAGGAGATATTCACTAATGGTGTCGTAGACCTAACTAAGGATGATGGCAGCCAATTGTTTCCACTTGGAATTGGAGACGTCGGTTGGTCGTGGAGATCCGCCAATGTGATCCAACTGTGGAATATTTCACCTTTTGAAGATCTAGGATGAGCGGTATTTGGTTACAAATATTCGTAACGGAGCAAGCAGATTGAAAATTTGTGGTTGCGATTGGTGTTGTTGTAGCGGAAGAGGAAGCGGGTGTCATCGCCGACATGGATTGTGGACATGTCCTCAGAGGAGGAGTGAGCGGTTGTAAAATGTCAATTGCACATGATGTCATGGCTTAAGATTGGCTAGCCCAATAGACTAGGAGTTAGGACCCAGAACCAAACTGCTCTAACACCAAGTCTGATAGGCCAATATATTGTGAGTCCACACGTTCGTTCATGCGTATATGAGCGATAGAGGCAACACATAAGCTCAATAGGGTTACATCCTAAAACTAATTGGTAGGGTTTGGTTCAAATGAAACAAACTCTTATCCGAAAACGTGAAATGAATGCACTTTTCCTAGTTTGTAGTGCACTTTTGATACAAAAGTGCATTGCAAAATACGAAAAGTACAATCTGAAAAAGTGCACTACAAAAAGTACGAAAAGTGCACTATAAAATACGAAAAGTGCAAATCTGAAAAAGTGCACCACGAACTATGAAATGCACTGCGAACTAGGAAATGTGCATTCGTTTCAAGATAAGAATACGTTTCAGGATAATAGTTTGTTTAATTTGAATCAAACTCCTAATTGGTAATAGGAAGGGTAATCAAATGACTTGTAGAGTTTGGTTCAAATGAAACAAACTCTTATCCTGAAATGAATGCACTTTTCCTAGTTCGTAGTCCATTTTTCTATTTCAAAGTGCATTTTTTCGTATTTGCACTTTTCGTACTTTGCAGTGTACTTTTCGTACTTTTTATAGTGTATTTTTTCAGATTGCGCTTTTTGTATTTTGCAATGCACTTTTTTATGAAAAGTGCACTACGAACTAGGAAAAATGTATTATTTTCACGTTTTAGGATAAGAGTTTGTTTCATTTGAACCAAACTCATGACTTATATACTAAGTATTTTGTTTTTTCAAAATTTCAATTTGGGAAAATATACCTACAAATATCCTACTAAATAGATTTTTTTTCTTAATTTGTAAATTAAGTCATACACCATTGTGCCAACCCATTATTACTCTTTAAAACCTAAGAAAAAACATTCATAATATTGCCATTGACCATATTTAGCCCATCATTTCAATCACTCTATTTTTACTAATGAACTTATAGGAAACACTGACAAAAATTAGTGCATATTTTACGGTAAGATTGTAAGAACGACAAACAACTGGATCTAACTTACGGCACATAGAAAACTCGATCAAGGAGCTGCAAATCTTTTATAATCCCATGGATCTGTTACCTTAGTGGAACTATAATAATAGTTCATTAGCTTAAACGATTAATCTAAATTAAAAATCAACTTTTATTAGCAGAAGTAATTGGTGGTTTCAACTTTCAAGTATTAAACGGGGCTTTGTGAATGAGTTCGAGATAGAGAGCACTCATTGAAAAGCAGAGGGCATCTATAAAATCATTGCCCAAGTGAAATTACCACCATAAGCACTAAAGTAGTGCAAGTGAACAATTAATTTTTTTTAATGTCAAGTTGATATTGCATACAGTTTTAAAATATGTTATCAGCTGCTGCCAACTCTTATCCTTTTCTTTGCAATCATTTGAACTAGTTTCAATTAATAAAAAAATGGTAAAAAATAAACTGGTTTCTATATAAAGAATTCGAGACATTTAGCCGTAACAATATTGGGGTTAATGTATTATCAGAAGTATAGAGAGCTGATTTGGGAAAATTTGACAGTTAAAGAATTGTCTGGTATGTTTATCCGGATAGTTCAGGACATGCACGAGGGTTCGATGATCAGTGTGTGTACATCAGGCAGAGATATTGAGTTTTTTCAGGTGGAGGCGGGCCTTCGTCAAGGTTCAGCCTTAAGTAGTCCCTTTCTTTTTACGCTTGTGATGGACGTTTTGACAAGGGAGATCCAAGAGGAGATCTCGTGGTGAATGTTGCTCGCAGACGATATTGTGTTGGTGGACGAGTCTAGAGCCGGAATAAACAATAGGCTTGAAACTTGGAGAAAGAAGTTGGAATGTAAAGGTTTCAAACTGAGTAGGACCAAAACGGAGTATGTGGAATTCAGGTTTGGGCAAGATGCAACCCCCGGTGAGGAGGAGCTTTTAGGAGGAGGAGTCGTAACCAGGAAGGAGAGTTTCAGGTATTTGGGGTCAGTTTTGCAGAGTGACGGAGGCATAGATGAGGACATCACGCATTGGATACAGAGGGGTTGGCAAAAGTGGAGTGCGGCGTCGGGGGTGCTGTGTGACAAGAAAGTTCCCCTCAAGCTAAAAGGAAAGTTCTACAAAACAGTAATCAGACCGACCATCCTCTATGGGGCAGAGTGTTGGCCTACCACAAAAGCACAAGAACAGAGGCTGATGGTAGCTGAGATGAGAATGTTAAGGTGGATGAGCGGACATACGATACTAGATAAAAATCAGAAATGAAGTGATCAGAAGTAGGGTGGGGTGGCCAGTATAGGGGATAAGCAGCGAGAATCAAGACTGCGCTGGTTTGGACATGTTCAGAGGCGGGGTCCTGAGGAGTCGGTACGTAGGTGTGAGAGCTTGTTTTTAGGAGACGTGTGTAGAGGGAGAGGACGGACAAAGAAATGTTGGAAGGATAATATAAGACAGGATGTCCGTTAGTTGGGGATTTCAATAGATCTGGCAGTTAGCAAAGATAGTTGGAGGGAGAAGATTAGAGTGGAGGACAACTAGGCACCCGAGCAGACCGGTCCACGGGGGCCTCGAGGCTTTGGCGCTTCTGTTTTGGTTTTATGTTGTTTTTTTCGCTTCAGTTTTTTTTTCCTCTTCTTTGCCGTTTGATTGCCGTGTTTTTTATGTGTTTTTTGTGTTTTTATGTGTTTTGTGGCCTTGTCTGGTCTTTTGGTCGCTCCCCGTCGCTTTAAGCCATGGGTGCCCCATCTTCACCCTCAGATTGCCCGTAAGGGAAATTATACTGGGTAAATGTTGTTGTTGTATTATCATAAGTATCATACACATTAAAACTACTAGGACTTGCTACACATGTTATTTTTTTATAAAAAAACATTACTTATATATTTTAAAAGGATAAGGTTTAAGTGAGGACATTACTTGTGGTAAGGAAAAAATTTTATAATAGGACTAATCATAATCATTACATTTATTTCTTTATTATACAAACAAAAATTTCAACCTCTTAATTAGCGACCACTTGATTAGCGATTGGTCGAAGGTCATATATCAAACTGAATTGTTGCACAAACTGGGTATGCTCATTGGTCCTACTCCGTTTGGTGGGGGGGGGGAGTTATATCAAAACGTTGCGTTTTGCTTTTTAGAGGTAAAAGTTGTAATTAGGGATGTCAATAGAGCGGGTCGGGTCGGGTTTGGGTTGGGTCAATTTGGTTTCGGGTAAGTTCGGATTCGGGATAAATTCGGATATTTTGAAAATCGGGTCAAATTGGGTTGGATCATTTCGGGTCGGGTCACCCAATTAATCGGGCAAAGTCGGGTTTCGGGTCAATTTCGGTCGGGTCATTCGGTTTTCGGTCCAACTTGATTTCGGATAAGTCCGGTTTCGGGTTTAGTTAGTTTCGAATTTAGTCGGATTTCGAGTGAGTCGGGTTTCAGGTTTTTCGGATTTTGGGTGAATTGGATTTCGACTTTGACCGAATTTCTGGTTAATCTGATTTCGAGTAAGCGGATTTTGATTCAGACTATATATCGAATGATGATTTTTCATAGTTTAACTACTCTAGGGTCTAAATATTTAATGTAACATTTAAATTAAAAACATAATTATACTAAATATTCACTATCATTAATATTTTAAAACATAATGAAATTTTCGGATGGTTTCGGGTCGGGTAACTTCGGGTTTTCGGATGACTTCGGGTCAGGTAGCATCGGATATCGGGTTGCATCAGGCTTAGTCCATTCGGGTATAATCGAGTTTGGGTTAATCTCGAGTTCGGGTTTTTTCGGATTCGGGTCAAATCTGTTCGGGTCAAACATGTATCGGGTATAAAACTTTTTATCTTTTTCTCGGGTCGGGTCGGGTTCGGGGACGGGCGGGTTTCTCGGGTCGGGTCAAATTTTGACAACCCTGGTTGTAATTTTGTTTGTTAGTTAGTTAGCGTTTGACACAAGCACACAACACAACTGTCTGAATAGGCTTGTTTAGCCCCCTTGCCCAAGTCTGTATAAAAGGCCTTCCCGGTAGTAAGTGCTCCATGTAATTTTTCTGATCAGAATTACAACATTCCAAATCTCTTTGACCTCTCTAAAATTGGTTTCTTCAATCTTCCAAATTGTGATAATATATGCATTATTCTAAATAACAAAACCAATCACTTTATTGATCATAGTCGATCTAGTTACATATTCAGATTAATTCCAAGGAAAACATAGATCCTCAAGCAAATTAGCATCATGAAAACAAGGCCCATTCTCCGTAATAAACCAGCTACAAGACCTTTCCAATCCTGACCCACAACCTTCATCTCTTCCATTTTGGTATACATCAAACTTGTTATTATACAAATGCACCACACCATTGAATCTAAAGACGCAAGAAGCATTTTCGTCGGGCCAAAACTCGATCTTGATATCTTCCCCGTACGCCAACTCCTGGACGCCCGAGTCTGAGTTGGCGGCGTCCTTGCAGTCTACCACTAGATCATACTGCCCTTCTAGATTGTTCGTAAAAACTACCACCACCGTCTTCCTCGGTGGTTTAATGATTCGTACTAGTTTTCTCCAGGCGGAGTTGGTTGTCGGACACAATTGGACCACCAAGACTGCCACCAGAAGCACCGCCATTGGCAAGATGATGTTGTATTGGGATGCCATTGGAGTCTATAGTTGATGCTTTGACTCATGTTTAGGAGTTTAGCTAGCGTATATTATATGTGTGATATAATAATATGGAGAAAGTCTTTGGGATTCATTTTCAGAATGTATTAAAGATCATATATTCATATTTATACTATATACGTACACGATTTGCAGGATCAATTTTGTTAAGGATAATTAGATTTGTTATCATCTTTGGCAATATCTTATATACAATATATTTAATTCTAGCATTTTAGGTTAGATTGTTTTTAGCTCCTTTCCAAAAAAGTTAGATATATTTAGCTTGGGATGAATCCCTAATCGATAATAAAATGGTATCGGAGCTTGATATTAGAGTTTTTCGCCTAACGACTTCTCTCGATTATTCTAGGCCCGCCGCCCCGTCGTGTTGTCTAAATACCCAGTTGCACTTGCGGTGACGTGTTAGAATACATTCTCACATTGTATATATATCTCAAGATTGCAAAGGCATGCAAGTAAATAAATGCATAGATATTACATTTTTTAAACTTTCATATCCCTTATTCCAACAAATCGAGCAGCCAGTTCATAAAATAACTAATTTCAACAGCATATATAACTACCTCGATGGAAACAAAGATTCACGGCCGGGATGAATGGATTCAATTCCAAGGGAAGCAATCAGACGTGAGATCTCCATAGCAAGGCCCACCCACCTTAACAAACCAATTGCAGAGGCCAGAGGCGCCACACTCTATCCAGTCGCGCTTGTCAAGGTAGATATCGAACCAATGCAGAGTGTTCTGGAAGTAGAACCCACAGAAGTAGTCCGCCGTGAAGGTTGGGTTGAACCCGAACACGTACTGGGCGCCAGCTGGCACTTGGTGGACCCCGAAATCGGAGTGCTTGTCCTTGCAATGTACCTGCAGATTCTCCTTCGTTTCCAGGCTGTTTGTGATGTTAACGAAGACCCTCAAATCAGCCGACGAGAGCATTGCTTGAAGGAGCGCAACGCCGGCTGCTATGATCAGCAAGTGGGTTACAGGTAGGAGCCTTTGAGATGATGCCATTTTTTGTGAAGAGCTAGTCGAGATGGATACGTTTAGGTTCTTATATCACAAGGATACGTTTAGGTTCCTTATATAATGGTGTGATTTTAATCACATGATTGATTTCTTACCAAAAAAACTTACACGATTGATTGATTGAGTAGTATTGGTGGGCTCTTTTTATGGGACATTTGAGCTAGAAGGGAGTTGTAAGAGCATCTCCAACAGTTTCCCATAAATTTCTCCAAAATGGAGAACCAATTGTCATATTCTCCCAAAAAAATTCAGCTCAACTCTAAGATATTTTCTATTTTGGAAAACAATGCATTTAATACTTTCATTTTTTATCATATAAATTACAAGGGGAAGAGTTCCGTGCGATTGGGCGCCCAGGTGAGAATTGAGAATAAATCTCGTTCGTTCCTTTCAAAAAAATCAACGTCCCTGATTAAACATTCATTAAAAATAATAAAATACGGCACGGGCGAATTTTTCCCATATTATTCAGGTATTTTTTCGCCAAAAATTCGCCCGTGCCGTTTTTTCCCCTTTTTAAGTGAAATGATCAACACTTTTGATTTTTCTTGATCTAACGACTCTTGTTCTTTCTTATTTCGCACATGAGCGTCCATTCGCACCTGAACCGGACTCTCAATAGCTAATTATATATTATCTTACATAAGAAAATAAAATATTATAGAACCTAAACATAATAAATGATAAATTATTTGTTATTTGACTTTTAAGAAAATAAAAATATTTTAGAATCTTAATTTAATAAATGATAAATTATTTGTTATTTAACTTATAAGGAATAAAATATTCTAGAATCTTAACCTAATAAATGATAAATGATTTTTTATTCCACTTATATGGAAATAAAAATATTCTAGAATCTTAATTTAATAAATCATAAATGATTTATTATTTGATTAATAAGAAAATAAAATATTTACATTTTTGCCTATAAATATCAACATTTTTGTTATTTCATTTATACTATCATTACTCTCATCTTTGTCTCAATTTGAAAAATAAATTTTATGCATACTCAATTCCAAGATGATCTTGTTGAGCACTTATGGAAAAAATATGGAGCCAATTAACGATTTACTAGTTGATACATCATTTTTATGTTGTTGCTTATTAATAACTTGATTTTAATAATAATAAAAAATAAAAAATAATAACTTGATCTTTATAATAAAAAAAAGGAAAGAAAATTAAATGCTTTTGGAGATTTCGATATCACTTCAAATTTAGGGTGATCTCTACCTATTTTGGAGAGATAGAGCATCTCATTTCTTTAATTTAAATTGTAACTTATTAAGACAATGCATTTACGTACTTACCCACAAAGAGTTTCAAATTGTAATGTTTTTTTTGTCTTGCCTTTTGGCTCGTCCGGTTCGATCAGTCGGACACCACTCTACATTCGGACCGGGTACTTCGTGACCCCATTTTGGGGAAGACCCTCCCAATATCAGTTTCTCCATACATGCCGCCAGTGGGGTTCGAACTTTGAATCACTTGACCAGGGGCGTAGCCAGAAAATTCTCATTGTAGGGGCCAACAAATTTTTCCAACATAACTAATGTACGTTTCGAGAAAGATGTAGAAATAAAAATATAAAGTTAGAGAAAAAAACATATTTTATAGAGAAGGGACTAAAATAATTCAAAATACAATTACATTAAGAAAACAAGAGTTTATAATGACAACTTACATAATTATGAATTATGTTTCAGAATACATTTAAGTTAAGAAAACAAAAATGTTTCAGATACAAATTAATTGAATCTATAAATATTAAAAGCTCGTAACTAAAAAATAAAACTCAAACTAAAGCACTCGTGCTAATAATGAATTGTATGATTCGAGACATCCCAACAATAACTTATTGTTTCAAAGTTTTCGTGTTCAATAACATTATGAAAGTGGGAAGTTTAGCAAAAGATAAAAGCATTTTAACTAAGTAAATGACTTGTTAGAAGTTGTTTGTATACGTCCAATCTTCAAACGGTCATAACTTTTTGCTCAAATGTCAGAATGGAGCTTATAATATATCAAATCGAAACTATGAACAAGGGGAACATATATATGGAAAAACAATTGGATTGGGGGGGATGGCCCACACCCGACCCCAAATAGCTCCGCCCTTGCTCCTGACGACACTTAAGGAATCTAACACCACTTTACTACTACACCAACTGAGTATTGATTTCAAATTACAATGTACAAATCCCTTCCCTTCTCACATTCAAACTATAAGTCATAATTAGTCCATATAAAGTTGTACATTGCATAAAATTTGTATTCACGGTCACGTTCTTGCAGTTTAGCTATTCTTATCATTAATTAGTACCATGCCATCCAATCCAAGTACAACTATTTATACATTTTTAAAGAGAAATAAAAATCAACTCGATCAATTTTCAAAACAAAATTTAAAAAAATAATGATATATGGTGGATGAATTTGGTTTTTTTTTTATAAACTCAAACAATAATATTAAATAAAAGCCTATATTATATATATTCATTCGATCATTTTAAATGTACGTTAAGGAAAAGTTACAAGTCATACAAATCTAAGTTTCGTATAGTCTTTTAACCATCTCAATTTTATACAATTACGGACCTGATTTATGTTGGGCCGTTGATTTTTGGGCCACTAACGAGATTAAAAGCCCACCTCCGATCTGAAGAAGTTCGATAATTAACGAGAGGCGGAAATCGTGGAAGTAGTTAATGTGAAGGCAAGATCATCGGGGGTGACTCATTTAGCCTAGTTTTTCATGTATTGTGTGACCCTCCCGATGGTGTTGTTCATTTACTTTCTACAGATGTTAGGGGTCGGGCTATCTCCTGTTTGCTGACTACTCAGCCCATTTTTTCACATTAATAAAACGCCCCCTTGAAGGGCCGCAGAGTACCGCCTCTCCTTCTACCAAAAAAAAGATCATCGGGGGTGGCATGTTGGAGCTGACCAACGACTCTCTTTAGCCAGATATAAGAAGAGGTTTGTCAAAGTTCGGCGGACCACAATACGGACTGAGGGGGAGACCGTCCCAGTGCACATGCATGACAGACTCATCACAAAAGCCCATGGGGTTCCATCCTAAAACCAATTGGTGATAGGAGGAGTAACCCATAGATATATATTTGGGCTAATTTCTCTTTAGTTTTCCAATGTGAGAATTCTTTCTTCCAGACGCCCCCTCAAGTGGTAACTGGTCTGGCCCAGTTAGCACTTGACAACATAATGACCTTAGAGGCGATGGATCGTCGACGAGCCCACACAACTAGCTCAATATCAACGGTGGGGAACATCCTTGCTCGACCCAAATAACTAGGGACCCAATATCAAACCTCTCTGATACCATGTCAAAGTTCGGCGGGCCACAATACGGACAGATGGGGAGACCGTCCCAACGCACATGCGCGACAGGCCGATCACACAAGCTCATGGGGTTTCATCCTAAAACCAATTGGTGATAGGAGGAGTAACCCATATATTTAGGCTAATTTCTCTTTAGTTTTCCAATGTGTGAATTCTTTCTTCCACAAGGTCAAACGGAAAAGGAAGGCATTTTGGAGAACATTACCATATTGCAGTAAAACCACTCTCAATCGAAGATCCATTAAGCTCTTATTCTTGTACTTTTGTTGCTTCATTGTATTGCAGTAAAACCGCTCTCAATCGAAGATCCATTAAGCTCTTATTCTTGTTCTTTTGTTGTTTCATTGTATTTCGTCTACAACAATCTATACTTAAGCACTGGAGTGTATTTCTTTCTACATTTGAATCCATATTCGCCTGATTACAGCTTTGTTTCTTTGCTCATTTCATTTCGTTTGCATTTTCTTGATTGTCTTAACTCGTTTGCATATTTGATCTGGTTAATGGCTAAAATTCCCTCATTTTAGCGGGTAACGCATTTACGTGGTAAATCTCCACCCTAAACAATTTATAATCGAACCAACAAAGCATATTCACTTTGAACCAGTTCACTATTAATGGAAGATACATAAATTCCTAGTATACATGATAAAATAAACGGTGTTGAATTGTTCCAAAGGCGCCTTGTTCTTTTGGCTTGCAAATAGAGTCCCAAGCAACAAACGCCCTTCAATTCTTGTCATTGCAACCCCACATGAAGCTTCTCATAATTAAGCAATGTGACGCATGATCGATTTTCTTTAGGATGAGCAGAGTCTTAAACCAAAAGTTCATCACTCTGTAATCACTCCTCTAATGAGTTTCAGTCTCCCAGCATAAGATAAATTTATTCTCATCCAAGATTGTTCTGTATGAGCCTTCTCTCAAAAAAAAAGATTGTTCTGTATGAGCCTGTTAGTCAACGTAGTTGACCTAGATTATAAGAACTGACTTATGTATCTTGTAGTTTGTTATGTACTAACTTCGAACATTTAGTCAAGCGGTTAAGTAATCTTAAAGACAGTATCCAGAAATCTCCAATTCGACTCTTATGAAAAGTACCCTTCATAAAATAAAAAAAGTAGTTTTTTACGTACTTACATGAATATTGCCATGTACGTTATATCACTTGTACTACTATAAATATATCATTATAAATCAAGCTTTCAACTTTTGAAATAAGCAACTCAGTTGAAGGTGGATCATATATACACACCTATAACATATAAAGCTCGTATAAAAAAGATAGGTTAAAGTTGTTCCAAAACACGGGCCAATCAATGAGGAATGTTCATCCGTGCGCACATTTGCACTAAATCGAATGAGATTTTTTCCTAAAATTAATTGACAATAGAAATAGAGAACTAGCTCACCAACCTTATATATTAAACAATTAAACTTGTTATCTTTCCACTTTTCCATGTGAGACTATGGGTCCGTTCGGCGGGCCATATTTTGACCTTATACAGCTTTATTCAAGCTTATGGTAAAAAAATAAAGTCGTTATTATCTGTTCGATAGTGGGATTTGATGATGATTATTGTAGCTTGGAGTTGATGATAATTTATATTTCACCCAAAATTTAATCTACCCCTCCCAGCTTTATCCAGCCTTATGGAATTTATTTCCTTCGACTGCCCTTCACTAATTTAATTTTGGAAGATTTACAAATTAAGCTTCTCTTTGTAAATTTATAAATATATCCTTTTTGATTATTTTGCATCCATCTTTTATAAAATCAGTCTCGGTCAATTTAATCTACCGAACACCTACATAATTTTTCACAAAAATAAGCTAATAATTTCAACTCCTAAAATTAACTTGTAAAATCATCATCAACTATTAAATCAACATCAACATCAACTCGTATCAGGTTTGAAGCGCCGAACAGACCCTATATTTCCACGCAAACTATATAATGTCTTATGTTCATATCAATTAAATTACTAATATAAAAGATATTTCATAGATAATTGTTAAATTCCAGCGGAAATTGATACGTTAATTAGTTTATTTTTATTAATGTATTTTTATAAATTGGAGTTTATCTCTCTTCTAGGGTTTTCTTTACGGTTCTTTTCCGGGACGCGTTTGTTGAACCGTTAGGGTTAGGGTTAGGGTTAGGGTTAGGGTTAGGATTTTATTATATATACTCATGTATTATGTTCTATGGAGGCAATGAATGAGAAATCAGAAATTAATTGTTTAGCCCTAATTCTTCTCTACCCAGTCTTCACTCTTTATCCCCGACTTTGGCCATTCACATCCGAAGTGCATCTGCACTATTATCCTTCTTCCCTCCACCCGATTATTTTGTCTATTGAATCCGGTACGAGATCTATACGGTTTCGTATCAATTGGTGCTTTCATTCCTGAACGTCTATGAAGCGTTCTCTAATGGAGTTATTAAAACGAATTCTTTATGTCAAGATTCATGGGAAAATCTATTCAGTTTCTTGCACCGTATTGGAGCAAGTATTTTCCGTGTTCGGATTTATAGAGGATCTTGAGGGATTATGCCCGGAAACAAGGTTTCATTCGAGAATTTGTTTTAAGAACATCAAATCCGCCATGGATGCTTTCCAATCTCTTAACGGAAGGTGCATCTATGATGGTTGTTGTCGTTTGGAATTGTTCCTTGATGACCGAATCAGCAACAACCTAAACGAGATCGAAGATACGAACGCGGCGCAAAACCCTAGCCCCGCACCCGCCGCCCACCAGCCCGCACCCGCGGCCAATGCCCCGGCACCCGCGGCCGATGCCCCCGCGCCCGCGGCCAGTCCCTCGGCGCCCGTGATGAGGTATTTTCAGTGGTCGTTAATACCTATCAAAGAATCATTAGCTTAAACAACTCAGTAGAGCGGTAAGTAAGGGTCGAACCCACAGAGACTCGTGTAAATGTGTTATTGCTTAAGTGCCAAGTAACTAGTATGGGGGGTTTTCAGAATGATTATCTAAACTAATATGCAGAAATAAAACTAACTATGAATGCAAAAGATGATTTTGAATATATGGAAGACAAACGTGTTCAACTAGTTAGATCCATCATGATATTGATTCGTTGATCATCGATTCTCTTGATTCTCTTCTCACTTGAATAATGTATTGTGGATAGTGATCCTACTAAGGATTAAGACCCGAACTTCATATATAGTTGATAGAACAACCAGTCTAACAATCCTAATTAAATAATAACCTAGAAAACCTTCTAGATTCAATTAAATAACAGCATGACGATTCAAGTTATCAATAGAAACAAACAACTTAGAGCAACCAGACATCTAAGTGACTTGTGAATTTATTCCCTTCTTTAACCAACTTGTCCAACCGGTACTAAATTGATTAAAGTATACTCTTGATCTAATTAACTCCAACCGGTAATTAATCAGATTCAGTTATAACTAGAAATTCAATTAGGTAGCTAATCTAATAAAACCCTAGTTTAGATTCAATTAAGCACAAGGAATAATTTCTATTCAAGTTTGTTGAGAATCAATCAAACCTCACAACTACATATAAATCATGACTTCAATAACTAGCCAAACACAAGAGAAATTAGCAATGCATAATTGAATTAAAATCAAACTTACAAAGGTTCAAAGGTTCTTCCTTGAGAGAAAACCCTAGCCTCCAAAAGTTGATCAAAAGTTCTCCTAAAAATAAACTAACATAAGGTTTATGTATGTCTTCCAAATAATCCTCAAAAGATCTATCTTTAAGCTATACTCGGATATAATATAACCCTACGCCCAAAAGTCAAGCCCAAAACTTCCCCGCGTAGAAAACATCGATTGCGCGGGTTGCATGAGGATTGTGCGGCCGAGCAATTGTCATCCCGCGCAATCATCCCTCAGTTGGAATTGCGCGGCTTAGCCTCTGAATTGCGCGGCCGAGCAATTGTCATCCCGCGCTTTTGCCTCGGTTCAGCATTCAGGCGTCACTTCAGAGTCTGTTTTGACCCACTTAGAGTTGGAATTTGGACTCGGAGTAAAAATATGAATTGTAGCTCTTTGAATTATCTTTCCAGTGATAACAAATTCAGCTCCATCCGAGCACTATATCTCCCAAACCAAGCATTGCAAGATAGAGGTGTCGAAACAAGAACTCCAATGCATAGCCCGGGTTTAAGCGTTCTTTTCACACAAGCTCTTGGGCGTTAACTCTTATAATCTTCACTTGTATCACTCTAAGCTTCCTCAAAATTCACCATAGTCCTATAAGATCCATCCCGTCCATGCTTGTTTACCTAAAGATCTGCAAAACCGAGCAAAACAAGCGCAAAACCCGAATTTCCTAGAAAACCTAAAAACCCAAGAACTAGACTAAACTAAGCTAAAACCATGCAAAATAAACATAAATATGCATCCTAAACACTACCTAAATGCAAGCTATTAGCCCGCGGCCAGTCCCCCGGCGCCCGCGGCCAACCTCTGGCACCCGTGGTAAACGTACCCGCACCCGCGGCCAATGTACCCACGCCCATAGCTCTTTCCATCGCGACCGTCGTTGCACCGCCTCGCCAAGACCCCCTTCCAAAAATTAGGGTTGCGGCCCTGGTTGCGTATTCGGTTGAGTGGAGATGCCATATGCCTAAGACTGAGCGTATTTTTGGTGTTTTGATTTGTGATTTTGGCGGCTACTTTGCATCGATCGACTCATTTGTGTTCGACCCTGGAGGACCTGATTGACGCTTCCGCGGCCTCCTTCTGATTTCCGCCTCGAGGACGATTCGATTCTCCGGGGGAATGATTGATACATTAATTAGTTTATTTTTATTAATGTATTTTTATAAATTCGAGTTTATCTCTCTTCTAGGGTTTTCTTTACAGTTCTTTCCCGGGACGCGTTTGTTGAACGTTAGGGTTAGGGTTAGGGTTAGGATTTTATTATATATACTCATGTATTGTGTTCTATGAAGGCAATGAATGAGAAATCAAAAATTAATTAGTTTAGCCCTAATTCTTCCCTACCCAGTCTTCACTCCTTATCCCGGCTTTGGCCATTCACATCCGAAGTGCATCTGCACTATTATCCTTCTTCCCTTCACCCGATTATTTTGTCTATTGAATCCGGTACGAGATCTATACGGTTTCATATCAGAAATTGTATTTAATATATAGGGACATTTTAAAGATATTGTATTGTCTTAATATGTCTGAATTTAGTTAAAATGATAAAGTAGAATAGATTGGAAGAAGTTATTAGTTATTTGTTTGGGTATTTGGCCCCTTGGTCCGATGTGGGGATCCAACAACAATGTGGCCACTGAGACCATAAGAAAAGTCAAAACAAACAGGATACGTACAGAAAGCGTTACAATAACGGGTAGTATCTCAAAATCAGAAACTGAACCGGTGTATTTTGGGATTGAGTCAAAATCGAACTTATACTCATATAGTCTTATTATTATACGATATGGCACAGACCACATACAAATTAAACAGCCTAATCATACATTCTTATTCCAAGGATAACATTCATCCGGATAACTTCCCCAGCAAGCGCCAGCCTGTAATATCCGCAATATTCCAAGGTTTTTGAACCAATTATAATATAATATTTATAATCCTTTTCTCTATATAAAAGAGAATTCATAATATAATATAATAACCCTTATTTCTCTTTAAAAAGAGATTCTTAAGTAAATTAAATTAAATAAAATTCAAGAATGCATTATAAGGGTTGCAAATAAATAAGAGCATTTAAATAAAAATAATGCTTCATAATTTCGGTTATTATTAAATAAAAAGGAGTACATCAAGTCATTAAAAACACTTTGAAAATTCAATAAAAAGGATGCAAGAGCCGGGACTCGAACCCGAGACCTCTTGCAACCCCTCTCACACGCCCCTTCCCTTAAATCCGCTTGACCAATGTGACTTTCTATTTATTTACCCCACCCTTTTAATTTTATATCAATTTTAATCTTCTTCTTCCTAGAGACATCAGACTCTTGTCTGATGTGATTGACGTTGAAAAAAAATCCCACCATTGCATGCTCCACTTCCTTCTCCTTTGCTTGCAAGACCAAGCTTCTTGCATCATCATCTCATCACCATCAAACTAGCACACAATTGCCCAATGGTAGACCATCCTTCTCCTCTCCGTTGGTTCATCTCCATTGCCATGGATTGAGAGCTTGAACTCCTTTGCCTATATAAAGGGTCCTAAACCTCCTTCAAACACACACATTCATCAATCCTCCTCTCTTCTTAGTAAATTCTCTCAATTTTTAGTTCAAAAATCAGCCATTCAAGTCTAGTTTTCCCATTCAAAGCTCCACCAAAGAGCCTTTCTTCCTCCCTTGTGTGCACCGTCGGCCACCACCAGCCCACTGGAGCGCCGCCGAGCCCTCGCCGAGCACTCTCGCGCGCCGTCGTGCCCCGCCGAGGACCCCCTGGTGTCGCCGCCCTGCTCGTCGCCCTCCCCTGCCTCCTCCATCTCTGTATTCTGTAATACAGAATACAAGTAGAGTATAATTTTAACCCCTTTTATTTTTTTATTGATTTATTAATTCATGTCTATTTAAAATAGGTTTTTAGTAGAAATAAATAAACAAATATGAGTTATTTGCAAGATTAAATATAATAAAAATATTAGTTAAGATCTTGTTAGTTGAGAAGAGGAGATAAATCAAATAAATAAAGTATTTTGGATAATCCCTTAATTTCAATCATATTATAAATTGCAAGACATGATTTATATTGATAATAATAAGAGCTCATGTCAAAGTACTTTTTATATAAAGTTACTAGTTTAAAGTGTGTACCTTTCTATTATTAAAATACCTAGTAGAAGATTATAAAATAAAGGGCTATTATTTTTATAATATATCTCTAAGTGTAGAGAATTTAAAGACATATGAACTATTTTATAATGATGATAGATATGATAATAAATTTATTATATAATAAAATATTAGTATGACATGTCTCTAGGTGTAGAGATTTCTAAAGGATATAAACTTTATTTAAACAACTATGGTAGTTGTGATAATAAATTAATATATAATATGATATTAATATTTCTAAGTTATAATAGTTGCCTTGTATGAAAAGATAATGGAAGAATAGGAGAGATGTTATAGTTGGAACTAAGATATCTTATAAATATGCTATTGATTATAAAATAAGATATTTTAAGTCATGATCATATATTTATATAAACTAAAGATATGGGAAGATATATGTATATATAAGGAAAATAAGTTTATTTTAATATTATGCTAAGTTTATAGAAAGCTTACTTTATAAAGTATATAGAAAGTTCTATTTATGGAAATACTAAGGAAAGAATGCCTAGTAATATTTTATCTCTATGTTTATATGGTTTATATATTTTTTAAATAAGGTTTTTACTAGGATCATGTTTAAATAAAATATTCTTTGATGAGAAAATAATATTTTATTATTATGGATATTATTGGAAAATAAAGTGATATTATAATAACACTAAGTTTGTAACACCCCCTTACTTACCATGGAGGCATTACCGCCAGTAACCCCGATTAGGACTAAACCAGAGTTACCCAAGGCTTTAACCTGACAGAACTTACTAGAACAAGGTAAATGAAACCATTTAAACTTAACAAAATTAAGTAAAACTTTACAGCGGAAAAGAGAATAAAAGGTATTATATAAGCCTTAACTTAAAAAGAATTAGTAAATAAATAAAACAACCTTCTATTTAAACAAAATCTTCATCAAGTCTTCCTTAAGTTCTTATTTCTGAAACTCAGCTTCGTTTTGAAGTAGTTCAACCATGATCTTCACTCAAGTATAGTCATTGGAAACCTTTCTTCAACTTCTGGAGCTTCAAACCTCTGAATTCGCCTCTTGAATCATCTTCCAAGAAGAACCTGATGTATCGTATACCAACGGTGGACACCAGCCAACCAAATAAAAGAAAAGAAGATGGATGGGTTAGTCTAATGAAAGACCAAGCAAGCGGAGAAACTAACTTGGTTCTTATGGTTGTAACTAAACATATTGGCATCCAAATCCGATTAGACTCGGATTATGATCCAACAGTTAGCAGTCTTATAGAGAATAAGAAGGAGACTTGCATAAACAAAAGAGAGAACACCACAACTTGTGGTTCCTTTAAGAAGCATAAACAATTGTTGGGAACTCATATTAATCACATAACATCTTGAAAAGTCTCCATCGACTAATCAGATTGACTTAATCAAAGTTTGATTAAGAATCATTCGTAACCGGGAGCAAGAATGGTTATCGAATAGACTAACCATTCGGGTACATTAATGTGCCTAACGCACTTATATTGTATTACTTTCAAAACTTTTCACAAACAAGTTGGCAACTTTTAATCGGCTCGAACTACTGTCGGTGGAACACAATACTATCGAGGTCAGAGGGCCTGTTTCATCCTTGAACAACGAATAGCACAGGTCCCAATGATGGAGAGATTAGAGGGCCTGTTTCATCCATAATCCACTACCAACACATATTGAATGGAACACAATACTATCGAGGTCAGAGGGCATGTTTCATCCTTGAACAACGAATAGTGCGGGTCCCAATGATGGAGAGATTAGAGGGTCTGTTTCATCCATAATTCTCTACCAACACATATTAATAAATGCACTTAGCTAGAGTGCATAGTCACCCCTCAAGCGTAGAGCGGGCCATGGTCATGACCTAAGTATTAGGGGATCAATATTGATACTGCCTAATACGAGTTTTAAAGAGATGCTTCCGAGACTAAGCTCACATCCCTGAACTAAGTTAATCCATATCAATGTCTCAGCATGAGACAACTAAACATACAAGGTCACATACAACAGACCTAAATCCAGTTTTAGCGCGAAACTGAATGAATAACAATATGGTCATTATTAAATGGGATTCAATTCCTCATTTAATAACAATAACGCAAGAGAGAATCGTCCACTTGCCTTAGAAGGTGTGCTCCACGTCTTCGGCAATTCCAACAGTAATCTTTATCATCCTTCTGCCAAATATAACAAAAGGATTTCTCAACAACGAGCTCACGGAAACACTTCTTAGTTGTATACTCAAATTCTACAGCTTCCTAATCGATAAACGATTTAATTTCCGAATATCGATATATAATAAATCCTTAGTTATCATGCTTTAAGGAGCCATCTTGGCGGAATTATAACTAATTATCCGCTTCACTTTTGAAACAATTTTATAAATAAAAATTGTTCATTAGCAACAGTTCTTAAAGGTGACCAAATCTCGGATCAAACGGATTAACAACGAATCCCGAGTAATTATCCGAAGTCCTTTACCTGCCAATCGACGTCAAAACTTGTATTCGCTATAACTGAAATTCCGGACGTCCGTTTCACGAGCGGTTTGAACCTGTGGGACCGTATCAATGTCAAGATTATAAAAACCATAAATTTAATTAGCAAAGCGGAACCGAAAGGCCCTTACGGTGGCTTCGCAACCAACCCGCTAATTAATTTCGATCGTATATACCTTCACTTGAGCCCATGGCTCGTTTGGCTCGATAGTGGCTCGATCCCCGAGTCCAAGGGTGGTTGGGCCTTGCCCGACGGCGGCCCTTGCGGTGGGTGGTGGTCGGAGGAGCTGACGGTCGGCGGCGTCACACGCGAGGCAAAGAAGAGACCAGCGGTGAAGATTTCACTTCTTCCTCCTGAGTTCCGTCGTTCCGTCTGATTCTCTAGCTGGTTTGGTTTCAACAACACAACCCACACAAAACTAAGAAGAAGAAGAGAAGAAGATGATGAGATGAGGTAGGGGAGACGAGGTAGCTGGTGGTGAAGAATCGGCAACCGAGTCCGTCGTTCCTTCCATCCCCTTCTCGATCCCTTTCTCTGTTTTTTTTTTGTTTTCCAAACAAAAGTCGAGCCCCTTTTTCTATTTGACTATCTCTCTGGTTCCTTCGTTAGTAAGGCAAAGAAAAGATGACTTTTAAAATCCAAAATCCATCTCGGAACGGGACTCGCGTTAAAGCGGTAAAATTATGTACCTCGGATGGAAAAAACTTACTAAATACAAAACGTCCCGTAAATTATGTAGACCAATAAAACCAATTTTCCATGATTTTATCTTGCTACCTTCAATTTTTAAGGCTTCCGTTTCGTATTTTAAATCCTTTATAGTACATAATTAAAAAGACGGCTTATCCAATAAATATTCTTTTTCCACTGAAAAATCCTAGAATTCACACCGATCCATAAAATCATTTCTTTGTGATTTTAGGATATCACCAACAATTTTCTAGGATTTAATCTCCAACAAAAATATTGGATTAAGCGTTAAAACGGACAAAAAGGTTAAAAGGATATCCGAGAAAAATTCCAAAATTATCCTTAAAAACCACAGTTATTACAAAGTTGAGATATTTTAATAAGGATATAATAGACTTTTTATAATCCTAAGAATATTATAAATTCAATATACCTTACTAGGTTGAATTTTATATCATATGTTTTCATAATATTGTCCTTGCTTATTTATATTAAGAATATAGCAAGTGAGATTAAAAGAATATTTTAATAAGTTAAATAAGGATTTTATAACAATAGAAGGATATTACAAAGTTAAAATAATAATAAAGGAATATTATTATTTTATTTAGCCCCACCTAAATTATTATTATAATAATTCAGAAGTTCATTCTCTTATAGTAAGTAAACAAGAGAATGTCTAAACTTTAAAAGAATTTAAAGAAAATTCGTATTTAAAGATCGTGCGTAAACTTCTGTGTCGATAGGTCGAGACTTCGTTCCGAGTCGTGATCAACGTTTCCGTCATCTCGCTAGTCTATACTCGTGAAAGCAAAGGCAAGTGGAATTTTCCCCTTGTAACCTTATATTTTTATTCCGTGAAATTTCTCGATGTGGGGAACAACTTGTTTGCTAATAATAAACGAACTTGGGATTATCGATTGTTAGATATAATGACCCCACTGTTAGCGCTATTCCACTATTTAATACTTGATAAGACTATTATACTAGCCTTGTTGTGGCCTTGATTGTTTACGGTCTCGTTAAGAGAACGGTTCGAACGAACTAGTGAGGGGCGCGGGATTAACCCGACGCCTCTATATAATTTACTAAGTCGTATGCCTGTGCGCTTAAAGTACGACTTTCAGGATCATGATCCATGTCCGCTCCGATTGCAAGGAGGGATGAGTGACACTGTAACTAAGTGTCGGGAATCGAGTTTTCCCTTGGTGGTCCGGGCCGTACAAGCCCCCACCCCTTTTAAAAATCATTAATATAACCAATATCTTTTCGTCACGATATAAGATAAGTGCCAATGCAAATATAAAAGACATCAAAATCGGACCGGTCTCAAATGATCGATCCGGCTCTCGGTCCGCTCAGGGCGCGAGAGGTTTTTAAATTTGCTTGAATTAATAACGTTCCCAACATACTTTCAATTCTAAAAAGAAGTCTACAATCTCGTAGCTCTTCTCTCGATTTACGAGCTATCTCTTCTTGAGATACACTCTTCTTCGTACCGTTAAAACCCACATAAATAAGCCATACCTTAAGACAAGACCCGATAATATCTTCCTCGATATTGCTAAATTACCGAAATACCCTTGGGAAGTTCTGTTCCCGTTTGCTTAGTCTCTTAGACTAATTCTTTTTTTTTCCGCATGTTTGCCTGGCATATTCTCGCCCCTCGCGAATTATGTCAGAACCTAGGAACCCAAATAAGGCGTAGGGCGAAGGCGAAGGAAGGACAAGGATCTCCAAGATGTATTTTTCATATCATTTTGAGTTAATTCTGTTTATGTCTCAAGAACAAATTTTTATATGTTGTATTGTCGAACATCATTTTGTTATCACAATGTAAGACGGTTTATACGAACAAAAGTCTCTCTCGAGAGCACCTTTTTATGAATTATGTTTATTTCCGCATTTTAATCGTTCAATATCATTCTAAAAGTCTTGGGTGACTTTGGACGGTAAAATCCGAGGTCACTGGCGGTAATACCCAATGTTGTAAAATAGGGGTGTTACATAGCCTCCTTGATAAGCCAATGGCAGAAGCCCCAATTCATACACCCATTCCAATCTCTATCGTAAACGAAGACGTCGAACCAGTGGATCGCGTTCCCAAAGAACTTAAACGTTGCGTGACACAAGCACACAACCGTCTGAATAGGCTTGTGTAGCCCCTTGCCCAAGTCTATATAAAAGGCCTTCATGGTAGTGAGTGCTCCATGTAATTTTTCTGATCAGAAATACAAGTTTCCAAATCTCTTTACCTCTCTAGCTAAAAATGTGTTTCTTCAATCTTTCAAATTGTGATAATATATGCATTATTCTAAATAACAAAACCAACCACTTCGCTGATCATAGTCAATATAGTTACATATTCTGATTAATTCCAAGGAAAACATAGATCCTCAACCAAATTAGCATCATGAAAACAAGGCCCATTCTCCTCAATAAACCAGCTACAAGACCTTTCTAATCCTGACCCACAACCTTCATCTCTTCCATTTTGGTATACATCAAACCTGTTATCATACAAATGCCATTGAATCTGAAGACGCAAGAAGCGTTTTCGTCGGGCCAAAACTCGATCTTGATATCTTCCCTGTACGCCAACTCTTGGACGCCCGAGTCTGAGTTGGCGGCGTCCTTGCAGTCTACCACTAGATCATACTGCCCTTCTAGATTGTTCGTAAAAACTACCACCACCGTCTTCCTCGGTGGTTTAATGATTCGTACTAGTTTTCTCCAGGCGGAGTTGGTTGTCGGACATAATTGGACCACCAAGGTTGCCGCCAGAAGCACCACCACTGGCAAGATGATGTTGTACTGGGATGCCATTGGAGTCTAGTTGATGCTTTGACTCATGTTTAGGAGTTTAGCTAGCGTATATTTATATATGTGATATAATAATATGGCGAAAGTCTTGGGATTCCTTTTCAGAATGTGTTAAAGATCATGTGAGTACTTGAATTGTACGTATATAAAGGACCATACATACCCGTTTTGCAGGATCAATTTAACGCTCTCTCAAATAATATATCGGAATGAAGGAGCTAGGGGGAATATCAATAAATAAAGAAATATATTTTAAGATTGCATAGACATTAGGGATGTTCAATGGGGTCGCGTGCGACCCGCACTGATCTGAACCGTAATTTGCGGGTTGCGGGTTGCGGGTCGATTTTTTTTATTTTGTGGGTATGGTCGAATTAAACCCGTGCGGGTCGTGGGTTGACCCGCAAAAACCCGCAATATTTTATAAATATATATTTTTTATAAATTAAAAATCCGATGGGTTTTTGTATTAAAAACATTTTTTTGAGTTTTCGGGTAAAAAAATTATTTTTAACCCTATTAACTTAGTCAAACGCGTCAAACGGGTCAACCCGCGACCCAATACGTTAGACCCGTGGGTCGGGTCGCATGTTATATTATATTTTTTTTGGGTCACGGCTAAATTGGTTGAGCATGCCTAATAGACAGGCAAGTAAATAAATGCATATTCCACCAACAAAAAGTAAATAAATGCATAGATATTACATTTTTAAACTTTCATATCCCTTATTCCAACAAATCGAGCGGTCAATTCATAAAACAACTAATTCCAACAGCATATATAACTTGCTAGATTCACGGTCGGGATGAATGGATTCAATTCCAAGGGAAGCAATCAGACGTGAGATCTCCGTAGCAAGGCCCACCCACCTTAACAAACCAATTGCAGAGGCCAGAGGCGCCACACTCTATCCAGTCGCGCTTGTCAAGGTAGATATCGAACCAATGCAGAGTGTTCTGGAAGTAGAACCCACAGAAGTAGTCCGCCGTGAAGGTTGGGTTGAACCCGAACACGTATTGGGCGCCAGCTGGCACTTGGCGGACCCCGAAATCGGAGTGCTTGTCCTTGCAATGTACCTGCAGATTCTCCTTCGTTTCCAGGCTGTTTGTGATGTTAACGAAGACCCTCCAATCAGCCGACGAGGGCGTTGCTTGAAGGAGCGCAACCCCAGCTGCTATGATCAGCAAGTGGGTTACAAGTAGGAGCTTTTGAGATGATGCCATTTTTGTGAAGAGCTAGTCGAGATGGATAATACTACAAGGATATTATCCTTTAGATGGAGTACCTTATAATGGCTTGATTTTAATTACAAATTACATGATTGATTGATTGATTGAGTACTATTTATTGGCTCCGTTTTAATTATGGGACATGTGAGCTAGAAGGGAGCTGTAATATGTTAATGCCCTCCTTTCTTTAATTTAAATTGTGACTTATTAAGTCAATGCATTTACGTACTCACCCACAAAGAGTTTCATATTGCAATGTACAAATCCCTTCCCTTCTCACATTCAAACTGTGAGTTATAATTAGTCAATGTAATTACTTACTTACCCACATATTTATAAAGTTGTACATTGCATGAAATTTGTATTCAAGGTCACGTTCTTACAGTTTAGATATTCTTATCATTAGTACCATGGCATCCAATCCAAGTACAACTCTTTATACATTTTTAAAGAGAAATAAAAATCAACTCGATCAATTTTCAAAATAAAATTAAAAAATGATATATAGTGGATGAATTATATTTGTTTTTTTTATAAACTCAAATAGTAATATTAAATAAAATCCTATATCACCTCACCAAAAAAAGCCTATATCATATATAAACAAAAATTATTTTTTTTTTTATGGGCTGGGCCTCGCCCGGTTCGGCACTTTGTGCCTACGGCCGGATCAGAGTTGGGTTGGACCCCGTTAGGGATGTTGCTCCTCCCAAGCCTCTGTGCAGCATACACATCACCAAAGAGTCTCGAACTCGAGACCTCTGGACAAATGCAACGGCCGAAGTAGTTAATGTGAAGGCGAGATCACGGAGGATACGTTGGAGCTGACCAACGGCTCTCTTTATCCAGATATAAGAAGAGGTCAAACGGAGAAGAAATGCATTCTAGAGAACATCATCATATAGCGGAAAAACCACTCTCATTCTAGAGAAGAAAGGCGTTCTATCGTTGCTTCATTTGTATTTCGTCTACCGCAATCTATACTTGAGCACTTAAGTGTATTTCTTTCTACATTTGGATCAATAATATTCGTCTGATTACAATTTTGTTTCTTTGTTCATTTCGTTTGCTTTATCTTGATTGTTTTAACACGTTTATGTATTTGATATGGTTAATGACTAAAGTTCCCTCATTTTAGCGTGTTTACGTGGTATATCCACCCAAAACAATTTATAACCGGCCAACGCACATTCATTTTGAACCATTTAAGATACATAAATTCCTAGCATACGTGATAAAATAAACGGTGTTGAACTGTTCCAAAGGCGCCTTGTTCTTTTTGCTTGCAAACAGTCCCAAGCAACAAACGCCCTTCAATTCTTGTCATTGCAACCCCACATGAAGCTTCTCATAATTGATACAATGTGACACATGATCGATCTTCTTTAGGATGAGCAGAGTCTTAAACCAAAAAGTTTAGCACTCCGTACATCATTCCCAACATAAAATAAATTTATGCTCATCCAAGATTATACTTCGATCACCATATGTCCGAGTGTGATGGACAACGTACCTATCAAAAAATTGATCAATCTTTCAACTTTTGAAATAAGCAACTCAGTTGAAAGTGGATCATACACACCTATAATATCTAAAGCCCGTAAAAAGAAGATAATTTAAAGTTGTTTCCAAACACGGGCCAATCAACGAGGGATGTCCTATCTTGCTCTCACTCCGAGTGTAAATTCTATCTTCCGACTAAGATAAAATCTTTTATTATAACGAATAACCACTATATTTAATTTTATATAAAAATACTTAAAGATATAAAAAGCATAATAAATAAAATACATTTATAGCGGTAGATAGAGAAAATAATTATGGCGATTAATTTTACCCGCTCACAAATGTCCCACCTACATCATTGTTATGTTAAAACGTAACTAGGACGTAGGGTACTATATGTCTTACACAAAGTGGCCATATATGTAGATTAGTCGCTCGGATCCCCTTACACGCGTTTTCGTATATTCGTATAAATTCGTATATTCGTTTATCCATGAGTGAATATCATGGGATCCTTTGCTCATCTACATACACGCATATGTAGAAGTCCGTCAGTGCGATGAACTAACGTTGCGCTCGATTTTTCTAATGCAAGACTCAAACTAATGCAAAAACTGACTTCTATTAAAAATAAATATGAATGACATGATCTTAAGGACTGAACTAATGAATGACAAGCAAAGTTCTAAGGGTCTCATTAAAACCACGTGGGAAAAAGAATGCCCTATTTACATGCATTAATTACTATAAAATGACCCAAATACCCCGGGCGTCTCACCCCAAATACACCGGATCTCGCCCGGGGTAAAGGTTGTTGGGGTATTTGATCAGTATCCTAATACATCGGATCCAATCCGAGTTATAAACTCTCCTTAAATTTATCCTCCAATCTACTTATCCGGTGTATTAGCAATATTTGACAAGTTGTTAGCTACTATCTTACCAAATTGTTACACTTATTTGTATTTGACCTAGTCTTTAGCTTATGGTTGTAACTCCTTGATTCTCTCCTCGGAATCATAGAGGTTAGGTGCTCTAGGCTCTATTTAAACTCATTATCTTATGAATAATAAACCCACTACTTTCTACACATTCTTATATGGTATCAGACTTGTAAGAGCCTGGTACTCCTTTCTTTCCTCACAAAAACACGTCTCCATGGCTGGTGAACTTCCTCTTGTTACTCCTAATCCCTATCAAGCTGACCAGCCCTTCCTTGTTGTTCAGTTTTCCTACATCCAAAAACTCACTTCTACAAACTACTTAACATAGAGCAACCAAATTCAACTCATTCTAGAGGCTTGGGACATATTTAATTACCTAGATGGGTCGCTGCCAATCCCACCAGAAACGATCTCGGGTGCGAACAATGTTCAAAACCCAAACCCGGTGTATCGCACTTGGAAACGCCAAGATAGGATAATCCATGGAGCCTTGGTCAGTACCTTATATGCCTTGTTGGTCACTCGAGCCACCTCTTCCAAGGCAACATGGGACTTGCTTAAAATCACCTATGCGACAGCCTCGTGGGGACACAAACAACATATTAAGCAAAAGATTCGAGTCACAGAGAAAGGCAACCGGTCGATCTCAGAATACATGCAGTGCATGAATACAACAGATTAAGCATGAGCATCGATGGCTTCTAGAACGAATCATTGATTGCTGTGTTTGTCGAAGTCATCTTTCCTGTAAAACAATAAGTACTAAAACAAATCCAGAGCCAAGCTCTTATACCAATTGTGGATCATTAGTACGTCTAGGTTGTCGACCTAAACTAAGTCGTCAACCTCTTAAGTAAATGCAGCGGAAATAAACTACAAGAAAGACTTACTTGAACACGATGTTTTTTATAGTGGAAACACTCGATTGATGAACTCTATCAACCAAGCGTGAAAACCACTCCCTTCCAAGTTCTCTCTTGGAAGGATTAAAAGTCGTAGCTTGCTTTATTGATCTTTTGGATTGTTTACAAGAACACCCTGGATCTAAACCTACTTTCCAAGCACTCTAGAACTCATTGTGAACCGAGTAACTACAACCCGCACTCAATCTAACAAAAGCCTACGTCTTTCTCTCGAACTCTCGTTTCTTTCTTAGCACAAATTGGAGTATGAGTTCGTGCTCTATCTAACCTAAAACTTTAGATTAAATACACACAAACTAGGTCAGATAAGAGAGAATAATATCTTCCAATTCGATTATGGTAAGATATTATTTCTATATCTTTACAAAATCATTCTAAGCATATAAAAGGATTACAATAAGAACGGCTTAGGACAAAGGCAATAATCGGCTAACAATATAATATGCATGAGATCTATCCTAAAACAAGATTATACTATCCAAACTACCAAGATCTCACGCGTCTTCAAGATCTCTGAGATTTGCCTTCAACACACGTCGACGACCTGACTAACGTTGGCGACTCTGTTCAAAGACTCAAGGTCGTTCACGTGATAGACGTTTGGAACCATCAAAATCAAAGCCTTCAGCTTTTCTAACAGTAATAAAACCAAATTTAAAGATAATGTAATAAACTAGTATGAAATTTTGAAAAGTTGAACAATTGGAACTCGAAAATCGCCAGAGGAAGAGAGACAGAGAACGAGAGAATGAAGTTTGATCGTGTATTTGGGTATTTGCATAGCTTAAGGATATAGATATATAGATATAGATGAAAATATAGGATAAAAAAGATATCTTGATGATATAAATATCAAATGTAGATTGTATAAAAAAAAATATCTTGAAAAAAAAGATAGAAAGAAATATTAACATTAAGGAAAGTATTTAAAAGAAAAGAAAAGTGAAAATAAAGATCATTAATTCAAATATTAAAAAAATCAACATAAGGCAACCTAGGCGAGCCAAGGCGAGATGCAGCTCGCCCGGGCACCCAGATCGCCTAGGCATTGCCTCTTCCAGGTTGCCTCGCATTGCCTAATGCAGACGACAGGCATGGCTGGGCGCGCGCCTAGGCGCGCCTTCGCCTCGCCTTTTCAAACACTGATATGGCGAAAGTCTTGGGATTCATTTTCAGAATGGGTTAAAGATCGTATATAAAGGACAATATAATTTGCAGGATTAATTTAACGCTATCTTATATAATATATCGGAATGTAAGGGGGAATAAATCAAGAAACATATCTTAAGATTGCATAGGCATGCAAGTAAAAAAATGCATAGATATTACATTTTTTTAACTCTCATATCTCTTATTCCAACAAATCGAACGGTCAATTCATAAAGTAACTAACTTCAATAGCATATATAATGACTACCTAGACGGGAACAAGATTCACGGCCGGGACAAATGGATTCAATTCCAAGGGTAGCAATCAGACGTGAGATCTCCGTAGCAAGGCCCATTCACCTTAACAAACCAATTGCAGACGCCAGAATCGCCACATCGTTTCCAGTCGCGCTTGTCAAGGTAGATATCGAACCAATGCAGAGTGTTCTGGAAGTAGAACCCGCAGAAGTAATCCGCTCTGAAGGTTGGGTTGAACCCGAACACGTACTTGGCGCCAGCTGGCACTTGGTGAATCCCGAAATCGGAGTGCCTGTCCTTGCAGTGTACTTGTAGATTCTCCTTCGTTTGCAGACTATTTGTGATGTTAACGTCGACCCGCAGAAGTAATCAGCCAACGAGGGCGTCGCTTGCAGAAGCGCAACGTCGGCTGCTATGATCAACAAGTGGGTTATAAGTAGGAGCTTTTGAGATGATGCCATTTTTTGTTAAAGGGTTATAGTGGAGATGGATAATGCTAAGTGAAAGTTGGTTGTAGGATGAGGTTCTTATAAGAATACGTTTAGGTTCCTTTTATAATGGTGTGATTTTAATTACATGATTGATTCTTATCAAATTTGGGAAGATCTTTACCATTTTGGAGAATTATTTTAAAATAGGGAAAAAAATGGGAATTCTGTTGGATTATAAAGTCCAATCTCTAAGAATTTGGAGAAGTTGTTGAATTTGGGTGTTTGGTGATTTTTGACCTATTTCCTATTTTGGAGTAATTTTTCAAAATGGTTTGATATCTCCCCAAATTTATAGTAATCTTCAAATCTCCAAAGTCATTTATTTTCTTTTTCTTTCTTATTTTATTTTATAATTTAAAGAATAAATGAAATAAAAAAGAGTATTTTGTCAGCCAAAAAACGCTTGATTCACCCATTCATATTTTTGTTTAAGATTCTAAAATTCTGAAATAAAAAGAGTATTTTTATTATATTTTTACTTTTCTTCTTTAAATTAAGATTCTAAAATATTTTGTTTCCTTAAAAATCGAATAAAAAATAATTTACTATTTATTAGGTTAAAATTCTATAATATTTTATTTTCTTTTGTAAGATAATATATAATTAGTTATTGTAATTTATATGGTAAAAAATGAAAGTATTAAATGTAATGTTCTCCAAAATACAGAATCTGTTGGAGTTTGGCTGAATTTTTTTGGGCTTGATCTAATATGTTAATGCCCTCCTTTCTTTAATTTAAATTGTGACTTATTAAGTCAATGCAATTACGTACTTACCCACGAAGAGTTTCAAATTGCAAGGTACATATCCCCCCATTTCTCACGTTCAAACTAAAGTTAAGCATACTAGTGAAGGAAACTAAAACCCTATTAAAAAATTAATAAATTCTTCTAAGAAAATCAATTAATCCAAAATAAGTACAAACTTATAAAAAAAATTACCATTTTTAAAAACTTAAATCGTTAAATAAAAGCCTATATCACATATAAAAAATTTATTTGAATGACTATTCATTCCATCATTCTAAATATACGTACCTATCAAAAAATTGATCAATCTTTCAACTTTTGAAATAAGCAACTCAATTAAAAGTAGATCATATATCAATCTTTCAACTTTTGAAATAAGCAACTCAGTTAAAAGTAGATCATATATACACGTACACCTATAACATATAAAGCTCGTATAAACAAGATAGGTTAAAGTTGTTCCAAAACACGGGCCAATCAACGAGCTAGGGATATTCATCCGTGAACACATTTGCAATAAATCCAGTTAGATTTCTTCCTACAACTAATTGACAATAGAAATAGAGAACTAGCTAACTCACCAACCTTATATATTAAACAATTAAACTTGTTATCTTTCCACTTTTCGATGTGAGACTATATTTCCACGCAAACTATATAATGTCTTATATTCATATCAATTAAATTACTAATATAAAAGATATTTCATGGATAACTGTTAAATTCCGGTGAAAATTGTATTTAATAGGGACATTTTTAAGATATTGTATTGTCTTAATATGTCTTAATTTAGTTAAAATGATAAAGTAGAATAGATTGGAAGAAGTTATTAGTTATTTGGTTGGGTATTTGGCCCCTTGGTCCGATGTGGGGATCCAACAACAATGTGGCCACTGAGACCATAAGAAAAGTCAAAACAAACAAGATATGTACAGAAAACGTTACAATAACGGGTAGTATCTCAAAATCAGAAACTGAACTGGTGTATTTTGGGATTAAGTCAAAATCAAACTTATACTCATATAGTCTTATTATTATACGATATGGAACAGACCACAAACAAATTAAACAGCCTAATCATACATTCTTATTCCAAGGATAACATTCATTCGGATAACTTCCCCAGCAAGGGCCAGCCTCCTTGATAAGCCAATGGCAGAAGCCCCAATTCATACACCCATTCCAATCTCTATCGTAAACGAAGACGTCGAACCAGTGGATCGCGTTTCCGAAGAAGAACTTGCAGTAGTAGTCCGTTGTGCCCGATGGCCAGATTCGGAACTCGAATACTTGGCCAGGCTGAACTTTCTGGACTCCATAATCAGAGTCCTTGTCCTTGCAATGCACTTGCATTATCTCCTTCGATTCCAGAATGTTCTTGATCTTCACGTCGATTTCTGGGTTTGCGGTTCCAGCTGCTTGTAGCAGCGTAGCACCTGCCAAGAACAGGAGGGTGATTAGCAGGAGATTTTGAGATGGTGACATTTTGAATAGTTGGTGTAGGGTGTGCTTTGGTTTGGAATGAGAGATCAGCAGGATATGTATATATGTATATAGGGGTCTTATGTATATTTATAACTGTAACGGAAAATTCTTCTCACAAGTCAAACCCCGGCCAGCCGGCCTATGCATAAATGAAACCTTTCAATGTAAAGCAATAAAGAAGTATGGTTTGAAATTAAGGATGAATTGACTAAATTTTATCTAACAATTGAAAGAACCTTCCTATGATGAATTGATTAAATCCCCTCCTTTCTCACATTCAAATTGCAACATGCATACAGCATACTTATTTGAATTTGAGAAACAAAAGAAGCGTAACATCACCTACAGACTTAATTCAACCAGAAACATCCAGCAAAGCTAGTTTAACATACCACTTGCATTTAATACTTGATATCGAAGCAAGTTTGATAGAAGTGGTTGGAAGTACTCGATCGATTTACTAACAAAATTTCTAGATTTTCTTTCCGAGTTCAGGTTAAACCTAATGATCAAAACATAAATGCAAATAAACTGATTTTCATTTAATGGTCAAGATCCAATTAAATCACATTTTAAGTATTTAAATAACAATTTTTTTAACCTATGCTCCAATGTCTCTAAGGATATAGAACTATTTATGAGAGTCGAACCGGAGATCTTTGGGTACTACCTTGAAAGCTTAACAACTTGACTAGATACCCGAAGATAAATAATAAACTTATCTACCCTAATACATTATAAAGCAGAACCCAAGTCTGTTGTAAATTTTGCGTCACGTGGCATTTTTTAATAAATTAATGTGAAATTATATTTTAATAAGTTTTATAACAACTTATAGTATCCTTGCTATATATACTAAATAGATAACATGTTTATATAATTTTTTTATGTATATAATTTTCTATTTATGGATTATGTATTAGTTTACTACAATAGATAACATATTTATATAATTTTTATATACATAAATTCCTATGAGATGATATTTTCCATATTAATTTAATATTTTTATCTCTTAACAAGATTTAGGGTCTTAATATATTTTTTTTTATGTTTTAACAAGGCTTGAGCTTCAAGTATAAAATTTATATCTAAATAATGATATAATTTTAAATAATAAATTTTTTTATGTTGATATATTTTTATTTTGAGAAAAAGATATAATTTTATGTTGATGACTAAGATTATACGTAAATGTCAAAAAAAATCGAATTTTAAATTAATATAATTATATTTTCTTTATCTTTTTATTCATTTATGTTAAAAAAATTCTTAAATCAAAGTTTGATAAAAAAAAAAAATTACAAATCTTGATGAATACTTCCTTAAATTGACTTTTGATAAAAATTTACATTACATTTATCTTAATTTCCTTTTTTATTTTATTTATGTAAATATAGAATATATTCTTTTTATCTAGCTGACTAGCCCCACCTTACATTAAACTCTTTTTTTATCTCTATGTTTTTTTGTAATTTAATATGGATGATAGGTTGATTAATACATTGAATTTTGTAGATTTTCATATACATTAATTTTCTTTGTATTTTATTTCTTCGTTATGTAAATTTAGTATGGAAAACAACTTTATAGATGGATTGAATTTCGCAAAATAATACATAGATAATTTTCTCTATATTTTATCTCTTAAATCAAGGACAATGTTCTCTTCTATACTAATCTTTATATTGTATTTTTCATATTTTCAAACATTCTTATTATTATAGAGTAAAAGATAAGAACCCTAATATATAATTTTAATAAATTAACTTCAAAATAAGTATTTTAATAAATTATATTATGCTTTATAGATAATCTATCCTAATTATTATTATCTTTATAAAAAAACCAAGTATTTTATACATATTAATGTCTAAAAAAATAAGAAAATATTATTTAAAAGTATTCAATAAAAAGTAAAATCAATATTTTAATAATTTCAATCTAAATTTGGACAAGATCTCCACAAATAATGCAAAAATATTTAAAAATATATTCAATAAAATATGGAGTACAATCTACAAAAATAATTTGTGTATTGCGTAATTTATTATGATATTATATAAATATATTTAGTATTTTAAATTAATATCGTAGAATTGTATAGTTTTTTAGTAAAATTACCCCGTGAATATCACGGGACTTCAACTAGTTATACATTTATACCAAGAAGAAAGTAGCTTTAGCAAATTCTATCAACCGTTTTCTTATTTTTGAAATTTGCTTCGGGGATGATAGTGCCGGTGACTTGGGCTTGGACACTTGGGCCTGCATAACTGGGCCTGAGAGTGAATTTACAGCATCAAAGATAGTCTCTATTTTTTTTTGTCAGATGAAAGATGGTCATCTATTAAGCATGAGTTTGGACTACGACCTCACATGGTTACAAAGATGGGTCTCGGTGCCTCTCTCAGTAGATCCTGTGTTTTCTTCCTTATCATTACAACTTACAAAGCAGACCATGTAAAGAAATCAGTAATAATATCTAATCCATTACAACTTACATGCAGCATTACAATACCTCCCACCCACCCTAACTAATAAAATGTGTCTCAAAACCACAACACGTCCTAACTTCCTAGCTAATCCATCTCCTTCCGCCTCCTCATTTCCAACACCTTCCTATGAGAGTTAGAGTGCAACTCGGTCGAGAACGTCGGGCTGCTGGCAGGGCGGTACTCGGGCACTAGCCTACCCGACTTGTACCGGACCCCGCACGCGTTGCAGAGGGTCTTGGGCCCCGTGGGCCCTGCCCTCCACTGCGGGGTCTTCTCGGCCTGGCAATGCTGGCATTTCCTCCCAAAGGCAGCCGCCGAGCTACTCGTTGGCTTGTTGGTTCCTCCTCCTCCAGCCCTGCCTCTTTTGTTGCTCTTATTCTCCTTTGTGCCACCCCACCAAGAATAATATTGGCATTGCAGCTCCTTTCTCCTCTTCCTACTAATCTTGCTTCTCGCTCGAACCGGGAATTTAAGGTTGATGTTGGTTATGTTATCAAGCACCGACACCGGGCTTTGGTTGTTGTTAAGATTGTTGGGGACGGCATCGATGAATGATTCTAGCTTTGGGAAAGCGTCCTTGTTTGAAATCCACTCTAGCTCTTCTTCTTCACCAATTCCCTACATTGTTACATACATGGCTTCATCATTACATTCCACCACTAATTGTAATTCCAACAATCTAGAGACTTCACATACATTACTCAAAGACAAGTTTCGGAAAGAATTTAAATTTTGCTGAAAAGTAATTAGTTTGCGGCTAGATTCTCGCTTGACCAGACCCAAGTGGTCAAATGCTAGTAGGGTAATGTGTCTCAATTTTTATAAAGTTTATTGGATGCAATATCTATCTAAATTCTACGAATAGGGATCGATGCACGTGGTGCCCCACGTGCCCGAGATTTTGTTTTTGGACTGGTTTTGATTGATGTCCATATAAAATTCCGGTGGGCTCAGGTCACATGCGGGGAACAACGTCCACGTTCCACCTTGATATTATTATTATACTACTAGCTATACAATTAGTGCATGTCTGAGGAAGATATTGAATAATGGAAAATTAAAGATTTTGTTCGCAATAATGGCATAACGCGCTAGCTCCACTGAGAAAAATTGAAATTTTCCCAGCCAGACGATATTCACAAAGAAACGATTGAAGATGTCGTATTTGCCCCTGATTACACCCTTACTTTCCAACCTGTATGTTTTCTAATTCATCAATTCAAGGATTGCTACGACATAAAAGAGGGGCAAAATCGTCTATACGGTCAAACGATACAAGCCAGTAAAAAAAAAGTCAGCGAGCATCTTTACTCCGAGATTCCAATTTGCAAGCCAGGTACAAAGAACGATCCCCGCTTTCAATGAGTAACGGTTAAAAACAGTGTAAATTCTGACAGGCACGCCAACTTGACCCGGGTGAGTCCACATGGAACCCACTGAGTCAACTCGGCCCGGTTCTGGCGAGTTGCGAAAACCCTAGCTTTGCCCGGATTGAAACCGGACTCTCAACTTTTAAAGCCAACTACAAAATTGAAAGCTCAATCCATATATTAAGAGGTTGAATTAAACTTACAGAGCTTTTAGCGCCGCGAGAGGAGAGGAGGGGGAAAGGGGCGGATTTTAGGGGTTTGGTTGCGTTGCTGTCCAATTCATCGTCTTCCTCGCCGATGTCCGAAGCGAAGTCGAGCAGGTCGTCGAGAGACTCCATTAGTCTGATTTCCGAGAGAGGTGAATTTGGTTTTGCAAATGGGAAAGAGAGAAATGAGAAGAAAGGGAGAAGAGGAGAGGAAGAAGATGAGGCGTTTCTTTCACTGCTTCTTTTGGCTGGCTATATTAATTGTCTTGTTTTTGGTGTAGGTTTTTTTTAAGTAGAACTAGGAAAGAGGGAATGTAAAATGTCCATTTTTTAGTGACCACTTATTTTGGCAACCTCTCCCTGTAAGGCCTATGTTATGTCAATTGGGCAAATTGGTGCATCTTCATTACTTTTTTATTTAATACTAGAAAATATAAGTAAGTTAGGTGTGTTCTTTACAAAGATATTAGTACCTGTCCTAATGGTAAAAGCAAATTTGAAAAGAGTAAAAAAAAAAAAAAGCAATGAACCAATTTGAAAATGAGAAACCCGGGGGTAGGCATTTGAAGAACATGCAAACTTAGCATCTCAAAATTGGATTCACAAGTGACAAGCACATGTATAGTGTTGAGGAGCTTGTGTTGAGACTTGAGAGACTAGGCAACCCGTCCCACACCGAAACAAATTTAGTTTTGGCCTAATAAATTTAATGAGATTCTATTAGGTACGTTAATATTTAAAGGTTTTTTAGGTTAGAGTTTTCAATACGCTAAATTATTTAACAGTTTTCAGTTTCTCTTCCCATCGTAAAGAAAGCATAAGGACCTAAAGTAAAAAGATTTGGTCGAGAAAGACGATACACCTAAGATTCCTGTTCATAGTAGTTTCGCAAAAAATTCAAGTATCATTATTGTACGTGTATGACAATTTGGTACTTTTTTACTAATCTAGTATAATTGATTGTGACGTTTTAGATCGTAAGGAGATTAATTCCCAACATTAAGTTCTTAGTCATCATCTTTAAGATTTTTAAACGACATAAATTTTGATCATGTATTAAAAATAATAATTATAATTGATTTAATTCATATCAGACCTTGATAAATCAAGATTTAGTATAAACTTTTTCATCTTCCTCCATTAACTACAGTCTCTCGAAAATTTAACAAATTGTCTCTAGAAGGCCCAAGCTATACCATATAGTTTCTACAAACGAGTCATTTTCGATCTTAGCTTACATTACAATTTACAACAGCAACGGAAAACCTTATAAAATATCTACCAAATCCCTTGGAAATCATATGGGAGTATTTGAGCTTGGCCGGCATTTTTGGTGGTGACCATTTTCGTATCTTCTTATAAATGTTTGGAGTTGTTACCTTGTGTTAAGATATTGTTTATATATTTGTATAGTTGTTATACTGATATCTTTTATTTCCTTTATCGAATTAGATTTTATTCTGATAAGGTTAATTCCCTGATTCTTAGGGATTTCTTGTATCTTGTAATTCTTTAAATACGTATCAATACAAGGGAGAAAATCATCTTCTTCAGTCAAATTATAGTGTTTACATGGTATCAGAGCTATTCGCCAAACGGCCTCTCTCGATCCTAGGCCCGCCCTGTCGTGTCCAAGTGTCAACTGGGCTAGTTCCCCCAGTTGCACTTGCGGGGGCGTATTAGAATGCATTCCCACATCTAAAGTTGGGACATATCTTGCTTAGTATATATACCCTTGGGCTACTCCTCCTATTGCCAATTGGTTTTAGGATGGAACCTCATTGGGCTTTACATGGTATCAGCCTAACCCGATCCTCTTGATCAATGGCTTCTCAACCCACCTCCCCTACTCAAATTCTCTTTTCCGCTTCATCATCTGATGGATCGGCTCCCAATTTTCATCTTCCGAATTTCGCGATTCGACTTGATCGCACCAATTACTCGCTTTGGCGTAATACAGTCCGCTCGGCTTTAGAAGCGTTTGACCTCGCCTCTTTCTTGACACCGAGTGCTCCACCGCCAGCCACCATTGCTGATCCGGCGACCCTATTGACGCCGTCATCCGACATCTCTACTGAGGCTGCGATTGTTGCCCTCACTTCCTCTGATGCGCAGGCTGTTGCTAAAGTTCCCAACCCCGCGTATCAAGCTTGGGTTCGCAAGGACAGGCTTGTCCTCCTTTGGATTCGTTCCACCTTAACCACGCCCATGTTAGGGCACGTTGCTCGAGCCACAACAACCGCTGCTGCTTGGAGCATCCTTGAAAGAATGTTCCACGCTCAAACTCGGGCCCGCCTGATGCATCTTCGACATCAGCTTCAGACCATGCCCAAGGGCTCCTTATCCATTCTCGATTATGTCGAGAAGAAGCGAGCGATCGCTAATGAACTGGTTGAATCTTTACATGTGGTTTCCGATGATGACCTGGTTTCTTACATACTCCTCGGCCTCGGTTCGCAGTTCTCCTCTTTCCGCTCCGCTATTTCAATTCGCGCTGAGCCGGTATCATCTGATGAGCTTCTCGGTCTTCTCCTTCAGGAAGAGCAGAGGCTGGATGAAGACACTCGTGTCCTCTCGGATTCACTCTCTCCATCGGCAAACATTGCTTCTGTTAGAGGCCGTCGCGGGTGAGGCTGTGGCCGCTCTTCTTCTGGCCGTTCCTTCTCTGACCGCCAAGTTTCTGGTTCTGCTGGTTCCTCTGCATCTGCTGGTTCCTTTAGTTCTACTGGAATGGAACGTGGTCGCCCGATGTGTCAATTATGTGGCAAACCAGGCCATGAAGCCCCTAATTGTGTGAACCGTATCAACTTCACCGACTTTCCGGTCACCAATCGTCATGCAGCAGAAATTTTAAATCAGCCAGATCTACCTGCAAATCGTTCAGCATATACAGCTGAGTGCCCGTCTGAAATAGCTGACCCATGGGTGGTGGATACAGGCGCAAATCGCCATGTTGCTGCGGACTTCAATAACCTCACTATCAACCCTACCTATGATGATGGCGATCAGTTGGTTGTTGGGAATGGTATGTCTCTTCCTGTTCCTCAATTAGGGCACTCTGTTTTACCTGCAAAGCATGCTGTCAAGCCTTTACTTTTAAATGATGTTCTTGTTGTTCCCCAAATAACTAAAAATTTGCTCAGTGTTTCTAAATTGGCTAGAGATAATAATATTTATATTGAATTTCATCCCAATTTTTGCCTTGTTAAGAACATGCAGGGTCAGATTCTTCTAAGAGGAACCGTTGAGAATGGACTCTATCGCCTTCCCCGTCAAACCCAAGTGTCGTCCTTCCCCTTGCATTTGAGTCGTTCAGTTGCCTTTGTTGGTGAGCGTGCCTCCATATCATGTTGGCATCATCGTCTAGCTCACCCGCATGAGTCCGTCTTACGTCGTCTAGTTTCCAGTTTTCGGCTTCCTGTTTCCTCAAATAAAATTGCGTCAGTCTGTAGTGCTTGTCAACTTGGCAAGAGTCGTCGTTTCAATTTATCTAGTCATAGCTCTACTGTTGTTAAACCTTTTCAGTTAATTCATTCTGATGTATGGGGACCATCTTCAAATTTATCTCTGAATAGTAATAAATACTATATTTGTTTTGTTGATTATTATTCCAAGTTTGTTTGGATTTACTTCCTTCAAAATAAATCACAAGTCTTCTCCGTTGTCCAACTTTTTTATCAAACTCATTCAAACACAATTTTCCACACTTATCAAGGCCTTTCAAACCGATTGGGGAGGGGAGTATCGGAATGTTTCTAAGTACCTTGAATCTCTTGGGATAGAACACCGAGTCTCTTGTCCTCATACACCACAACAAAATGGGTCCTCTGAAAGACAAAATAGAGTCATTGTTGAAAAGGGTCTCGCTTTACTTGCTCATGCCAATCTTCCTATTAAATTTTGGGAAAATGCATTTCACACTTCTGTTTATCTTTCAAACCGAACCATCACTCCCACACTCAAATTTAAATCTCCATTTGAAATCTTGTATGGTAAAACACCTGATTATGCTTTTCTTAAGTCATTCGGGTGTCTCTGTTATCCATTTTTGAGGCCCTACAATAATTCCAAACTCGAGTATCGCTCTTCTCCGTGTCTATTTTGGGTTACAGTTCAAAACACAAAGGGTATATTTGCTTTCATGTCCCGACGAGTCGTACATTCGTGTCTCGTTTTGTTGTCTTTGATGAAGAGGTCTTCCCATATCAGTCCATGTCGACGTCGGACCCTCCATCGCCGACGCCTGTGCCTTGTCTATCCCCGCCGCTCCAAGTTCTGCAGCATGCTGCAGCGATTTCTGGTCCTCCTCCTTCCATTCCTATTTCATCAGTTTCCCCGAGCTTACCCCCTTCCTCATCGCCTGTCATGCCTAATATGTCACCAGTCCCCTATGAGTCAACTCCGTCACCAGCCCCACTGCCCTCTCCCACGCCGATCACCCCTCAAAGTTCATCTCAATCGGTTTCTCCTACATCTGACCCGTTGCAGCAGCCCCTGTTGTCTGACTCTCAGTCGGCATCAACCTCTTTGGCTTCTGCAGGTTCAATCCCGGACCATGTTCTATACCCGGACGCCCCATCATGGTTTCGTCCACCAGCTAACTCCACTCACTCAATGACTACCCGGTCCCGTACTCATAACCTAAAGCCCAAAGCTCTCCTTGCCACAAAATATCCGCTCCCCATTGCTCTTTTAGCCAATCCCGAGCCCAAATTTTTCCATCAAGCTACTAAAATTCCCGAATGGCAGCATCCAATGCAATTAGAATATGATGCTTTAATGAGAAATGGGACATGGGACTTAGTTCCTCGGGCACCGGGCGCTAACATTGTTGGTTGTAAGTTGGTTTACAGGATTAAAAGGAAACCAGATGGGTCTATTGATCGATACAAGGCTCGTCTGGTCGCCAAGGGTTTTAACCAAGAGGCAGGCGTTGATTATTTTGATACTTTTAGCCCTGTCATTAAGCCAACTACAATTCGTCTTATTTTGAGTTTGGCTCTCACTCTTGATTGGCCTCTTAGACAGGTTGATGTCAACAATGCCTTTCTAAATGGTGATCTTTCTGAAACTGTCTTTATGGCTCAACCTCAGGGATTTCAGGCGTCAGATCGGCCTAATCATGTGTGTCGCTTACGTAAGGCTTTATATGGCCTTAAGCAGGCACCTCGGGCCTGGTTTCACAAGCTCAAACAGGCTCTTATTCATCATGGCTTTCAGGGATGCATTTCTGACTCCTCTTTATTTATTAAGAAGCATGGCCGTCACGTTGTCTACATTCTGATATATGTTGATGATCTCATAATAACTGGTTCTCACAATGCCTTTATTGATGAGTTTGTGGTGAGCCTGAACAAGGCCTTTTCTCTGAAGGATCTTGGTCCACTTCATTTCTTTTTAGGAATTGAGGTCACTCGATCAGATTCTTCTATTCAGCTCAGCCAACAGAAGTACATCACTGACATATTGGAACGGAGTAATATGTCAGGCGCCAAGCCTATTGCATCTCCTGCTGAACCCGGTTCTCGCTTGATACAGTCTGGTGATCCGGTTTCTGATCCACATCTCTATCGCAGTATTGTTGGAGCTCTTCAGTATGTTACTATTACTCGACCCGAGATATCTTATGTTGTTAATCGGGTTTGCCAGTTTATGCATAATCCTACGGAGTTGCATTGGGCTGCTGTAAAGCGCATTCTTCGTTATCTTAAGGGCACCATTTCTTCTGGTCTGTCTCTTCGGAAGTCGGCTGATAAGAGACTTGTTGCTTTCTCCAATGCCGGTTGGGCGTCTGACCCTGATGATTGTCGTTCTCAACATGGGTTTGCAATTTATTTTGGTGGTAATCTCATTAGTTGGTCTTCTAAAAAGCAGAAGGTGGTTGCTAGATCCAGTACTGAGGCTGAGTATAGGGCTATTGCATTCACTGCCGCTGAGCTCATTTGGTTACAACAGCTTATTCAGGAAATGGTTGTTCATGTTGATCTCCCACCTATTCTACTTTGTGATAATCTGAGTGCCACCTTTCTATCGGCGAACCCGGTTTTCCATCAGCGTTCCAAACACATCAAGATTGACTATCATTTCGTTCGAGAACAGGTTGCCTATCGTGAGCTGGTTGTCCGGCATGTTCGCTCACTTGATCAGATCGCTGACATCTTCACTAAAGCAGTTGGTACTCATCGTTTTCAGACGTTACGTTCCAAGCTTCATGTTCGTGCTCGATCATGATCTTGCGGGGGCATGTTAAGATATTGTTTATATATTTGTATAGTTGTTATACTGATATCTTTTATTTCCTTTATCAGTTTAGATTTTATTCTGATAAGGTTAATTCCCTGATTCTTAGGGATTTCTTGTATCTTGTAATTCTTTAAATACGTATCAATACAAGGGAGAAAATCATCTTCTTCAGTCAAATTACACTGTTTACACCTTGGAAAGCCAAAATTTTGAACATACACAGTACGGAGTCAGCACTAATTCTCTATTCCTTAATTGTGTTCCACTTCCATGTTACAATTAGCTATATAAATATTAAATTAATGTTAAAAAAATTTAAAAAATTATATTTATATTGTAAACATATATATTCATATGTGTGCAAATTTTTATCTTAAAAATCTTATTATAAATTTTTTTTAAATTAGGAGAATGATTTTCATACAAAATATTACCCTTTTAATTTTTAAAAATTGTATAATATGATTTTCAAGTTAAAAATTTAAACACATATACATATAGTTGTTTTAAATATAAATATAATTTTTTAAATTTTTTTAACATTAATTTAATATTTATATAGCTAATTGAAACATTAAAGTGAAACAAGATTTTGTAACAGAGGATTAGCGCTGGTACGGAGTAGTAGATAAATTATGCTAAGTATCTCGGGATGTCCGCATTCTCTTAATTACGACTTTCCTCAAAAACAAAATACGATGAATGACATTTAATTCCCTTTTATATAGGCTCCGTTCGGCAATGTAAAAAAAATTTCAACTACCCCCAAATCAACTACATCAACTACATAATGTACCTCCCCCAACCTTATATTTTTTGCAAAATATCAACTACTATCAACTCCATCAACTCCATAAACTCAAATCAACTACATCAACTATCCATTGCCGAACGGAGCCATACTCCGTATGTATAAAAACACAAATTATAAGGCCCTTCCATCATTCTAATATCATAACTAATCCGAATTCACATGATGACGCCATTATCACAAAAACTCATAACCATGGTGATGGCAGCGGCGGCGGTGCTACAAGCTTTGACGTCCCCAACGGCCACGGGCGAGTTGAGTCTGCCGCCGGGGACGAAGGTGGACATAACGAGCAACCTGGAGGTGTACATGCAGCTTCATTGCAAAGGGGACGACGGCAACGACTACGGGACTCACCTCGTCCTTCCTGGAGACCCTTACGAGTTCATCGTCCCGCCGTCGTCCACGGCCACCTATAGCTGCGAGTTTGTGTTCCATGACGTGGCACACCGGTTCGATGTATACGTGGAGGAGAGAGATGGGAGGCGATGTGGGGATTCCGGACTCTGCAATTGGTTTGTCAAGGAGGACGGCCCGTGTTTCGGTGACCCTAATTCTAAACGTAACTGTTACCCTTGGAAGTAATCCATATCGATCGATCGGGAATCATATCGATCGAATATTATTATCTATTTCATTTCATTTAATAAGATCCATCTGTTACTACTTTGCTCATTGCTTTTTATGTTAATGGATCATAATAAGATTATCAAGTGATTGAATCCTTAGTTAATTCTTGATTCATTTCCGAACTTGTAATTTGTAAGAACTAAGAATGATTCGCTAATTATATTATTCATTCTTTGTTCAAGTGATGGTAGATTCAACTAATATATTGAGTATCAAAGTACCTACACGTTGTTTGGTTTTTTTTTTTTTTATCCAGGAGGGCACTACAATTTATTCATATAAAAACTTAAAGCATACATAGTAAGATTCATCGTATCAATCTCACAAATACTAGTAAGCTCTTCAGGAGGATGATCATTAAACAAAGTGAAATTGCCCAACATATTAGCTATTGGTTCTAGCTAACCAGACAATCAGAGCTTTGTTTGCATTCCGATTCACCGTCTTGAATTCAACCTCCCAATCTGGAGTAATTAAGCAGTTGGCGACACTTTGCAAGCATTACATATGAGTCATTGGAAGGCCTATCAGTTTGGGTAATGCTGCTTCTAACCACCTCCATACTCCATAGCCTCAACCTCAACGTGCAGCTTTTCAATTCCAAGTTCTGTGCCAATTGTCGATCCTTGTAGTATGCTGAATTTCCCAAACCAGAGGTTGTAAATGCCCTTATGAACTGCCCCTCATGGTCCCTTAAAATACCAACCACTCTAACTGTCGATTCTCCTTGAAGATACGATCCATCTGAGTTCAACTTAAGCCATCCACCCGGTAGCTTCCTCCACAGATTCACCGGTTCTGCCGAGCCACTATTGAACCCTCCTTTTTTCTCCATGGCCCTTCCTTGCTCTGAGTTTAACAAACTCATGTTTCTCCACCGAAACTCATGCTTAGCCTTAATCCTCCTTTTTGTTTGGTATCATCAATAAAATGAAATGCAATGCCCATGTATAATTAAATTAGTTGGTGATCACTCTAAACGTTATTGCAAATAGAAATTTTGATATCATTTTGAGCAAAAAAATGGGTCAAAGCATCACACGTGTACGATATGCTTTTATTACATTTTTTGAATTGTTTTTTATTTCTAGAAAACTTTTTATAAGTCGGTTGAACATTATTAGTGAACTAATAATTAAAACCAACATATTCACTAAATTGAAATGTCAAGTGATCAACACATTTAGCATCGGAAAAATCATAAATACTACGTTCATGATTATAATGAAATAAATGAGGATTTTACGAGAAAGAAGATGCAAACTCAACTAGTTGTGTTTGTCCTTGCATCAAGCCCAACTTGTCTATGTGCTTTTGGTTCATGTGCTTCAACAAGGCTCCATAACCTCTGGCTCATTTCCATTGGTAGATATTGGAACAATAATGGTTACAATGGACAATTATTTTATCAATTTCAGAATTATAAATGTCTTTTCGAAAATATTTTATAAAAATGTCGGAAGAAAGTTCTCTTTGGATATAGGATCCCTTATTTCCTTGGGTAGGATCGGGAATGAGCATTTTCATAGGGAGGCTTGACTTCCTTGTAGGGGTGGGCAACGGTCCAAAACCGGACCGGACCGGGACCGAGTTTTCTGAATCTTTGGACCGAGGACCGGACCGGAATTTCCCGGTCCGGTCCGGTCCGGTCAACTTTCGGACCGGTTTTGGACCGGGATATTATTTTTAAAAAAATGATTTTTTTTTTAAAAAATTATGTTTTCTTTGAAAAAATTTATATATTATTTATGAAAAAGTATATTGTTATGAAGTATATACATGAAGTGAAACTTAAATAATAAAAAATTAATTTTATAACATAAGAAATATTATTTATGTATATAAATTTATATTTTTATTTTTAAAAAAGTCGGTCCGGACCGGGACCGGAATTTTAAAATTTATGGACCGAGGATCGGACCGGTATACCCTCGGTCCGGTCAAAAAATCCGGTCTGAACCTAAATTTGCCTAGCCGTACTTCCTTGTGAATCAAAAATGTGATCAATAAATTCTAAGATTAAGAACAAGATTGAATTAAAAACCAAATAATTGCAATATAGGACAAAAACTTGTAATTAATTGCAAAGTAGACAAAAACAAAGTAATTACCACAAGATTATGAAGAACTTTAAAATATTGTAAGCTTGAAGATTTTATGAGAGTATTAGAGAGAGATGAGATAGTATGAGATTAGTGTGAGCAGAATTGAAGGTGTGATGGAATATTTATAGGATAACATTGGGAGGATTAGAAAATATGGATATTTTCTAAAAATTAATGATTAATGAAAAATACAAAACCAAACGGCTACATTTGTAGGTGTTGAACCGGTTCGGAATCAACAATTCTAGTGGTTGGGAATTGGTGGTTCCGGCTATTCCGAACAAGTCGAACGACTATTTTAGTCTGATACGCTAAAATATATTAGATTATATTTAGGATAATTAGAATATTACCTTTTCAGATTTGATTTTATTTTTTTAAGAAGAGTATATTTTTTTATTATATCAGCAATTAGGGTTTCGTATTATTTAGATATTAGGGTTAGAATTTTATTATATATGCTGATGTATTAGTTTTATGGAGGAATCAATCAATGAAACCAGTCAATTAATTTATCCCTTTGCTCTAAATTTATTATCGTTAGTCTTCCCGTGGCTACCAACCACGTTTATCGAGCCAATCCCACATCGGGTGCGTCTCACCCCCTTGACCAACAAGAGTTTTCGATACGAATCCACACCGGGTCCGTATCAATTGGTGCTTTCATTGAGAGTGAGTCCACATCGGATCATTCTCGCCTCCTTCTTGACCAACTGGTGCTTTTACCTCGAACGCTACCATGTCTACCGTTACAGGCAATATCCGAGCCATTCTTCAAGACATGTCGTTGACATACGATGCTATGGATCAACAATTCGACGTTATAGCTCAACGATTGGACCGACTTTGTCATCTCCTGAGCAGTCCTCACGAAGATGCGAGCGGGGTGGAGCACAACCCTAGCCCCGCGCCCGCCGTTAAGGTCCCGGCACCCGCGGCCAGCGTGACCCGCGCCCGCGGTTCCGCGCCCCGCACCCGCGTCCCCCAAACCTCCTGCACCCGCGGTTTCGTGCTTGGCGGCCTTCGTCTGCCCTTGTCCTCCACCTGCAGATTTAATTCCTAAAATTCTTGGCGATACGGAAAGGCAGGAGAATGAACCTTCAGCATCAGATATGCCTTCCACCGATGCACATCACGATTCTGGCATAGACTTGGAGGTTGTTCTAATTACTGGTTGTTGGGTATTAGGTGGATTCATCTTTATATTTGATCCTGGAGGAACAAGTTTACAACAGCGGGGCATGATTTCTCTTCCTGATTTCCGCCTCGAGGACGAGTCGATTCTCACCGGGGGAGTAATTGATACGCAAAAATATATTAGATTATATTTAGGATAATTAGAATATTATCTTTCCAGATTTGATTTTATCTTTTTAGGAAGAGTATCTTTTTTTATTATATCAGCAATTAGGGTTTTTCGTATTATTTAGATATTAGGGTTAGAATTTTATTATATATACTGATGTATTAGTTTTATGGAGGAATCAATCAATGAAACCAGTCAATTAATTTATCCATTTGCTCTAAATTTATTATCGTTAGTCTTCCCGTGGCTACCAACCACGTTTATCGAGCCAATCCCACATCGGGTGCATCTCACCCCCTTGACCAACAAGAGTTTCCGATACGAATCCACACCGGGTCCGTATCATAGTCGTTGTTGTATTTTTATAAATAAAAAATAGGGAGCCGGAGGCCTTGGTTCCTGTTCCGAACCACCGGTTCTAAAGGGTATCATATCTCCGAACCAGGTCCACAATTGCCTAAGGGCAAGAACCGCCGGTTCGGTTCCTGGAATTGTTGATTTTCCGATGGTTCGTTTCCGGTTTGGATTGGAACCGAACTCTAAATACGTGTAAATGCATTTATGTTGGGGCTTAATTAATTCGTTTTTGTGTATGGATTGTCATTTGATTATTGTATACTTTGATGAAACCTGGAATCCCTTGGCATTTAGTGGAGGCAAGTCATGTGTATGATTGATAAAAATAAGTTGGGTGTGTTTGCATTGCTTATCATTGATTGATTTAAGGTGAAGTGATAACATATATTGTAAATAAAGTCATGAACTAATTACCATAATGATTTTGAGAAATGTTCCACTAATTTCATGTGAGATCACACGAATTGAGTGATGGTCTAAGGAAAGGAGAAAAAACAAGGATAAAGATAAAAATAATATGGAATGAAAACCACTTGTTAAATACGTCATTTTACATTAACTACTCGTTAAATTTAACTTTTCAATGAATCACTCATTAAAATTATTTTGCTAATAAAGAGTCACCCAAATCCTTTTTTCATCCATATTTCTATTTAAAACTTGAAAAGGACGATTATGTCCTTGCGTTTTTTAAAAAACGAGGGGCATTTTTGCCACATTCTTAAACAATTTAGAAAATACATTTTTCTCCATTTCTCTCTCTTTTGCTTTTTCTCACCTCACAGTTGGACTAGGACTTCGATTGTTGAAGGTGCTTGCTTTTCTCGTAGAAGTATAAGAATTAATGATTAATTTAGTAAGATATTGAATGTTGTACATTATCAAGAGATGTGTTTTGAGTAAAAAAATTTATCAATGATCTTTTCATTCAACAAAAGTTGAATATAAAACCCTCATAAATTTCTTTAACCCATTCCCCAAATGACAATTCATATACAACAAGAGATAGGTTTTTCGAAACATTAATTTGAAAAAATTTCAATTTCTTTAACCCATTCCCCCAAATTGAAGTCAAATTTATTTCAAATTTATAAAACGCCTCATAAATTTTGCTCCAAGTCGTTTTGATTCACATCATTCATTGACAATCTTCTCAACCCCTACTCGTGCGCGCTAACTCGACACCACCACAACATTAAACACCACCGGTTTAGACGACATCGTCCCCCACAAAAAACAAGATTTTTATTTTATTTAATTAAACACATCTTTTGATTTTTTTTTTTGAGGCAAAACAATAGCATTTTTTGAGGCATCATATTTTGCATATTTTTTCAAAAATGTAATAAAACTATCTCGGCTTCTCACTTAACGAAATATGGACGGAAAAAGGGTCGGGTGGCTCTTTGTTAAGGGCCTTAACAAAACTATTTTAGTGGGTGGTTCTTGGTAAAGTTCGAATTTAGCCGATAGTTTTAAGTTTGAAATGACGTATTTAATAAGCAGTTTTGAGTAATTCGACCAAAGAATACTCGTGAAACATCCGTGGCGGGAATATTAATCAATAAACCGTTGGTGGGACAAAACGAAACCCTAAATTTTGGGCGAAATCCTGATTTCATTCCAGAGCCATGTCTTTCATTGACGATTTCCAAGCTAGTAAGTCCAATTTCTGTTCTGATTTTCCGTTTTGGTATTTTGAGGAAAGGCTATGCGTACGCTTGTTGTTGTCAAACCGCAATTTGCTGAACTGAACCTATGACTGCCACAAGATTTGATTTATCATCGTGAAATAGAGGAATTGATGTTAGTATACACTTTTTATTCGCTGGGAATTTGCCTATTTTTGCGGAAGATTCCTCCTTTTCGTTCAATTCGACGAACATGGGAAATTTATCATCGTGTTGATGTTTTTGGGGGAAAATCAGCTTTGTGGAGCGGATTTGATTCGTTTAAAGAAACCCTTCCTGTCTCCTTAGATATGAGATTAGGTCTTTATTGACTAATTATCATTTCCTCTTTTCTGTTTTAAAATGTGGGGTTGTCGCCTTGTTAAGTTGGGTTTCCATCCTCTTATCCAGCAAACCCTAGCCCTAGCATTGTCATCTAAATCTAATTTCTGTACCATAACTGATGCTAGCAAACCCTAGCCCCATCATCCTGTGATGCAAACATCAGGTTATCTTAAACGCTTTGTTCAAATCCTCTGATTGTCTTAAAAGAAATTGACACCATTTTGTGAGAATATTGACACCATTTTGTTTTGAATCAACTTGACAAACTGAAGGAAACTCAGCTGATACCAGTTGGTGTCTATTATAATTATTTAAATCGGTGCTAGTAGAAGTCTAAAGAGAGGGGATCAGATTGATATTATTCTATTTCTAATTACCCCATGGTAAAATGCAATTTAGCTTCGGTTGAGCCAGTAGACTAGAGTAAGATAGGTGAATTCTCCTGCCAAAATTTGGGGATCTTTGAAATGTATAGGCAGTTGAAAATCAAGTTTAGTTTGAATTAGTTCTGGTTAGATGATACAAATCAGACTGCTGATTAGGTATTGCAGTTTTAACAAGTGTACTACCATCCTCTTACCTTTTATGCAGAACATTCTTTCTTAACTGTAGTTATACCACCTGCAATTCCTAATAACCTATTTGTCGATGTCTTAATTCGAAATGTAAATCCTATTTATTCTCGTGACAAGGATAAAAATTTAAATAGACTTGATGATACAAAAGATAATTCATCAAACAATAAGGTTATGAAGAAGCAGTGTCTTGCTTCCTTTGACCTGGCATTAGTTATCAGATCATTTTACTAAATGGTTCATTTCTGATATGGAAGAGGATAACAGGGTTTTCTTTTTCACTTTTAGGGAGAGGTCAGGTTTGGAAGGATAAGTTCCTCCATAATGTCCCTTATCTTATGTGCTGTGAAGCATATTTTTCTATATCAATTTCCTGATTTTGTTATTTACTTGTCTAAATATGGGGCTTTTTACAGATTTAGAATGCCTTCCAAATATTCTTCAAAGGAAGTATGCGCTACTGCGGGATTTGGATCGAAGTTTGCAAGGTGTATATACTTACCTTAATATTTATAGTTCCAGATTGTATTATAAATTATTGTCAGTGGGTTCCAGCGGTTTGAAGTTATGCATTGTCTTGTTGTCTATGGCATGTGAATGGAGAAATTTATGCATTCCTACATGGTTTCCATCAAACAATTATCTGCTTGTGGTAGAGTTATTTAAGTTCCATCTATTTTATTTTTGACCTTTGCCTTGACTATTATTGGCAGGAATCTTGCGCCAGAATGAGCAACGATGTGAACAAGAAATAAGAGATATCAAGAGAGATATTGCTGCAGGTAGTAGGACACCTGATCAATCTCGAATAAAATTCTCTGATGAGGCACTTGATGAGCAAAAGCATAGTGTCAGGATTGCTGATGAAAAAGTTGCTTTGGCAGTGCAAGTTTATGATTTGGTATAGAAAGACACATTTCTCTTACATGAAATTCTATATAATAGGGACCGGGAATCTCTTTCGTTGTCATTTTCTTATGGACCTGTCCGTTTTGACAATAAGACCATTTTCTGCATATAGGTTGATGCCCACATTCAACAACTCGATCAATATCTCAAAACCACAGAAGAAGAGATTCAACGTGGTATAATATGTGTTTTTGTTACAAATATACTGAAGAATTAAAATGGATTTTCGTAACAATATTTTTCGTCCCAGAAGGTGAGAACACATCCAATCCTGGATTACCGGATGATAACCCTACTAAGACAGGGAAGGGGGGTGAAAGCAGCAAAGGTGGACGTAAAAAGTGTGTTTCAACTTCAACTGATACTCATGGTATATACTTATAATTTTTAATCTAATTGACAAGCATTCCCCAATTGCTTTGTAGAACACGTATGGCTGCTGCAGCCGCCGCTGCCACAGCTGCAGCTTCTGCAGCTGCAACAACTTCAAACCAAGGAAGTATGGATTTGGACTTACCAGTGGATCCTAATGAACCCACATACTGTTTCTGCAACCAAGTTAGCTTTGGGGAGATGGTTGCTTGTGATAATCCTGATGTATGTTTGTTTGTTTGTTTGTTCACTCAATTCTTTCATAGTTGCAAGCAAGTCTTTTATTGTAGAAATTGTGAGACCTGGTTATCTGATGATATTGCTTCTGGTCCTCTTTTTATCTGGTGCAGTGTAGGATAGAGTGGTTTCACTTTGGTTGTGTGGGTCTGAAGGATCAGCCAAAAGGAAAATGGTACTGCCCTGATTGTGCTGGAAAGCGGAGGCGTAAAAAGGGCAAGTAATCTGCAGATGAAGGGTTGCTGTGCTTATCTATTGAAATCCTTTTGCTTTTTGAACAGATGGCTAATGATGAAGTAACTAAATGGTTCATCAGAAACAACTCTTCAGTATGCTTGTAAGCTGTAATTACTCTTGATGCATTCTGTTGGACTTCTTCACTTCAGAACTAGTAATAGATAATTTTGAATGTTTTATTTGGTTTGCATAAGGTGATCATAGTCAGGCTTTGGTTAAAATAGACTGTCTTATATTCTCAGTAATGTAGGACTCTTGTTGATGTCATCATGGATTGTGGGTTCAATCCCATGTTTTACAATTAAAATCACAACCTTTGAGCAACGATCTTGAAGCACCAACGAATAGTATATACTAGTCCTTATTTCCCGCTGACGAAAAGGTTTGAGCAATTATGCTCATGATCATATGACTACAAGAGTCGACAGACATTTTGGACCTTGCTAGTAGACAATAAGAACTTGACAAATTCTCTCCATGATTTCGGGTCCACGGAACATTATGATTTATGAAAGCTTCATAGATCATGAGAACAGCAGTCAAATTTTTTTATTTTTTATTTATCAAGGAATATGGGGATCTCCTTGCGGTCAAGTTTTTTGACATATGATTCCGGAGTCTTCACATTTTTCTCATTATTGATGAAACTCTTTCCGTACTGGGGGTGCAAAATTTCAATGCTTTTGATGATGGAAGAAATATAAAGCAATTATGTAAACTAAATTTCTCTGCAACAAGTCTTGAAGAATAGCAGTAGCAGAACTAAAGAAAGAAATTATGGGAGAGATGAGCGGGGATTGCAACAGAACCGTATATTTATGAATAAGTCTTATATGTATAATGTATCTATACAAACTTGGATTCAAAGTATCGATTATTTTGTTACGAGTCAGAAGGCACTGGATGAATAACTCGGTCCAGTGACGCCCCATTAGGCCACGATGAATATAACTCAGTATTAAAAAAAAAAAACGAATTAACAATTCACAGTTATTTTCCAAATAAAGCCATGTTTAGCTTAATGTTTTCGCTTCATGATTCAAGGGGGAACAAAAAGTTTTCCTTGTTGCATGCATCAGCAAGCATTTTCCCTACAAAAAATAGCCTCTTCCACCATGTTTTACATGAGATAGTGTTTGCGTTCCTAATACTAGAAAACAAGTTCCACAGCAAAATTCAGATGACAAGAAGATTTAAGAAAACTAAAAATTGGTAACTTATATGTTTGTTGAGATAAAAGAAAAAATCACTGTCAAGGAAATAAGCTGGAAGCTCCGATTAGAAGTCCATGCCACCCATGCCGCCACCCATGGCAGGCGCTTCCTTGTCATCCTTGGGGAGATCGGCAATAACTGCTTCTGTGGTTGTCATCAAGGACGAAACACTGCAACAGAGAACACACAAATGATACACCATTCATGTAAAAATCAAACAAAGCAACGTTTCAATGACACACCATTCATGTAAAAATCAAACAAAGCAACGTTTCAATGGTACGTTTTTTCTAAAACAAGTAGACAAATGGTATAGTTTACCTAGCTGCATCTACTAGAGCAGTTCTGATCACTTTCAATGGGTCAATGATTCCGGATTTCACCATATCTACGTACTCCCCTGAGTGTGCATTTAAAAATGAAGAATTAGAATTGGTCTAAGTTACTAAAACTTGTCAACAAGCAACAGACAATAGATTTACCTTTGGCTGCATCATATCCAAGATCAGGGTTGTCTTGCTCCAACAGCTTGCCAACTATAACAGCTCCCTCAACACCAGCATTGGATGCAATTGTATATACAGGTGTCTGCAAAGAGTTTACATAATTTAGAATGACAATATATGCAGGCAAGTGATGATCTCGAACACACTTTGCCCAGGGGCTTAATTTACCTTATCTTAGGATTAAAACACTAGCCTAATGTTGGAAGCAATCAGATATTAAGTTCTAGTTACCCAATGAACTCAGAAATACAAAGTAAATCACATTTAAATACCTTGAGGGCATTTTGGATAATCTGTACACCAATCTTCTGATCAAAGTTAGCTGTTTCAAGTTTATCCAACTCTTTTGAGGCATAGAGAAGAGCAACACCGCCACCTGAAAGCTAGGAGTGTAAGGACACCTGTCCAAGATTGACCGAGACATAAGAGAGTGATCGTTAGAAGAGAAGCTTACCTGGCACTATACCCTCCTCAACTGCTGCCTTTGTAGCATTAAGAGCATCTGTCACCCTGTCTTTCTTTTCACCCACTTCGGCTTCACTGGCTCCTCCAATCTGACAAACAAGAAAGAATAAGAAATGTGTCTTGGCATCCATATTTAATTCGCCATAATTATCCATAAATGACTATCAAGAAACATTACAACAAGTACAAGGAGATGAATTTAACCTTTAATACTGCCACACCACCAGACAACTTGGCCAACCTCTCTTGCAGCTTCTCTTTATCATAGTCAGAAGTGCTTAGTTCAACTGCAGACCTAATCTGTTACCAAGCCACAACAGGAAGTCCAAACAAGTCACTCTCTGCACAAGTAAATTTGCTTGCAAATTTGATCCATTAATGCATGAGAAATGTTCAAAAAGGTAGCTGAAAGGTACCTGCTCGCATCTTTCCTCAATAGCCTTTTTGTCTCCAGAACCATCAAGGATTACGGTATCATCCTTAGATATGGTGACCTAATAAACAACCCAATTCGGAATTAGAGCATCAGAAATTACAATAGCAACTGCATTATGTAATCCATTTCACAAGAAACTACTCACCTTTTTGCAGGAACCAAGCATCTCAAATTCAACCTTTTCCATGTTCATACCAAGCTCTTCCGTGACAACCTATAAATACATTTACTGCATTATATTCCTTTCTTGTGGTAATTTTTTTAATGTAGATCATTAAGTATAAGTTCAAAGTTCATATTTAATCTACCTCAGCTCCGGTCAAAGAAGCAAGATCTTGTAGACCTGCTTTCCTGTTCTCTCCAAATCCAGGGGCTTTAACAGCACAGATCTAAGGAGAAAACATAGTCATTGATTACATGTCCTTCAAAATCCAAAGTAATAACCGTACCTCACTACCTCAGGGATTCCTACCAACCTTAATTCCAGCACGAAGCTTGTTGAGGATAAGAGTGGCCAATGCCTCACTGTCAACATCTTCTGCCACAATCAGCAGGGGTCTTTGTCTCTGGAATAAGAGAAAAAGTCTTAGGAAGCAGAACCACGAAAATTTTGAAGTACATAAGCCTAATAGGAAAGTGAACTACCTTCAGGGCCAACTCTAGGGCCTTCACCACAGCACTCACACTGGATATTTTCTTCTCATAGATTAAAATAAGGGGATCATCCAATTCCTGAAACATAAACAGTTGTGTTATGTTTTGACACAGTAAATCATCATAAAAACCAAAAACTCTGCCAAGGAACAAAGAAGACCAGCAAAATACTAGCTCAGTGCTTAAAGAATTGATGTTCACCTCCAAAAAAGAAAAGAATAAAGGAATGCTTACACATTTCTGGGTTTTTGTGTTGGTAATAAAGTAGGGAGAGATGTAACCCCTATCAAGCTTCATCCCCTCAACAACTTCCAGCTCATTGTATAGTGTCTTCCCATCCTTGAAGATAAAGACAAAAAAATTAGATCATTATAAATCCTAACAATAGCAGGAGGAGGTGATAGAGAACAACGTTTCCTAAATACTAGCAAGGACTTAGGACCAACTAGAGGATCACAATCTGAAAACGGGAAATCTGTTGCAGTGTTTATGGAGATATGCTTTTGGGTTCTGATTGAGTTAAATCACTATGGAACTACTCATTCTTCAATATCAAAGGGGATATAACTTACTTGGATTGTAATCACACCTTCCTTGCCAACCTTCTCCATGGCCTTTGCAATCATCTCACCAATTTCTCTATCACCATTGGCCGATATGGTACCAACCTACACACATTACAAAGATAAAAGAAAGAATCAGTATAGCACTATTCCAGGAAATCAGGAAAGGTATATGATATCGCACAATAATTAAACCTTCAGGAATTCTAAATCAAGTGAAAATCAACCTGAGCAATCTCCTCTGATGTACTGATATTCCGTGCTCTACTCTTTAAGTTTGTCACCACACAGTCAACTGCCATAGAAATACCTCTTCTGAGGTCCATTGCATTCATCCCAGCAGCAACTGACTTGCAACCTTCGGTAAATATTGCCCTTGTAAGAACTGTAGCACATGTAGTACCTACCAGCCAAACAATTTACCAAGTTAGATGGTAAACAGGCCGACTTCTTACCTGGTTTCTACTTTCTACTAAACAGAAGGATAAATAGATAAGGATACAATTAAAGAATAATTACCATCTCCAGCAACATCATTTGTTGCATTGGCAACTTGTTTTACCAGGCTTGCACCGATGTTCATAAATTTATCCTTGAACTCAACACTCTTGGCTACAGTTACACCATCCTTTGTCACCTTAGGAGCACCGAAGCTTTGTTCAATCACCACAGTACGACCCTGTAATAGCCACATTCATCAGTCAAACAGGCTGACCCGAAATCTAGAAATCAATCTAATTTACCTAGGTTTACACCCAGAAATAGTCAATACATTGTAACAAGTTTAATTAACATCCTAATCAGATGCAGCTATTCACCTACATTACTTCCTGTAAATCTCTTCACGAAGAGTATTGGAAACCCCAAGCACGTCCGATTAGATCAAAAGCAATGAGATATATATTCGATACAACAAAAGCACGTTACCTTTGGACCCATGGTGACTCTAACAGCATCGGCGAGGTTCTCAACACCTCTGAGCATCAAAGCGCGAGCTTCGGAGCCAAATTTAATTTCCTTGGCAGAGTAATTCCTGCTCCAGCTCAAGCCACTTCCACTCTGAATCAACGAACGAAGGGGAATGAACAAGAATCAGAAACAGACAGATCAATACATTCAACCACAATATAAACAACTTCCAAGTTCATATAGATGCAAAAATGATAAAGCGCGAAAAGAAAAGACAATAAGTTCGGTTCTCACCAGGCGGCTGTTGTTGCGAGCCTTGGAAGCGAGTCTAGCTGCTGCTCGGTACATGGCTGTGTGCTTGAGGACAGAGAAGGCAAAGGAACAATGACGGTTAACGATAGAGAAATGAAGGGAAAGCGCACGCAAGATGGCTGGGAGAGATTTAAGAGAGGGGAGGAGCAGAAGAGTCTAGAAGGCTAGAAGCAGCACTTTCTAGGGTTTAGGGTTTACGAGTGTGTGAGAACTGAGAACATAAAGCCCGTGCGTGACTGACTCTACTAATTCATTGAAATTTTGTTGAACAAATTACATAGTACTCGTGGATAATTTTGTCCTAAATTATGCATGATGATAGGAGTATCCTATTTCTATTTTTTTTTAGCGAATCCTGTTTCTATTTGTTCCTTTTCTTATTCCCATATTTTTAGGTTTGTAGTTGAAGATTTAAGGTATATTCTAATCTAGTATATATATATGGCGGATTTGCAAGGGGTACCCTGCACAAAAACAGTTTGCAAAAGTACCCCACATTATAGAAAATTGCAAATCATGCATTTTTGGCATTTATGCAATTTTATTTTTTATTATTTTATTGTTTAATTATTTGAATTTATATTTGTAATGTTTTTTAGAAATGAATTATTAAATTCAAAAAATTAAAATCATAAAACGAAAATTGTAAAAATAAATAAATAAAAGGCATATGGAAAGATATTTGAAAAAATATTTAAAAGTGATTTATCGGTTATGATATACGGAAACTAATGAGGAAAAAAAGGAAAAAAAATCAAAGATATAGCAAAGATACTAGTTGCTTGAGATTTCCGTAAAAATCTAGTCGGGCTAGATGTTATACTGTCATGCTTGTCTATTATACTGTCATACCACAATATGCTACTGTCACGGACTTAAAAAAGAAAAGGAAAGTGCTAACGAATTAGATATGTTACGAAATCTTTTCTATCCTTATGTTAAAAGATACGAATCTTAATGCAAACAATAATAACCAATTATGATCTACATAAAGTACCAAACCTCTGCTTAATCTTATCTTTTTATCGAATCTTATCTGTTCATCTAGTTTTGATATACGAACAAATGGGTCATCATAGATGCACATTGAGTTCTTCCATGGGTAAGTAGTATACGATTGAATTGTTTCGATAATCATTTATTGCTTCTAAGTATTACGATTTGTGTATTTTCAGGTCGAAACAACATCTTACTTACGTTAATTACAAATGGTGAATGGAATGTCTTGGTAGATAACTGGTCTTATGAAGGGGGATAAGAAGGCAATAGTCCTTGTTGTATCCGATACTATAAAATTCGAATCCCTTAAGGATAAAATAGTGGAGAAACTATCCATTGATTGTGAAAAGTACAATCTACATCTGCACTATGTGTCGCCGATAAAGTTAAACCTTCCACCCTTTGAAGTTAAGGGTAAAGATGATCTTGAAGCCTACAAATTTTTGAATTCAAAATCATCAAAAGAGGGGATATGGTCGATAGATCTGTACACAAGCATTAAGGAGAAGAAAAATAATCAGTTTATGGACGCGGGTGTTGACAGGAAAGTCTTTGAGTTTCAAACTCCAAACTCTATTCAAGAGATGAGAGTCTCATCAAGTGCACCTCTTGTAAGCCAGTGTGACCGAACACCGATTAAGGATGACAGGACTTTAGATGAAATCATCGACGATGATAATAATGTCTCCTCTGATATGGGTGTCAGGAAATTTGGGAATGGTGACAAGATCCCTGAAGACAGTGACAGGTTACGAAACAGGAATACTTCCCCGATTAATCCCTAAAGACAGGTAAAAGGCTGCTATATGGGACGAAGAGGTAACCGAAGAGGTGAAGAAGACACTTGATTCCAGGTACAATCAATGTTTCTTGACATCATTATAATTTGTACTGTCATCATACATGTTCTAATCAGACAGTATCCAAATGGAATTGTTTTTGATTTGAGCGTATTTGGATTTAAGTTTGATTTGTTTACGAACTAATTTGTTTAGGTTTGTTAGAAACATATTTGTTGAAGAATGATAAGATGAAAGAAGTGTATAAGGAAACTCTGCATTTGGTTCCTCCGGTTGGGCGTTGGGAGATTCCTCCATCGGTTACCGCAATTACGTGCCATCCACCACAAGTAAGAAGGATTGTTGGAAGACCTAAGACAAATAGGTTTCGAGCACATTGGGAGAAGAACTGGTCTAAACGTCGATGTGGGAGGTGCAAAGGTTTGGGACATTTTCAGAGCAGTTGTACAAGGCCTCTTCCGTGATCAGATGACAATTACAATTAGTTTTTTTAACTTATTGTTTACTTAGACCATGTTTGCTTTGCTATATTTGAAACATATATTTTTTTGATGGCTTTATTTGCTTTGCATGGATTGACTTGGTTATGGTTAATTTATGAACATATTTGCTTAACTTATTGTTTCCTCTGATTTTCATGTTGTGCTTTACAAGTACTTATAAATTGATGGCTTAAATTTGAATTGCCTGTTCATAGGAGTAAAGGCCTATTGTCGTACTTCATTCATTATGTTGTCATCCTTTGCCAAAAATCCTCTTATGTAGACGGTTTCTTGTCATCCATTTTTACTTGTGAAACGTCTATCTGGTCACCCTTTCTAAACTTACTGTCACATTACAATTTGTGTCTTGTAGACCTATAAGAAAGTTGAACATGGATTGATGTTAGCTTCATTTGAATTCCAAGTTCATATGAGAAAAGTTATATTGTCACACTTTAAGAATTTTTACTGTCATCATGCAATTTGTATCTTGTCACCCTATATAAGAAAGGTGAACACGGATTGATGTTTACTTCATTTGAATTCCAAATTCATATGAGAAAAGCTATACTATCACACTTCAATAATTATCTTGTCATCATACAATTTTTATCCTGTCACCCTATAAGAAAGTTGAACATGGATTGATGTTAGCTTCATTTGAATTCCAAATTCTTATGAGAAAAGTTATACCATCACACTTCAATAATCATCTTGTCTTCATACAATTTTTATCCTATCACCCTATAAGAAAGTTGAACCTGGATTGATGTTAGCTTCATTTGAATTCCAAATTCTTATGAGAAAAGCTATACTATCACACTTCAATAGTTATCTTGTCATCATACAATTTTTATCCTGTCACCCTATAAGAAAGTTGAACATGTATAGATGTTAGCTTCATTTGAATTCCAAATTCATATGAGAAAAGTTATACTGTCACACTTCAATAATTATCTTGTCATCATACAAATTTTATCCTGTCACCCTTGATACATACAAAATAGTATCCTTAAGCATGAAGGGAGCCACATCCTGTATCAATTTCCAGCACACACAAGAAAGAACCTCAATAAAGTCAAAAATAGTGTCCTTCATTGAAAGTCAAACCAGGCGCAAACTAAGTTCACATAATGATCAAAACTAACATCAAGTTATCCACCAAAGTGGATTACTAACATCAAGTTATCCACCAAAGTGGATTACTAACATCCAGTTAACCACCAAAAAATACATCTATAATACTTCCCAAAAACAATAAAGTGAATCTAAACTAGTTTCACAACCAAAGAACTCAAGACGAATCCCATTTGAAGTACCATATGCTAAATGATTCTGCCACCTATAATCAAAGATTTACAAAACAAACCAACGTGATATGCCGCTATGTAGTTTTCCCAGAATTTGCTGCATCCGAAGCTTCTTTCCTCATCATTTCTCTCACATAGATTTCATATCAACAACCTAAAAGAAGCAGAGCACAACATCATCGAACGATCATAAATTGGTTTAACACTAAGCATTATATTCTCTACCTTTTAGTAAATGAAAAGAATACTTCTATAATCTTTTTTGCCTTCTAAAATGCCTAACTCTGTATCCCACTCAGATAGGTAACATTCCCAACACACCCTTGGTTCAAAGTTGTTAAAAACATGTTAAAAAAGAGATTCATCCTATTCCAATGATATGGGATCAAATTTTTAGTTGGTGGTAAGGAAAAAAAGTTAAAAGAAAAACCTACATTTTAAATTTTTAGCATTTGATCTTATCCAAAATTTTATAGCAAAATAAGAGCACATCATGCAGCTAGATATAAAGGCAGTCATATGTCAAGTGAGTCAACAACAACAATGAGTCTGACTTCATGCTGAACACGAAGTTCTTAGGCTAGTTTGTATTTCACATGTGATTCATGTGAAGAATTGTAAGAAGGAACATTAGAAATCATTGATGTGCCCCATGGCAATGGCTCAATGAGTCACAACCACCAACAACCAAGTTCACAGATAAATAAAGTAACTAAATTCCAATCATTTCAAGGTCAGAGCTCAATGAAGAATCTGAGAACATCACAACCAATTATCTCCCTTCGAAAGGAGTCCGATTACCAAAAAAAACATGACTACATCCAAGTATAGAAGCTATTTTGGAAATCATTATATTACTACCTTGGCCCCTTGAATTCCATCTCACATTATCATATAATCTATACTTTTGTTTTATCTTTTTAGAACATATTGATAAAAACTGGACTTATAAAAATAAACACTAGAGTATGGTTAAAGCAGAACATCTTACTCACAACAACAACAATTGTGAGAATATCTTCAACTCTCTTAATTGTCCTCACTCCACTCTTGTGTGACTTAAATCGCTTCAATGCTGGATCTTTAGCTAAAAGCTGCAAGATATGGACCTGAGGTTCAAATGCCAATCATAATGCATGATGAAATGAGAAGAATTACTGCTAAATAAAGAATCAAATGGTCATTTAGAGCAAAATGATCAAATATTAATTTTATTCAACTTGCTTCCTAATAAATTTCTGCCTTCAGGGAAATGATAATGCTCTGAAAAGCAACTATGAGTCTATATTTAAGCAAAAAAGATTAACAACATCACACATTTTTGTCAAGCTCCACCGAATACAATCTTCCTTAGAAGGCGAGTTTATTTTGCAACAAGGGTAATTATAAAGATAATCGATTAAGAAGTTACTTTGAATTGTGAAGCATATCCGAAAACCACATACCACAAAAAAAGAGTAAAATTCAAATCAATTTGATTTGCTTTGAGAAGCATATCAGAAAAAAGACAAGGCTTCATGTACAGAAGGAAGCCAAGATTTAAAAAAAAGGTCATAGCAAGGAGATATTCGTGTCAATAGAAATATTTTGGTCATTGCAGTTAAGCCAGGCAATTTCTTGACATTCTAGAACTACTAGTTTGGAACTTGGAGTTGCACCACTGTACTAACAAGGGTTCACACAAGACCAAAATTTTTGGCCTACTGATTATGAAGGTCTTGTCACTCTTGTCTAGGGTTTGAACAGGAATTCATAGCCAAAAGTAACTAAAAGGAAGAAATTTCAGCCTAAAAGATTACAAGATTCTAGCACTTAATATGATAAACACCACTCTTCTTGTCTAAGTTTAACAAAGCATTCATCACCTAAAAGCACTTAAACAGAGCAATTGTAAGGACAAAGAATAAATTTTTCTGTGCTCAATCTGTCTACTTTCTTAGAGAAAGCATGGAACTAGGTGCAATAATCAATAAGAAGAAACATAATACAGATGAATAGGGAAAAATAACCATACTTGTTGAGGACTATGAAATATCTCAATGAAAGGATATTCTGTCTTTTGGTGAGTGATACAGAATTCGGGATACTTCGGGCACTCAACCTGAAAAGGAAAGCGTTATTCAGACTTGATGAAAATACCAGCCTTACTATACTATAAAACTCCATCTCAAATATACGTTAAGATAAGGATATATGGCCTTCAGTGAATGAAAGGGACAATTAACACTAATTTAAGAATAACTACAAAACACACTCGCATGAACTTTATATCGGGATAGAATTCTGTTGCATCTTCTTCCAGTAACTTATCCAGATGTTTTGTATAATTACCTCTACAATTGTAAAACCATGTCAATTGAGCACAAAAAAGTTTGATCGATTGAGCACATGAAAGTTAAGAAAGTAGACAGATTTACCGGTTGGTGAGATCGCAACTGAGAGAAAATGTTCTTGTTTGCCAAAAACGCCATAGCTTGGTTCAAGGAAGCTTTCTGAGAGGGAGAATTTGGGAGCAAATGGTGATGGAGACGAGTGATGGGGGTGAAAGACGGAATCGAGAGATGAATGGGGAAGATAAATTTAGGGTTTATTATCTATCGGGAATTCAATTTAATAGGTAAGTTAATCACTAAAGTGATTAAATTTAATTTGTAAAAATTAATTTAATTTAAAAATAAAAAATGATTCTATTTAACAATTTGGTTTTCAATTATAAAGAAAATTGAATTATTTTTATATTTGTCTAAAATAGGAAAGGGCATCATTTTGGATATTTTTCCTATATTTTTAGGCATTTATGCTAATTTTTTGGACATTGATGTAACATTAGAAATAAGAAGACATTTTTGCAAACTAATTTATAAAGTGGGGCATGGGGTACTAATTTCTCTCTCTATATATAAAAGCAATAAGGTTTGAAGCCATCTAATTACGCCACCTAGCACATGTCGATCCTATATTAAGCCAAATCAGATTTGTACACGTGTAATTTTCTTATAATTTAGACGTCTTTATAAATATTCCATGTCATAGACCACATGTCAAATTTTTTCCATGTCACTCATATGCGATGTACACATCATATTGCCACATAATATACAAATCTCAATCAATTTTTTAATTTTTTTATATTGGATTACAATAATGTTTTTTTGGAAATTTAGTTACATATTTCGAGAAATTTGCATGTAAGAATATTTTTTACCATATCTTTATGATCCTAACAACTCTCCAATATAATCCACCAAAAAAATTCCCATAAATATATAATGAGATCTTATCCTATAATATTTTTAAACTACAAATTTAATAATATATTGTTAATGATCCATATTTATGATATGATCATATATGTACGTACATAATAAATATATTGAACAACAAAATTAACAGTTAACCTATTTTCTAGCAAAATAAAAACTGGTTCGTAAAAATTAATTTCCATGAAATTGACATAAAAATATTTTTTATGTATTTTATAGGATAAGATTTTAACATATCTTCATGATCCTAACAACTCTCCAATATAATTTAAAAAAACTCACATAAATATAGACCGAGATCTTATCCTATAATATTTTTAAATTACAAATTAATAATAAATTGGTATTGATCCATATGACCATGTGTAGCCAAATCTTTAAATTTCAATTATGATATATGTTTGAATTTTCAATTTTGATTTTTTTGATAATTTACATACAAATCTAGCCAATTACAATTGTAATTTTCAATTATAATTTCCCGGTAATGTTTTTTTTTAATAATATACATACATGTCAAGTCAATTTTATTTGCTAATCCATATTAAATGTCCCATTATTTTCATTTTTGCTATCAAAATATTTAATTTAGAATTATGCTTTTTTTTTTACAATTTATATAAATCACCAATTTACAATTATTATTTATATTATAGCTTTATTTATTAATATCTTTTTTATAGTATATTTAAGAAAAATATCGAGTCATAGTCGTGCAGGGCACGACGGGAACAACTAGTTTATGCAAATTGAAGATCAATTTCTATGCGGGTGTTGATAGAGCGTGGATAATTCAAACGTTAAATGATAAGAGAGATGATCGAAGTAGAAAGCCTGACGCATATAAATCAAAACTCACATCATGGCATGCAACGCTAATAGGATCACACACCCTATAAAAACACTCACAATGATCAAAGCCTTGTTGAACAAAACGATTTCGGAAGTGCACAAACTGATGCGACCACGCCTCCAACCATGTCACCACAAGACGAGGACCAAGCCATGAGTGTCCAATCCAATGGACCGGTTGACATGAGCTTGAGCCAAATCCAACGCCAAAGCTACTCAATCTATAGTGGCTTGATGCATCGCACACCAAGACCCATCAGACGCTCACGCCCTTGCCAAGTCCTCGCCACGATCGCTCCAAACGCGCCCCTCGCTACGCCACAAATTCCATTGGCGCGCCCTTGCCACTTGAGGTTCCTTGCGCCTCAAGCCTCAGCCGCGGCACCGACTCGGACCCGGAACCTTGGCACACAAGCCACGTGTCGTCGCTAGCCCTGGATCCGCCCATGGCACCTTGATGCGCAAGTCTCACGTGGCGCCCCTGCACCGCCCTTCTCGGCACCTTTGGCACGCAAGACAAGCCCCTTGGCTTGCCGATCCACCCGTCCGGTCCAGACCAGATTTTGCCCAAACCTAATTGGAGATGCTTTAAACTGCCATTTCCTGCCACAAATAAAGCAAATTTAACGGCATTTTTGTTCTTCATTGCATTCACCTTTGGTATATCAAAGGCAAGTAAAAGACCACAATCATACAATCACAAATCAAACCATTTTCATCACCCAGGCTCGCAATCAGGCCACAAACAACAGAAAACTCAGCTTGTTTATTCACAATAAACACACAAAAAGGCATACTATACATATGAATAGAACTAAGAAAGCATAGCAAGTTCATCATATGGATTCAAGAAGTGGTCCGGTTCCACCTTGCTTGTAGGCATCAGGGATGCTAGAGTAAGCAAAGAGGAAGTTGGACATCTCCCATCCCCAATCTTTCCTCCTTGAAACACACAATTGAGGCCACCTGTTTATCCTCACATAATGCTCCCTGATATTTCCATCATGGAAGATGCTGCTCACAACAGTGTAACAGCATTCATGCCCTCCCCATAGCAAGTCATCAGGATCCGCACTCGAACTCCCGTCAGGATGGAAGTGTCTACGCATAGGTGGGCTTGTGCCCTTCCAGTAAGGATCAAGATCTCTCCAGTAATCAGGCGCACCCTAATAATCAATGGACAATTAAGATTAGAACTGTATAATACTAGTATCAAGGTTCTGTTAAAGATAGCTTTTGTAAAGTTTTACTTAACAAGAATCTAATATTGATACATTAAGAATTTACTCAACCAATATTGCCACAACATAGCCTGAACCAAGTAAAGTTGGGTTGACAGTACTGTTGGTGCTTTGCATGGCTTGATGATACTTGAAGTACATAACCTGTTAAATTTTCATTCCTAGGAGCTTAAATTAACCCATGCTACGTTTATACCTTGGTAAAGTGGAAATTCCAAGCATGATCGCAAAGATCCTCCCTCCTGATGCGAACCTAAGATCAATAGATAGGATGTTTCTGTGAGAGACAACGAAAGGCACCAACACAAGCATCAAAGACAAAAGTTTTAATCAAATGGGAAAGTTGGATGCTTTATTTTTACTTTTTCATTTGATCTATATTTGCCCCCTTTCTTTCTTGTGGAGGGGGAGGAAAGGCTTTAAAATATGCAGAAACTTACACGCTTGCCATCCAGCATTGCACGTGAATAGGTTTCCAGCTTTGATAAGCGTGGTAAGATTGATAACCGGGGTATATGTGCTTTCCCAATCCACAAATCCTTGCACTTAAGTTTAGGAGAGTATTAGTCTACCTTCCAAAACATAGGGTTGATGCTAACCTTAAGTAAGTGATGAATTTAATCACTCAAGTGATGAATTTAATCACTCTACCAAAAAAAAAAGTGGTGAATCTAATCATGGTTGGTGATATGCAAACAACCTTAGAAACCAGAAAGTAAATCTCAGTCACCAGGGAGAAATAAAATGTTGAAAAGAGAACAAAGGATGCGTCCCGCTCACTAATTATAGTAAAATATGTATTCTGTAACAAAGATGTTAAGAGGACCAGCACAACCTAATTGTTCCATATACAACGACACTCTGCTCCTCCATTTGTACATTATGATTATAATCCACAATTACAGTCAATGATTGACCAACCCCCCCCCCCCCCGGGCCCCCCTCTTCTACCCCTCTCAATCCCTTTCATGGAAACGCAAGAGGACACACTCACACCTATATAGCATTCAAATCCCATCCCCTATACTACATGCATTGTAAGCTGTAGGTCAACCTAGACATAACTTATGCAGGAGTAGAATTCAAGACTGCTTGGACTGATTAAATTTGATCCATCCAAGGATGAAATTACACCCAAGAATGCACCTTCTACAGATTTATGCTCAACATATTACCTAGACTAAATGGAGACGCTTTATCGTAAGAATTTAGTTACTACTACTTATGCAAACAAGAATCCAATATGCATGAAATAGCACAAATGGATCCTATAGCCACTTTATGTTCAGACCCGTCCAAAAGCAGAAATTGCAAATGGAAAGGAAGGAAACTCACAGTAGCAAGCTTAATTTGACATTGGAAGCTGTAAGAACCAATTTATTGAAATCAACTCTTCCCTTTCCGTACAATCCTGAAATTAATCATGATCATCCATATCAATCTACCTGATACAAGTATACAACAACCTACTGGACATAACACACCAAAGGACGGCCTAGATATGTTAGGCAGGAGCAGGAAATAGAAAAACTGATTAAATTTGATCCATGCAAGGATGAAAATTCACCGAAGAGCTCGCCACGAATGCAGCTTCAACAGGTTTGTAGTCAGCATAGCCTAAACTAATTGGAGGCATTTTATTGTAAGAATCCAGTTTCTACTTACGAAAACTAGCATCAAGAAGGGAACTCACACCAACAAGTTCAATTTGACTTTGGAAGCTGTGATAACCGATCTATTGAATTTAACTCTTTCCATCTCATACAATCCTGAAATAAATTATGATCATCCATATCATTTCAGTCAGGTACTCAATTGATTAACCACCAAATCCAGCCCAGACAAAAGGAATCCAGCGAAAGCAAAGACAAATTAATGATAGCGCATGCAAATTGAAAGCACAATCAGAAGCGAGTGTGTGTGTGTGTGTGTGTGTGAGAGAGAGAGAGAGAGAGAGGAAGAACCATGGGAGACCAGAGGCGATCGCTGGAGGCGATGCCGTGCCAACCACGAGAAACAAGGAGGGAAAGTGCCACGCTGCGTGCCTCGAGGTAACTCAGTATCTTCATCATCAAATCTGGACCTAGCGCCTCCAACGGATCTCGCCCGGTGGAGGCGCCATCAACATACTCTATCTCTTCACCTATTTTGTTCACAATCTGCCTCCACCTCTTCTTCTTCCTCGTCCCCACCACCACCGCCCTCATTTCACCGGAATCGCCAGCCGAATTCTTGAACCCTAAGGCCTCAATCCGACGAAAAACTTTGCAACCGCCACTGATTTCGAGCTCAGCATCGGCGATTACCGCCATGGAATGGCGGCAGACAGAATGAAAGAGAGAGGTACCGACTATCGGGCGCCACTATTTTATATAGATGGAGCTCAACTGCTCATGTGAGGGCTGACCGGCTGAGCAACCGTCGTTTACTTGAGGTGATTTTTCAGGTGCTTCTTTTCAGTTTTTCGACCTTTATATATTAGCTATTTTTTTGAGCAAAAAATATATTAGCTATTTTTTTAAGCAACAAATGTTATATTTACTTTTTCGAAGATAAACATAAAAATTCAGATAAACCGTTGGATTTATATGTGTCATGGGCTGGATTGAAACCCAATTTGAGGTCAGATTGAAAGAGTGTATATATATACTTATAAAATTAGTGAAAATCACAAAATTCAATATGATTCAAAAATATTGTCAGATAATATCTTGTAATCTAAAATCGTGTAATAGATTTATTATTTTTGATTGTTCATCATTTAACATTTTGTAAGATTGTATCGCTACTTCTCCCACCAGACTATTACGTTTACATTTACTTTGATCATTTTGGGTATAAAATACTCATCCATGCCCCCTTTATAACTGTGATTGAGTACAAAGGCCTACAACAAGAGTTATGCTTAACCTAATTTGGGCAAAAAATAAATAAATTCACATTCAAGTTGGAGTTGGACTCTGTACCAAAATTTACAATCAAACTCGAGCTAACAAAACCAAATCCCACCTCCTTACTCCACTAAGAACTGGAAGCCTGAATCCTCGAGTAGCATGGAAGGATGACTCATACCCATAAAATCTTTCACTTGCATTGAATTGTTAATGTCATCAATTGAAAAAGGTGTGCTGCAAATTGTGCAAAAAATCATTATATCAATTGCAAAATGAAACTTGTATGTATATAAATAGCTTTCAGAGGCAAAAGAAATGAACCTGGAATTGTCATTCAACTGATAGGAAGTAACAACATCGTTGTTTGTTGGATCAGTGCCAGAATCTTTCACTACTTCTTTCATGGCGGATATGACCTGAAGTACAAATGGGGATGTTTAATAGTCTGGTTTTACAAAATAAAGAACTTGTAAGTGTTTAGGCATGCACCTCTGGGGTGACGCAGTCGTCATCCTCGTATAATGTGCAAATTCTGTAGAGTTGTTGGATACTCAATACCTACAAAAGCAAGATTTCAAAGTGAGTTTGAAGAATTGCCTATTATGCAACAATAAAATCAAATAAATACTTACAGGGCAGAGGTCAGATGTTAAGTCATCGTATGTTATTCTAGACTTCTGATGTATAACCTGCAAAACAGAAAGGAAAATTGTATGACTTGTTACTTATTATATGTGAACTCATAAGCTATTGTTTTGGACTTGCAAGGTGTAAGTAAAGAGGATGAAAATGGCATACCAAGAATCCTACAGCTTGTCTTATGTGTTTAAGTTCATCCGATGTTGATCCTGCATACTGCACAAAATAACAATATCATCATAGGGGTCTATTGTCGTAAATTGAACAGTTAAACATGTCAAATAAGTCATTTGTTTATAAATTTTGTAATACACGGTAATTTTTCAGGGTGAAAGTGTCTTCTCAAATGGATGAGATCCCAATATAAATACCTCTTCTGGTGCTTCCCCAATCCAAGTTGTTAGATCATCCAATCCAGACTTAATGTATTCACCATGGCTGATTGTACACCATTCTCGGTGAAGGAGAAAACTGCACAATATATAGAGACTTAGATACATATAGTTAAACAATTATAGATTGGCTAAACAATATTGAAATATAAGTGGTTTTCTATTCCACAAGTATCATAGATTAAAAAACTATATCTATTAAGGACAAGTATGACACACTTGCCTATTTAAGAGTTGCGCATCGATATATGAAAAGACTTGAGAGAGCAATCTTTGAACAAGCAATGGAGGTACCTGGTAACATAAAAAAATTATATATTTTGTACATCAAGAATTAGGAAATTAACTCTTCTAAAGGAAAACGAGAGAAGTAAACATACACAATTCTTCTTCATAGTATCAAGAAATGAATTTAGAATGCCAATTATTCTCTGCCAGTGATTAGCTGGAGCAGCAGCGACATCAGATTGATCATTTTGTGTATTTGCTTCTGGTGTCTTAGGTGTCTGTGGCAACATGATACATTCTTTAAGAGTATTTGAAAAAAATCCAAGCTCTTTCATGCAGAAAATGATGAAGTTGTCTTACTTGAATGCAAGAAGTAAGAATTGGGGAAAGCTCTCTTCTCATATTATCTCTAATCATTCCATACATTGTCTCTACATATGCAGAAAGTTGTTGTCTGAAAAGCAAAGCTGGATACTTGGCTTCAACAATACGAACCACATCAACTGCTAGATTAGAGGAGGACAAAGCCTGAAACATAATTGATATAATTTGTGGATCAACTAAAAGTGAAAGATTTTTATAAAGATAAAACTCAAGGGAAATTTCAAACGTAGTATTACTTGGGCCATTTTTGCAAAAAATGATGTTGGTTTCTCTTCTGCAGATCCACCTACTTTTCCTTTCAAACTCTTCTGTAGCAAGAATAGTAATGCAGAGCTATTTGATAGCCAATAAGCCAGATGATTAATATCATCTTTCTGCATCATGTCAAATGTAAGGAAAGAATGGTTAGATTTTTTGTTGTTTACCCAAGAGAAGATATTTTTGTTAGTTCAATTACCTCGAATGCAGAACCAACCAACTGAATAAGGCGATCAAACACACCGGTCTTTTCTGCTTCAAAACATTTCCAATGAAGGAGACACTTATATATTGTAAATGCAGCAACTGGTTTCCCTTGACTAAAACCGACGTTGAGAGAGACACATCTGATAAGAGTGTTAAAACTCGCCTGCATGATGGCAAAATGAAGTAAACACATGTAATTTATAGAAAAATACTCCTTTTGAAACTCTCCAATACATACTCGTTGTCTCTCAGCTTGTGACCGCCTCATTGATTCTGAACCAAAAAATCTGCCAGGTGGAGCTTGCCCATCCTAGAAAATATAAACCATATTTTTAAAAAGTCAGATAACCCATTGGATACTTGCATGATAAAGGAGCTCTTAAGTGGTTCAGATGTGTACCTTGTTTGCCTCACCATCTTCTGTAGACTAAAATGAGAAAATGAGGCAAGAATTTCAGTACTACATCCAGTAATATAAATTTGAGTAGTGCCAAAAGTGTACTGTAATATTTACCAAATATCCTGACAGTTTTCCCTTGGAGGAATTTGCCAAGGCACGTCGCCTGAGATTTCCATCCTCACTCTCCATGCTCACAATTTTCCCTTCCATTCTAAAAGAAGAGTAGATTCAAACGGCTTGCAATTAACTAAAAAATATTATAAAGTAGGAAGCCAAGCCCCAAAAATACGCTAATATTGGCAAGAGGGTACATATCACAAGAACCTTTGCAAGTTAGTCTTCAGTTCAACTATCTTAGATTCTGCTTCCTGAGCTTGCCTTAATCTCTCTTCACTTAATTTTGAAGTTTCTTCATACTTCTTCTCAGTTTCTTCATATTTCTTCTCAGTTTCTGATATTTTGTTCTCTAAGGAGTTCACTAGAGACTGTGCATTGCACAATAAGAAAGATGAAAGAAAAGTATCACCACATATATTGAAGGACAATCTAGAGAAAAAAGAAGAAGTGATGTGCATGACATGCAAACCACAACACCTTCAGTTAAAATCTATGATACTCTAGAAAAAAAACTTTCATAATATAAAGAAAATACCCAGAAAAGAAAAATCAACATGATATATCACCATTCAACAATTTACCTTTAGCTCTTCATTTTCAGCCTTAATTTTATTCAGCATATCTTCATCAAAGACGGGTTTTTCTTGCACAACAGGCATATCCATAATTGCTTTTTTTGCATTTTCGCGCTCCTTTACTACTTCTGCTTTCGCTTCTTCAACTTGTATCTGCATTTCTTCATATTGGGTTTGCAATTCTTCTAAAGATTGCTGCAATTTTTCCTTTTCTTGCGTATTAGATTCACGCTCCTTTATTAGTTCTGCTTTCGTTTCTTCAAGTTTTATCTGCATTTCTTTATGCTGACTTTGCAATTCTTCTAAAGCTTGCTGCATTTTTGCCTTTTCTTGTGTATTCGTTTCTTCGACTTGTATATGCATTTCTTTATTCTGAGTCTGCAATTCTTCTAAAGCTTGATGCATTTTTGCCTTTTCTTGTTCATTGGCTTCCTCAAGGTCAGCCTAATGAAGAAGATAAATTAGAAGAAAAAAATCTACTGCCATAACATCAGAATACTTATGGTCCAGTATCAATAAGATCAAATATTGAGTTTTCTTGCAGACATCTTTCAAAGAAAAAAAAGAACTCAATATTGTAGGAAATCTCTTTAAATCAAGCAAAGCCAACATGCAAAAAAGATGGAGAGAACTACAAGGAGTCTCTAGAAGCCAAGTTATTTATTTTTCCCATGTATATTTAGCTTTAATATATTGACACCCAACAACAACAACAACAACAACAACAACAACAACAACAACAACAACAAGGCTTCCCCTAGACCCTAGCATGTGGGATATATTAGGTATATTTTGACACCTAAATATTACAAAACACAGGCTTCAAATCAATGGAATGGGATGAATTTCTACAGGCAAATCCAATGCATAATATTTTGTAAGAGAGTGCATGAACAAAACTAAGGCCGAAAAGAACTTTCATTAAATGAATCATTTAAAAAATGGTGATCAAACTAACGAATGTTTTTCACAAAACTTCTAGGAAAAAAAAGTCATTGACTGCATTGGCAGCCATTTTCTAGTGCATTAGACATAGCATGAATATAAAGGTTCTAAAAAGAGTGTTGGTAAAGAGAAAACGATATGAAAAGGAATAATAGATTATTTTCACAACTGTGTCCCTTATCTTAGTTGCTCAGACAAGATATTAGCACCCTCTTCACAATTGTGTTTCTTCTGTTAAGATTTAGGAAATACTTTTTCTTGTTAAGAATATTTTCAACCATGAAGAAAAATAAGCCATTTCGGTGTTAAGTTTAGCATTTTGCTCACCCTGAGGCGTTTCTCAAGATTCAGCCTATCATTCAAGTCTTCAACTTCCTTTTCCAGCTTATCCTTAGCAACCTGCAGAAGTCCAGCATCCTTTGCAGCCTGCAAATACATTTATGTGAAAAGTGTATGCAACATAACATTGCATTGCAGAATCCTAGAATTCAAAACTTTAGCATTGTGGAAATTTGAACAATTCCACCAGCTTAATACAGCAGACATTTGTAGGCCTCTAGAGATGATTCTTACCAAAATAGAAAGTCCTATATTGTCACATAATATCCAACCAATGAAAATGTCCTCATTTTACATCCCAATAAATAAAAACAGAAAAGATAATATAATCTTGAAATGCATTTGCAAAATAATATCCACATACCATTTTAAGCTTTCGTAATTCTTTTCGTGCTACTTTCATTCTCCAAGCACATTGTGTAACAACTGCAGCTTTCTTCAACCGAGTGTAATGATTGTGCAACATGTACCCACGCCAATGACTCTGTAGCAAGAATCATTCCCAAAAGTGTTCAAGAATAAGGAAATAAATACAAATAAACATATAACTTTTCATTATTATCAAATCATTTACATTAAAATGGTAATTGAAAATAATGTCTAATTTTACCTGAATGTGAATAGCTGCTTTCTTCTTCTTTCTACGATGGAGTTCACTTCTCGCGGCCATGCCACGCATTCCCATTTGAACTGTGAGAGTCGAACAATATAACTGCTTATAAACTTTCCTGGAAAGATACCTGCGCGATTCCTTTTGGATCTTCACAGATGCTGCTACTTTTCTTTTATGCTCAAAAGTAATCCGTCCAAGTTGCCCTGCACACAATGTGTTACACATTTATTAGTGCGTGATTGATTCAGGCAAAGTTACAACTCTATCCAAATTCCCCCCCCCCCGTTTTATAGAAAAGGCCTTTCAACTAGACGAAAATCTACTCATAGTTTTCCTTAATTAGTCTATTTAATTTCCATAGAAGTCCAAGTAAAGCTAATGCAAATAAATAAACAAAGTGAAGTTTGATTCTTGAGAATAATGTAGTTAATATACCTCTAATAAGTGCTTGAATCTCTATGGCAGCTCCTTGTAATAACATAAACTTTTTACGAGTATAATACGTTTGAACTCTCCTTTGAATAATGGTTGCTGATTTCCCTAAAACCTCAGTCCGAAGGGCATCAAGTTCTGCCATTTGACCAGCTCTAAGAAACACCTTCGTCTTACCAATCTGTCAAAAAGATTTGAAGGACTAACAATGAATAAAGATCTATAAATATCCAATATATGAAGTCGAACTTCTATTACACATTCGAAAGAGATTTTAGGCAATTAATGTAGTTAACCGACACTAATGTTATTCATGTTTCAGTGCCTTCTTTATAATTAAAATATAAATATGCAACAAGAGCATCCATACCTGACAACCTTGAAGCTTCACCTTCTCTAAAAGCTTCTTACATGCAGTGACAGAATCAGGACTGTAAAAAAATTCCATTCAGTAATTCTTCCAAGTAATAGTAAGAATGTTGAAAGAGAGAAAGATTCATGCTAACATGATGAATTCAAAGACAATTACCTCCCATCTATCACTTTAGGTGCAAGAACTCGAAAACGACTTGAAAATTCATTAAATGATCTTCTAGTGGGATATCCTGCACAACTAATCCTAATGGCCTCCATAACTCCCTGACAAATTACAAGATTAATCTCACTTAACAAGCCTGGACAATTTCAAGATTCTCAATTAACAAGGCATGCTTGTACAAAAGATTATAATAAAATTAAAATAATTTATACCCCACAACGAAGTTGCTGCAGGACATTGCTATTCTCAAACATAGAAGGCTTAAGAAGATTGTTTGGCTTCACACAACGTACGTAGTGTGGCTCAGTTGAACTAAGTGTTTCAAGCAATGATTGTAATTGTTGCTGTGTAAACAAGAATGAGACGAGTCAAAATAATAGAATTCCATGAATCATAGGACTACCTAAACAAATAAAACAAACCTTAAAACGTGAACCAATAGAAGAGAACTTTGATGACTTGGAAGTATCCTCGGGCAATGGTGGGAACAAGCCTGCCACAAATGGGCACCTGGAAGAACTCAAAAGTGCTTGATGCTCAGCAACAACATAGTCCTTGTTCTTCTCCAAGAAATTCTCGGTTTGATAAGTCACCTGAATAATTAGATTTCCAACATATCCAAATCAATTCATTTCCTTCATCAAAACGAAAAAATGGTTTTTGATTAGGTAAACAAGCACTTACGTCGCCAGCATAATGACAAATAGTGAAGTCAGTACGCGACAATTTTGGTTTGCTGAAGCGTTTATTGTTATTGAACGTATGATAAAGCTTTTGAGCAAATGTTTCATGTGTTGATTTTGGAAACATGCTGGAGGAATGAAACATGTGTTAGCCATAGATTATTGTACTGTGAAATAAGCTAAAAAAGGCATTATCGTTGCATATCCAAATGCTTACCAGGCTTCATCTAGAAGAGCGATGATGCCACCAGGTTTCTGCAATTATTATATCATCACTTCACGTCAAAACTAAGCTAAGGCATAAATTAATCATATTATAACTTATGAAACACATAAACATGTATTTGGTGCAAGAAATAAAGAACATTGTATGTATGAATTCCTCTAAAACTATGAATAGTATATTAAAGTTCAAGGAGAAGAAATTTGAGAGGAACAAAGTGTGCCAACCTTTTCAATGAGATCAAGAACATCCTGGTTATCAATGAACTCTATGTAACTCCAATCAATTTCTTCTTTTGTATACTCTTCTTGCTCCATTTTAAAAACATGCTGCAAAATTTGGTGGTCAGATATCACAATAGTCAAGGACTGAATCTGGATAAAAGTGCATAAATATAGAGAAATTCATTTATTATGTTACTTGATTAAAATGCTGTTGCAACTTCTCATTTGTTAGGTTGATACAAAACTGCTCAAAGCTGCAAAATAGGAGAACATTAATAATCAACCAACCCAACACTATAAAAATGTAAATTGTACTAGAAATTCATAATATATAGATCTTCATACTGTTCTTAATGTTTGAAATAACATTGTCAATCTAGTGTATGGATACAATTATTAGCTTGTAATGATCTTTTGGTGGATTTAGTAGTCAATGGTGCTTTTGCCCCCAAAATATTTGCTGAATAAAATACATAAAATCCTAATATTTTAACTATTATCTAGTCTTTTTTATAGAAATCTTTTCCTTTGAATACATTTCTTTTTTATTTATCATCTTAGCAAAAGCATACCAGTTAAGCACCTGTTTGTCTTGAAACTCTCAAAACCATATATATCAAGAACCCCAATGAGATTCTTTGAGTTTGGATCTTGACCAATTGAACTATTTATCTTGTCCACAAGCCTGCGGTAGTGAGAAACAAAGATTTTTTGTTAAAACAACACCACCACAAAGAATGTGATAAATGAAAAAAAATGAAGGAAGAACCCAAGCATCTAAGTATAGGATAAGATCAAGCAAGTATGAGAACAAAGAATCATCTTGAAGAAACATACCAATCAAATAATTTGGAATAAACAGTCTTAGCCAACGCGTCCCTGCTGGTACTAGCAGCCTCGGGATCAAGACATTTAGTGATAGACTCATCACGAGTCACAATCACACGTTTGCAAAGCGAATCTTCCAAGGCCTTCTCATCACACCTAAACTTGCAGTTTATAATGTTTTTTCATATAAAAATTTCACTTGAAACGGGATATTGGTTGGAAAAAGCATGAAAGTGACTCACATGAAAAGATCGGATACTATCTTAAGATGATGACGAGATTCATTGTCCTTGGGCTCTGAAGAATCAACGTCACTGCCTTTTGCAAACTCGATATTGCCTAAATGAAGAATCGCAGCTACAACTCGGAAGATACCATCCTTGGAATTTCAGTAAAATATGCTCATGTGAGATTGACATTAGAAATAAAATAGCTATAATTAAATTTGCTCTTATTTCTTCAAACTCATCAAGAAATGTATTTTATTACCAAACACACACTCCATTATATCTTGTTAAACGCATTACTCATTTAGAACATTTTCATACAACAAGACATCCAAACTTGTGTTATCAATAGATGCCAAATCATGGATTATCTATTCTTTTCACTTGAACTACCATTCATCTAACACCAAGAAAGTTAAGATAATTATAAATAAAACTTAAAAACCCAAAAAAACATTCTTGGGCGAAGAGGATTGATTTCTCTTCTTTATCATTTGTTTCACATCAACAATAATATGACATATTGTCGCATCCTTTAACTGTTAGTAGATCCAAATATTGCTAACATTACCTTTTTAGTTGGACATAATTAATTTGAAACTAAAAAACCAAGAGATTGACATAACATAATAAAATATAAAGGAACTCACCTGTTCGTCAGAATTGATGCCAACAACATTCATAGCTCGTCTTGTTGCTATATACTCATTGGCATCATCTAGTCCATCTAACTCATAACAATTTGACTGATTTAGATAATGAAATTTTCTTGGATTCTCCAATTTAAACCTTTCAACAACCTACAACAACAACAAAAACAGTTAGAAATCGAAAATTTTGATTATATTCTAAACGTTGAAGCTATCATCAAACATAATCCAATGAATTCTATGATCCCAACATGGTAAAGACAAATTACCTCTGGTGGTCCAGCACAAAGCATGTAGAAACAATGATAGTTTCTTTCAGGATCAGACACTTGGCAAACACGAGAGCGTTCTAGTAAATAAGTCCTTATAGCAGCTCCAGAAATCCTTCCCCTTTGATCAAATTGTAACTCCACAAACTTACCGAAACGACTGTCATTGCCATTCAAAGTTTTAGCCATATACATAGAAGGAACATACTATGAATAAGAAATTTATTACATCAGTATAATCTTTAAAACCTGGAGTTATTGTTTCTCACAGTCTTAGCATTGCCAAATGCTTCTAAAACAGGATTTGACTGCAAAAGTAGAAATGAAATTAATAAGAATGTTGTTATTAATAATCATTATCTTCCAAGAGAAAAATACTGTTTACTAAGAAAATTGTAGCTCTTAACCTCCAAAACTTGTTGCTCTACAGACCGTCCTTCACCCGCACTACCACATCTTCCTCCCATAAATGCTAGATAACGCATAAGCATTTTTGTGCTTTCTGTTTTACCAGCTCCACTTTCACCACTGACAAGAATAGCCTGACTAATGCCCTCATTTATCATCTGTCTGCATTAAAATATTTTAGGATTATATACAAAATGGCATATAAAGTATATTTAACTCTAACAAGAGAGCAAAGCATCAACCTGTATGAAACATCTGCAATTGCAAATGGATGAGGCGTCAGCTCACCAAGTGCTATGCCTTTATATTTCTCCATCACATCAATTTCATATAAATGAGGCAGCCGTTTGAATGGATTCACCGCAATCAATATACTTCCTGTGTAAGTCTATAGAAAAAATTAGGTTAGTTATTTCCAAACTTTTTTCACTTAATGCAATTGTAGAAGACACTTTCAGTTTTGAGAAAAATTTATTTACTACATTCTACATTTTCTGCAACTTCAGTGATGTCAAACAAGCAAAGGTGAAACATATAACTCACATAAATTTCGTCAGTATCATAACGTCGTTTCAGATTCTCCAAAACCCCGGGTTCATGTAAATAGGCCAGTCTTGTCATATCATCCACTCCATTGGGAGGAGCTTCAGTATCCTTTACGTGAATATTTGATGCATCAACACTCACCTACATGTGAAAGAAATAGAATTGGTCAAACTCGGCAAATAAGAGAGACATCATTTAGAGCTAGTACACCATACCAAATAATCCTTAACTTAAAGAATAATATGTGTGCTCATATTTAATTCCAAAGATATTACACTCGAAACTATTACTATGTAAGGATGTTCAAAACTTTTAATCAATGTTAAATCTAATTCCTCTATGGGCAAGCAAGAAATTGAAAAATAAACACTATATACAAAATTATACTGATTAACTTAGATTAACTGTTTTCATTTGAGTATACAAGAGATATGATTGACTATACAAAGTAGAATTTGATGATTATCACTTACAGTTTTTCCGGATGTACAAAGTACAGTAATTTCTTTTGCTTTGATTTCCACAACTTCTCCATCTATCCATGTTACTTCAGGATCCTCCACCCAAACATGAGACCCTACCACTACCTTTGTTGAATTATCCTGCATGACCAAAAATATGAACATTGGTCCAAGTTCAAGAAATGTACAAATTTGCACTTGTGATTACTAGATAGAAAAAACAACAGTGGTTGTAATGACTAATGACCAACATACAATAAAGAAGACGGAAATCATCACATCTGACAAGTAACATGGAGAAGTGTAAATAAAAAATGTTATGAAGGAAATGATGCCATTTGGGTTTCAATTGATTTTTTATAATCAAATTAGGAGCAATATCTTCATCATAAGAAAAATTACATGTACTTGAGATAAACATTCCGGAATAAGAGTGTGAAACATAAATAAACCAGAAAATCTTACCATACAAAAGTATGGTGCATCCCAATCAACTAAAGTCAAGCGTATACACTTTATAAAATCTATCAACCCCATCCATCCATAGATAATGTCAAAGCTATCACATGCATTCTCACACATAATGTAATTAAAATGGAAACACACATTGCAATGACTTGAAGGAATGTCAACAGACTCCTCTGAAACCGAAATTAATCAAAAATTCATTATACATATATCTTAGATTTCAGAAAAGTATGGCACCAGATTATGAATCAGCAATTCAGAAACTTATAAAATAAATTCATTCTTACCATTATCTTTGCATATGACAAAGATAAACAATTAGGAATTCAATCTCGGAGCCCCCTCGTCAACATTACAACGCGGAAGAATTCTTGGATCTTCTCATTTTGAATCAAATGCAAGCAAGATGGGATCGAAACCCCCATTCCCATATCCAAATGGGTTCCAATTTCCAACCTAATCATAAGATTCGCGCCAGAAAACCCCCTATTTTTTTCTATCTTCGTTGTTTTGATTTTTTTTTTCGAACAAGCTATTGTACTATTGTTTTGAGAATTGTTGCAGAGAAACAACAATGGGGGGCCTGTTCGATCAAACCGAACCTTCTCTCTCTCTTCTCACAGTATTTTCTCTCCAATTTCTCACATCAACCTTCCTCAAAAAAAGGAACACTTGAATCTCACATTACTATTACGGGAAAAACTATTGCCGCTTAAAATTGCATTCAGAAAATCCTAAAATAAATTAAATAATGTAATCAATCAAACACAAATTGTATAATTTCGTTAAGAAGATATTAAAAGGAAAAAAAGACTTAATTATCATAATTAATCAATAAATTAACTCTTTTTCTAACCTATTATGCCCTAAGAACATAGGATAAGAATACCGAATGTGAAAACTAAACCTAAAAATGAAGGCATAAACCCTTAGGAAATAATGTTAAAAATGATAAAAAAAAATTAAAATACACTTAAAAAATTCTATATAAAGGTTTTTAACTTATGCCTTAAGGACATAGGTTAGAAAAATCGATAAATTAATTAGTACTAATCGACCTAGGGAAATATTTGACCGTTGTTTTCCTAGTATATTGCGTAGTGCTCACGACTCTCAAGATTTACCCCCGGGTCCCAGCCCACTTCCTTTCTCTGTCCACTAGCGCCGCTGTCTAGCTAACGATGAGCCACCGCCACCGCCAATACAACAATCTGACGATGAACCACCACCGCGTCGGCAATGAACTACTCGTAGAAAAAATGGTGGAAAAATCTTGGAGATAACTAAAAGGAAAGAAGGTGAATGCTGGATATTGTGATTTGTGAACCAGCCACTACTTTTAAACACAAAGTAAAAAGAAGTAATAAAGGATTATTGGAGATGATACAATGGAATTATTTATTTTTTGATAAAGAAAGGTTGGGACCTTTTAGGAATAATTAAAACATCAACAAAGTTACATACTTACATACGAATTAGGCGAGGGAAGGCCCTGCCCATAGCATCGTCTATCAAAACAAAATCAAGTCCCTAGGAGGGTGTGATACAATGAAACTATGAATGTGAAGGTTGGATTGTACATCCTTTATAGGTAGGTACGAACTCTATTACAATTGTTTACTTCACGTGAAAGAAAGTAGAACCATCAAGATAATATTTTGAGGTTTTTATGTATCTATTTAGGATAATTTCCTAATTATAGCATCAGGCATCACCCTAATATAATGTTAAAGTTGCATTATTTATCATTTGAATAAGAACGTCTTTCCCTAAGTAATATATTTTGATTTTTTTTGGTCGAAAGTAATATATTTTGATTTGTGAAACCTCTCTGATTACAAAAATACAAAAAGGAAAAAATAAAAAGAAGAAACCCGAACCGACTTGACTAGTCTCCCAAACTGATCCATTATACAGCGGGCCGGCCCAGTAAATTAAAAAATAGGAAGACAAACGAACATTTCAGACCGTCGTCATCCAATTTATTTAGGTTTATTTCCTGCTGCTTTCCTCGCCATCTCCGATCTTCCTTTGCTAGTTAGTGGCTGATTGAACCAGCTCCAGCCTCTCTGATCTTCTTCCCAGCTCTCATCAATCCGCCTCCGATTTACCTCTCCCAGACCTTATTCCGTAATAGGCCATCTCAAACATTTTGAACGTCAAATTGTTGAATTATCAAGCTAGCTAGCTCGGGATTTCATTTCTTGAGCGATATTTGGCTTTTCCATGAAAATTGTTGAATTATCGTTTGAGATTCCGCAGATAGAATTTCTCTGAAAATTCGAATTGGATGGTTTCGAGAATTTGAGTGTTGGGGGAAGGGCGCGAATCTTGGATTTTGGGGCGAAAGTAAATGAGGGATTCTATGTGGGTGGACGATGCAAGTGCACCATCGACCTCAAGCTCTCAGCTCCGACCTCCCAAGGCAGTTCCGAGCCATGATAATTCGAGTCACGGGTGCGTTAATTTTTTTTCCCGCATTTTTTGCGATCCGATTTCTCTTATTCAGTGATGTAGGATGGTGTGTGATTCTTGTGTTTCTCTTACGAATTCCGCTATCTTTTGATCATTTAAAGATCTGAAAGATTCGGCTCAGTTGATGCTTTTCGATTTTAAATCCAATATTGATATGATCTGTTGCGACCTGGATTTTAGAACGGGTGAGACAAATTGATACTTCAGCTGATGTGGCCAGTGTCGCCAGTCTTTCATTATTGTTAGAATTGGATTAGTTTGCTTGTAAATTGTCTGAAAGGTTTTTCTGTGAACGCACCTGATCTTAGATAGAGCTCAATTCTGCTAACATAATTGATCCGTTATTAGCTAGCTGCCTAGCTACATCCTAAAAGTGTTGCAGCTTGGAGAGTTTTTTTTTTTTTTTGATCCATGGTGTCGCTCTCTTCCTTTCAAATTCCTCATTAGTTTCTGATTTGAGTGCAATTTGGATGGAGAATGCTGATTGCTCTTTTGGGTGTTTACCAGTTGTTCAAACGTCTTTCATCTGTTAGCACAAAGAGAGATTGCTCCTCGAGCAAGGAGGTCTGCCAAAAAATTATGGGAAGGCTGTTCCAGGGGGCAGAATAATTTTTGTGCCCCTGGAATTGAGGCTGTGAAAGATGCAAGGCAGGCTCTGTTATCATGGTAATCTAGTAATGAACGCAAGTTTTGCTTCTTCTTCTATATGCTATAAACTAGTTGAATTTCTGTACCATTTACGGTTTTTGATTTATACTTTTGCCTAAAATATTAAAAAAATAATTAATTTATTATCCATTATGAGTTTCTATAAATAACTTTTTGAATTTCTTAATTAGGATACAATACAATATTATGGGATATAAGTATATATTTAGATTGGTGTTAAAATAAAAGATTTTAAATAAAGTGGGACCCACAATAATAATAATAATAATAATAATAATAATAATAATAATAATAATAAATTGATACATATGCAAAATAAATAAGAGGCCGAGCTACTTTTCCATAAATTGAGTTGTGAATTTTGTAATACTCCGTATTGACTTTTGTTCATTCTCTAGGAACAAATCTGTTTTAAATGGGGACCCATATCTGCCTTTTGTATGTGTTTTTTTCCTAGAATTAGTATTAATGTTGCTTACATAACAGGGTAGAGGCACAGTCACTACGGCATCTGTCAGCCAAATATTGTCCATTGTTGCCACCTCCCAGATCAACTATTGCAGCAGCATTCAGTCCCGATGGAAAGACACTTGCTTCTACACAGTGAGTTCTTCCATTACTTTAATTATTGGGTTTCACATTTTAATAGATTGTTATGTGATGATCAAGTCATTGATGCTGCTTTTTGGGCTTGCAGTGGGGATTATACAGTAAAGATAATAGATTTTCACACTGGGAATTGTTTGAAAGTGCTATGTGGTCATAGAAGAACACCGTGGGTGGTAAGTGTTATTTAATAAGGTGAAAGTTCTATATGCTGTCATCGTATACTCTTTGGTTCATACAAGCGTGTTATTTATGTGACATATCAACTTTTATTTTTTCTAATGAACCCTCTGATATCCAATTGTTATTTGATTTGGTTTGTTAATTGTTACTTTACTTTTATGCAGTTTCCAACTCTTAAAAATGATAATATAGAGACTGTTCAAGTTATATAATGCATTTTGTTAATATCTGAAGCTGACATGCTTGGAATGTTAACTTTTTACATATTTATTTATATTGATTGTCTATCCCTTTCATCGGTGCATGTCTTTGAGGCAAATGTCTGAGCAATAATTGCAGTTCATTGGTTGTGTTGTCTGAATGTTGCTTCTAACATCTTTTTTTTGAAAATTGGTAGGTTAGATTCCACCCTATGTTTCCAGAGACATTAGCGAGTGGAAGTTTGGATCATGATGTACGTTTGTGGAACGCGAAGAATGGAGAATGCACAGGATCTCGTGACTTCTGTAATTACTTCATTTGCATTATTTGTTGCTTCATCAGTTGATCATTCATGTTTGGCATGAAGAATCTGGTGATTCTTGCAGTTCTAGCTCTTATGAGATAAAATACTGTGGTACTAGTGTTGACGGTTTAAATTAATTTTGCAGATCGCCCTATTGCTTCTCTTGCATTCCATGCACAAGAAGAGCTGCTGGCAGTAGCATCTGGCCATAAGGTGTCAATCATGCATGCTCTCAGAATTATTTTTTTGTTTGAAGTTTTCAGGATATTGACATTACAAATTATCTGTAGCTTTATATGTGGCACTACAACAAAAGGGTTGAACCATCCTTGCCTACTGTTGTGCTGAAAACTCGTCGCTCTCTTCGCGCTGTGCATTTCCACCCACTTGCAGCACCTTTTTTATTGACTGCTGAGGTGTGCCTTTTCATCTTGCTAAGGCTTATCTAATTTTCTGTTTTTTACTCGTGCTTCTTTTCTTCACCCGCCTTTCCTTATTTACAGGTGAATGATCTGGATTCATCAGATTCCTCTATGTCAATGGCAACTTCTCAGGGTTACGTGCGCTATCCCCCTCCAACTGTATATTTTGCCAATATCCAATCTAGCTTGGCTGAGGAACCCCCTCTGATGTCTCTTCCTTTATTGATCTGGCCCTCACTTTCTCAAGATGACGGTAGGATGTCTTTGCAGCATACTGATCCAGATGTTGGTTTGTCGGGCGCCCAACAAGCAGCTGGTTCATCATCACTAAGGCTTCTGACATATTCAACCTCATCTGGGCAGTATGAACTTTTATTATCTCCTGTTTACCCCAACAACTCAACCCCTCCTCCAGAAGAGATAGAAACTAATAATTTATCTGCTGAAATGGAAACTCCTGCACCTGAATCTGGTACAGATGCTATGGAGCCTGCCAGTGGGCAGCCTGAAGAACAAAGTAATAACTTCTTCCCATTTGGTGACCCTGCTTCTTGGGAGCTACCATTTTTACAAGGATGGTTAATAGGTCAAAGTCAAGCTGAAAACAGACTGATGCGTCCACCTAGTACAAGGGTTCAAGAAAATCAACTGGCAAGTAGAGAAATAACGAATCAAGATACACTTGCTTCTTCACCTGTGCCAATAGCTGCAACCTATTCTCGTGACAGTGGCAGGTATACTGCGCGAACTCGGGCATCAAGATCCTGCCTAAATCCTTCAACTTTTGACAGAGGTGCTTTTTATAGTAGGCGTCCAGATGAGCAAAGCCATTCTCAGCCTGTTGTTAGTAGAATTCAGTCAGAGCTTAACACATCTTTGGCGGCTGCAGCGGCAGCAGAGTTGCCATGTACTGTGAAATTAAGAATATGGCAACATGATATAAAAGATCCATGTGCTGCCCTTGTAGCAGATAAATGCCGCTTAAACATTCCACATGTTGTGCTTTGCAGGTAGGTTTATGTCCAGTGCACCTAAATGTATTGTTTTCTTGTCTTTGTGTTTGAAACACGAGTTTTGAAAGCTGATTTCCTTTTCCTGGCCTGTGAGTTTTGAATGTGAACTTGCATAATCATCATGAGCCTTGATTTCTTTCTCTTAACTTATGCTAATTTTTGTAGTGAGATGGGCGCCCATTTTTCTCCTTGTGGGAGATTTTTGGCTGCTTGTGTTGCATGCATGCTGTTGAATATGGAAGGTGATTCTGGTCTACAAACACAGGCAAATCAGGATCTTACTGGAGCTGCAACATCTCCTACACAACACCCAATTTCTGCCCACAAAGTTATTTATGAACTTAGGATATATTCACTTGAGGAAGCAACGTAAGTTCTGGAATGGAATATATATAATATGCATATGCTTTGAAATTCTTATTCTATTTCCCATGGTTTACTCTAGCATCACATTTTTTGTTCCCTGGCACTATCTGTGCAGATTTGGTTCAGTGCTTGCTTCAAGGGCTATCAGAGCAGCTCATTGTTTGACTTCAATCCAGGTAACCTCTTGCTTTTTAATCTCTCATGTCATGATTATATTGAGTTGCAGCAATTTTCATAAGCTTCTCAAGTTATCTTCACACTCTTAGGGCTCTCTTGTAGTCGAGTGTTATTTGAAAAGTAACAGATGTTTCTGACATTGCTGTCTACCTCTTCTATGTCCTTGTAGTTCTCTCCAACGTCAGAGCACTTGTTGCTTGCTTATGGGCGATCTCATAGTTCTCTTCTCAAAAGCATTGTCATTGATGGAGAGACAACAATTCCTATTTACACAATTTTAGAGGTAAATAACAAGTTTTCGTGATTTATAGTCGATGCTTTGCATGGGCATGTGTGCATGATGTATATGCACTACAGTTTAAGTTTACCTTGTTATTTACATATTTTATGCATATTATCAAGGACTTCTCATCATGGAAGTTTTGTTCATTAACACAATGGGATTCTTTGAATTATTTTCATTTGTATGATGTTCTTTGTTAAGAAGAGTAATATCTGCCAAGTATTTACATTTTTATGTAGCAGTGTGTGGCCTTGTGTCGTAGCTGTTTTGTTCGTTATTCAGCATTATGCTAATAAACAGTGTGCGGTTGTAATTAAGCTCTACTTCGTTAACATTATTTAGGTGTACAGAGTGTCTGATATGGAACTTGTGAGAGTGCTTCCTAATGCAGAGGATGAGGTCAATGTGGCTTGTTTTCATCCTTCAGTAGGTGGTGGCCTTGTATACGGGACTAAGGTAGACAAAAACGAGCTTGTTTCCACTCTTGCGTTTTTATACAGATATTATTTTTTTTTCAGTTTACCTTCAAGGCTGGCTATTTAAATTTGCAGGAAGGGAAGCTTAGGATTCTACAGTATGATAGCTCCCAAAATGTTAATAGCGCATCATCTTCGTGTCCAGACGAAAGAATACTTGAGGTATTATTTTGGAAAAATTGTATTTGATTGTTTATGTTTATTATTTTGTGTAATTGTGGTTTGTTGATGAATGCAGTTGTAAATAGAGGGACATGATTGTCTTTTGAAATGCATGTGGGGGTGCCAACTTATGGTACTAGCATCATTAAACACCATACGCTTAGGCAAAATTTTCAGCTTTAAATTTCAATGGTTAGTCATCTTCTTCCAAATCTCAATCCGATTTAGCTATGACGAACTCGTTTCATATGTTTTTGCATGAAACGTTTCATTTTACATGAAAGCTTTTGGATAGTTTTTATTCATTTGATTCTCAGCTTTCAGGTTGGGTGACAAGCACGCTCAGCTGTTACTTCAATCGCTCAAGTTTGTCTCATAAATGCAAGAAAACCCGGAAACTAGCTCAGATTCTCGATGCTTGTTTTGTTATACAAGTAAGATTACCAAGAAAGTGTCATAATCTTAGCCAAGCTATTCAAACAGGCATTTGCAAGTTTAATATAGAGAGTCAAGTTTGTTAAGTCCAAATATTTAATTTCGTGTGATTCACCTATTTATTTCTGGTGTTTGTTTCTTCATGTAAGATGTAAAAAGACGAGATGGGTCATTCATGGGTATGTTATTTCAGTGCTTGTATACTATTATAGTGATGTTTGTATCCAAAACATCATATTTTACACGTTAAGAATAAAGCTTGAAATTGGAGAAATTGCTTTTACATCTGTCAGATAGATATTGTTCTTACGACTACAATATCTGGTCTGTATTGAACTTGTTTTTACGAACTTGTCTAACGTAATTGTCATATTTTTTTTTGTTAAGAGATTATGATTGGAAATTCGAAACTTGATCAATTTGATAAGACCCCAAATATAGGATAAGGTGGGCCTTAAACGAATAATAGTCCAATTCAATCTGATCCGAAATTAATATAAACTAATCCAATTGCCACCATTACTAAGAAAGTCAAACCTACTTTTGAGGAGATGGAGGAGCCTGGATCTGCTATGGCCATGGACGTCGACAGAGACGACGACGTGGACCCTTTCTTCGGACCCGACAACAAGCTCGTCGATGCCAACTTTTTCAACTCCTTCAACAACGACTTCGACTATTCTGACATTAGCTAATTCATACTCACTCTACTAAAGAAGGATAGATTTTCGCTTCCCATGCTTAATGGTTAGAATTTTGGCCCAAGTGTGAAGAATTTTGCGCCAAAACTTGAAGCATCGTACTTATCCATAGCTTCTTATTTTTGTGATTTAGATTTTTTTTCTTATAAATGTACTTGCATCCATAATCCATTGATGTCACCGTTCTTATAAAAGCTTGTTTCAGCTCAAAAAGTTTGCGTTCTTCTACGACTCATGAGATGAGAAGCAGTTGACAAGGAATTCTGAAAGTCGTGCTTTTTATCTCGTTGGATTGTGGTGGATTGATTATTCGTATGTATCGTTGTGTCAATCTTGAGCTTGGTGTAATTGTTTGAATGGAAAGGCATTCTGCTTCTACTTACAATATTACTGTGGAATGATGTTAAACAATTCTGGTTAAGATTGAGCTGAATTGCAGCCTTGCTGGTCAATGTTTTAAGACATCGTTTCATAGAGTGTTCAAGGGGAAAAACACTGAATAATTGATTCTTCTACTAGTTTCTAATTAGTCCATTCAATTGTGCATATGGGCTTGACCAGGATTTCTAATGTTTTTTATAAGCTTTAGACTTGTAGAACAAGATCAAGGTTATGATATCATGACACACTGAATATATGGTATCAACTATCAAGGTCTAATTTCAGCAATTCCTACAACACCATGGTTATAATATTTTCCAAAAAAAAATATGGAAATCCACTGTTTGGCAATGCAAAATGAATGACTCACAAATTCATTGTTTCAACAGAAAATCCAGAGAGCAAACTACATGTAGAAACTATGTTTTGTACCCATAAACGGGACATTAGGCCAACAGGTTCTCTTCAAGCTGAAAAAAGGTAAAATAAATATTGCTAATAATATCTTATGAGTATAGAAGACAAATATCTGAATGCAAAGTGCCACTGCTTTTTGTTCCTACCAAAGAGAAGATTGTGAAGAGGAGTTAGTAACTTCTGCCCCAATATGTCCACTTCTTTGCAGGCTTTCCTGAAGCAAAGCAAATTGTTCCTGCCAAAAAATCAAAGGTTTTGGTTGATCTCAGTTCTGCAAAAATAAACAAGAAACCTAACCGGGGACATACCTTCCTCCATCTCGGGCTGTTCAAACGGTGTACACAATGTCTTTGCTGCACCCATCTCACCCTTTGTTCTTGCCTTGACATCCTTTTCAACTTCCTGCAGAATCATAGCATACGAAAAAGAAAGAAACTATATTAAATGAAGATCACCACAAGATTTAGAGCAAATTAGCTGTTCTCTCATTTCAGAACTTGTTTGTAGATCACTTTGGCAGAGACCATAAGCAAAAATCTTGGAAAGAACTGCTTAATGGTTACTTTTCTTTGCTAGTATGAAGACTGCTGAAAAAAATGATTGATTATCAAGAGTGCTATCCTACTATTTAGGAAACAAGGGGAAGCTCATTATGATATTTAGCGAGCAACTCAGGCCTGCTCCCAGAGTTTGATAACATACTTATTCCAAGAAACCAAAACACGAGACAATGAAAACAGTTACAGTATTTAAATCTAAGGGAAGATAATGTGATTTACCTCCTCATCGCACCACGGAGCCAAGATCAATTTCTTCTGTCCCAATGCTTCAGCAAACTCATCCCAAGTCTTGACAACCTTGACACATGCGTCTCTCTTCATTTTTGCAACATCAAAGAGATTCTGTTGAATCTTGGCTAAAACATCTTGTACTTGGTCAACTAAGTCAGCCATTGGTATATCCACTTTGTCAGAATTATCTCGGCGAACAAGACGTACCTGCAATGTGATAGAATATAATTATAGCTACACAGTTGTAGAAATTTTGATTAAATAACAGTACTGTCAAAAAATTAGAATTATATCATGAAGATTGAAGAAATTTTATTCAATTAACAATACTGTCGATAATAAATGAAATGAAAAGACAAAAAAACTTAGATAATATCCCCTACAAAGAATCTTATTACTCAAAATATACTTAATAGCAAGAAACTAGAGGACCCAAGTTACCCAACCACCACAATGGGTGACAGCAACAGCAACTGAGAGGCCATAAAGAACTACATGGACCTAACTAACAATCTGATAAAAGAAATTATGACTAGCAAGCAATACACAGACCTGACTCTTGGCCAAATCCTTTGGTCCAATCTCAATCCTCAAAGGAACACCTTTCATCTCCCAGTTTGAATACTTCCAACCAGGTGAATAGTTATCTCTAAGATCGGCTTCAACTCGAATGCCTGCTTCACTCAAAGTTTTGACGGTAGAAGTACAAGCATCGAAAATTGCTTGTGTATCTGCATCTTTAAAAGGGACAGGAACCACAATAACTTGAACAGCTGCTACTTTGGGTGGCAACACTAAGCCTTTGTCATCACCATGAACCATCACCATCACCCCAATCTGCAAAGAGTGCAAAATAATGAGTCTTGGCAGAGGGATAGCACAAGCTCTTTCATGGGTAATCACTCAAAATTACTACAATTGACCTTTTTTTAAAAGATTACTGAAATTGATTTTTTTTTAAAAAAGAATCACTTTAGATTGTATTCCAACATGAAATCATATTCTGCAAATGGAAAGAGAACCACTAACTGAATAGAACTTGACAGTTTAGCAACCAGGTACCAATACGAGTAAGAAGACCCAATTGGTTTGTAAAAAAATGATTAAGCTGCTTCATGCACCTTACTTTAAATCAAAAGTAAAAGCCCAATGTGAAATCTAAGAAAAAAGACTCTTTTGAAAATGAATTAATGATATGACCTTCCATAGGTTCAAAAAATGCAGTAGAAGCAGCTTACTGTTCGAGTACTGTATGCCCATGAATTCTGCCAGACCATTGCCTTCTCTCCCTTGTCATTTTCAAAAGTTATATCAAACATCTTAGCAAAATTTTGACCTAAACAATGTGATGTTGCACCTTGAACGCCACGCCCTGTATTTGGGATAAAAGCCTGACAAAAAAGGAAGACAACATGATTTTACTGAAAAAGTACAAACCACAATTACAACATGTATGAATTGAAAAAGGAAACAATGCATGCCTCCACACTAGTAGTGTAATAGCCACCAGCAAACTTTTCCAGCTCACTCTTCTTTCCTTTTATCACAGGAACAGCCAAATATTCTTCATAAACCTGTCTGTAGAGCTCCAAAATTTCAAGAACCTGTTGCAATGGTAACATTTTTCTATTATGGATGATGCACAATTATTATAGTACATAATAACTGCACAAAGAAAGATTTATGACAGACTGCTTGTGGCTGTGTTTCAGCAAATGAAAAAGATCCTGATAGTTACAAGAGAGTGAGATACTATGGATAGAGAAACGTTTAACGCTCTCAAGTTAATGTCAAGAGAGGATCTTCAAGAAACACTAGTACACGCATCAATATCAAGTCAACAATGCATGCTATATATATAATTATTCAACGCCGTTTTTAATCTACATGTATCACAACATACAAACTAATGAAACAGCAAATGGTGTCATAATCATTTTGTGGACTCAAAAGAAAAATGAATAATGGGAACTGAGAAGTGTGCAAAAACCAAAATAAGAGCATTACCTCAGTATCTGCCTCTTCTTGTGTTGCAAAAGCTGTGTGGCCTTCTTGCCAGAGAAACTCTCTACTCCTATAAACATAAATCGGATTTGATTCAGACACAGAAGAATGTGTATAGCACCATTTAACCTAGTACATAATTTTATTAAAAAAATGCCAGTGTTTTATATAAGAAATTTTCATTAGAGCAATACCTCAGCATCTACCTCTAGACATGACATGGATCATGGCAGTGTTTAACAATAAGTACAAGAGCTAAGACACTAAAGTATAGCAAAGTCTAAACCAGGGGTAGATTATTTATAGTTCATTAGCTCAATAATATAATTTACATCAGTCACTCGTACATATGATTTACCTGATAAAAGGAGTAGGATGGCTGAATTCCCATCTGACAACATTGCACCACTGATTAAGCCTTAAAGGTAAATCACGGTGACCCCTTATCCACTTAGAGTAGTAAGGATACATGACAGTCTCACTTGTGGGACGGATAGCTATTGGGACTTCCAAGTCAGATTGCCCCGACTTTGTGACCCAAGCAACCTAAAATAAGTTGAATACCATTAATGAAGTATTTAAAAAACAGGTAAGGTGACAAAACAAATAACTTTAATAGCAGATTAGCCTGAAGAGACCTATTCCATAAAATATGTGTATTATAAACAGCTCAACACAAAACTGTTCCATAATTTACTGTCACGGAGTTGTAGTAAGGAACTACTCCTAGGCCCTAGGGTAATTCATTGCACCTAAGCGCTGTATGAAAATATTACCTCTGGGGCAAACCCCTCTATATGGTCCTTCTCCTTTTGGAGTACACCTGGGGAAACAAAGAGAGGGAAATAGCAATTCTTGATTTTCATTTTCTTTATCTCTGCGTCAAAAAATGTCTGCAAGTAGGACAAATGAGCAACTATCATCAGCACAATCATCAAAAGGTTATAAGAGACTTAATCACTTTTTCAAAGTTTCCTACACATAATTTTGACGCATTCATTATATTTCCTTAATTTAAGCTCCTCCTGTTCATCCAATGTTTAAGATCATCCAATATTTAAGGTATGCTTATTGTGATGTATTCATTACATTTACTTGATTATTAAGCTCCTATTCTATAAATTGTTTAAGAAATGTTGCAACATTCCATCTCTGAAGGGATATACTGTGATCGGCTCACTATAAGTCTATAACTTATGCAGGGCAGTCTATCAGAATCTAAATACTTAAAGAGTGAAAATATATATATGTGGCGATAACAACATCATCGCATTTCTTACAATTAAGCAGTAGGCGCTCTCATGGCGACAGAAAATACACTGTAATTACTAATTTGATCAAATGTACGCCCAATAAATTCTTATGTCAATTTAATTAGTGGAAATAATTGTATGCTCCAATAATCAAAACCAAATTCATCAGCTGAAAAGGATCCAACACTCACTTGCATGGCCTCCCAAATGGACATGGTCCATGGGCGAAGAATGTAACATCCAGAAATATCATAATACTCAATCATTTCCGAGTTTACAACAACCTGGAGAAAATAAGAAAAAAAGAAGTAACAGTCATTTCAAACACAAATTTCTCACATAAAACAACAAACCAGGATATAAGCAATATAGAGGCACCTCAGAATACCACTCCCCGAAATTATCATCCTTTTTGTTAGTCAAACCCAGACCAGTCTCCTTCTTCACCTCTTTCTTCTTCCCTCCTGATCCACCAGTAACAAAGTATCAAACAAAAAATATCACAGAACAAAAGCTTGAGATTGCAATTTCGAGAAGAAAACACACCAGCTTTCGCTTTGCCACTCCCTTTCCCCTGCTCGGTACCCCCCATATCTGGTGGAAATCTGCAATAGAATGATCAAATCGGCAACATTTCAGCTTCAAAATTTAAATCGATTAGGCACAAGTGCGGGATTCAGTAGATACAAGAAAAAACCCTGAATCGGGGAAAACAAGAAAAAAAGAAGAGAGAGAGGCTAGATCTAGCCCCAACTAGAACCCGACGGGTATATGGAGTAATTCAATCTAAAAATCGCGTCCCAGTTGCGGGAGAGAGAAGAGAAGAGCGATGGAGATGAGATAGTACCTGGAACTGAAAGAGTGTGCGCCGGCGGGAGAAGAAAGAGGGGGAGGAAGATAAGGAAACGAAGCGAAAGAGAAACCCTCGACAAATAGGCAACGGCTACGCTCTTAAAAGTCTCCGGTCCACTCTCTCTCCACTCCCTCTAAAAAATAAAATTATATATTTCTCCTCCCTTATCTACCCTAATACATTATAAAGCAGAACACAAATCTGTTATAAAATTTGCGCCATGTGACATTTTTAAATAAATTAATATAAAATTATATTTTAATAAATTTTGTAACAACTTACAAGTATTCTTACTATATATACTAAATAGATAACATGTTCATATAACTTTTTTATGTATATAATTTTCTATTTATGGATTATGTATTAGTTTAATACAATAGATAACATATTTATATAATTTGTATATACATAAATTCCTATGAGATGATATTTTCCATATTAATTTAATATTTTTATCTCTTAACAAGATTTAGGGTCTTAATATTTTTTTATCTTTTAACAAAACCTGAGCTCCAAGTATAAAATTTATATCCATATAATGATATAATTTTAAATAATAAATTTTGTTATGTTGATACATTTTTATTTTGAGAAAAATATATAATTTTATGTTTATGGCTAAGATTATTTATAAATGTCAAAAAAAAATTCGAAATTTAATTTAAATTAATAAAATTAGATTTTCTTTATCTTTTTATGCATTTATATTAAAGATTTTTTCTCAAATCAAAGTTTGATAAAAAAAAAATTACAAATCTTGATGAATACTTGCTTAAATTGAATTTTGATAAAAATTTACATTACATTTTTCTTAATTTCCTTTTTATTTTATTTATGTAAATATAGAATTTTTTTATCTAGACCCACCTTACATTTAAATTTTTATATCTCTATATTTTTTTGTAATTTAAATATGGATGATAGGTTGGTTAATACATTGAATTTTGTAAAATTTCATATAAATTAATTTCATTTATATTTTATTTGTCCGTTATGTAAATTTAGTATGAAAAACAACTTTATAGATGGATTGAATTTTACAAAATAATACATAGATAATTTTCTCTATATTTTATGTCTTAAATCAAGGACAATGTTCTCTTCTATACTAATCTTTATATTGTATTTTCATATTTACAAACATTCTTATTATTATAGAGTAAAAGATAAGAACCCTAATATATAATTTTAATAAATTAAATTTAAAAAAATATTTTAATAAATTATATTATGCTTTGTAGATAACTTATCCTAATTATTATTATCTTTAAAAAAATCAAGTATTTTATACATATTTGTGTCTAACAAAATAAGAAAATATTAATGAAAAATATTCAATAAAAAGTAAAATCAATATTTTTATAATTTCAATCTAAAATCGGACAAGATCTTCACACATAATGAAAAAATATTTAAAAATATATTCAATTAAAATATGGAGTACAATTACACCTGTCAATCGGGTCGGGTCGGGCGGGTTCGGGTTCGGTCATTTCGGGTTCAGGTTTAATCGGGTTCAGTTTCGTTATGGGTCACGGGTCAATCGGGTCAGGTTGTAGCGGATTTTCGGTCGGGTCAGGTTGACCAGCGGGTCTAAAATATCCTTTTTTATGATTATTAAAATAAAATTTTAATTAAATAATAATATTTAATTATAACAAATATTATTTTCATTTAATTTAATAATAAAATATATTATAATTTTTAAAATAAAAATTAAAAGTTCTATAAATATACTAAATCGGTCAACCCAACGGGTTTCGGGTTTCAACCCAACGGGTCTCGGGTTCTATCGGGTTCGATTGATTTTGGGTTTCAGGTTCAAATTTTCGGGTTTTGACCCTAAAATTATCGGGCGGTTCGGGTCGGGTTGCGGGTTCGGTCAGCTTTTGACACCTCTAAGTACAATCTAAAAAAAAATTGTCTATTGCATAATTTAGTATGAAATTATATAAATATATTTATTATATAAATATATTATCCCGTGAATATCACGGGACTTCAACTAGTTTTATATTTTTGGCTAAATCAACCCTAATACATTATAAAGCAGAACCCAATATGTTGTAAAATTTGCGCCACGTGGCATTTTTGAATAAATTAATATAAAATTATATTAAATAAATTTTGTAACAACTTATAGTATTCTTGAAATATATACTAAATAGATAACATATTTATATAATATTTTATCTATATAATTTTCTATCTACGGATTATGTATTAGTTTACTACAATAATATTTTATGTATTTATATAATTTTCTATCTATGGATTATGTATTAGTTTACTACAATAGATAACCTATTTATATAATTTTTATATACATAAATTTCTATGAGATGATATTTTCCATATTAATTTAATATTTTTATCTTTTAACAAGATTTAGGGTCTTAATATATTTATTTTTTTATCATTTAACAAGGCTTGAGCTTCAAGTATAAAATTTATATCTATATAATGATATAATTTTAAATAAGAAATTTTGTTATGTTGATATATTTTTATTTTGAGAAAAAGATATAATTTTATTTTTATGACTAAGATTATATGTAAATGTCAAAAAAATAAAAATTCGAATTTTAATTAAAATTAATAAAATTATATTTTCTTTATCTTTTTATGCATTTATATTAAATATTTTTTCTTAAATCAAAGTTTGATAAAAAGAAAAGAAAAATATACAAATCTTGATGAATATATACTTGCTTAAATTGAATATTGATAAAAATTTACATTACATTTTTCTTAATTTTATTTTTATTTTATTTATGTAAATATAGAATATATTTTTTTATCCAGCCCCACCTTACATTTAATTTTTTTTATCTCTATATTTTTTTTTGTAATTTAATATAGATGATAGGTTGATTAATACATTGAATTTTGTAGATTTTCATATACATTAATTTTCTTTATATTTTATTTCTTTGTTATGTAAATTTATTATGGAAAACAACTTTATATATGGATTGAATTTTGCAAAATAATACATAAATAATTTTCTCTATATTTTATCTCTTAAATCAAGGACAATGTTCTCTTCTATACTAATATTTATATTGTATTTTTCATATTTATAAACATTCTTATTATTATAAAATAAAAAAAAGAACCCTAATATATAATTTTATAAATTAACTTTAAAAAATATTTTAATAAATTATATTATGTTTTATAGATAACCTATCCTAATTATTATTATCTTTATAAAAAAAATATTATTTAAAAATATTCAATCAAAAGTAAAATCAATATTTTAATAATTTCAATCTAAATTTGGACAAGATCTCCACAAATAATGAAAAAATATTTAAAAATATATTCAATTAAAATATGGAGTACAATCTAAAAAATAATTTGTCTATTGCATAATTTATTATGAAATTTATTATGAAATTATGGAGTATAATTTATTATGAAATTATATAAATATATATAGTATTTTAAATTAATATCGTAAAATTGTATAGTTTTTTAGTAAAATTATCCCGTGAATATCACTGGACTTCAACTAGTTAGAATAAATACCCCAACTTTTGAGTTTGTTTGCGTTTAATACTTTAACCTTTAAAGTTGATTTTACTTGCTGAACTTTATTTTATTTTTTAAAAAAATATTAAAGAACTTGTGTTATGTAACGATATTTAAATTTTTAATTTTTTAAAATGATATTATTAGAAATTTGTTCAAACTCTTTTGTTAAATAATAATTTGTTAATAGTTTAGAAAGTTTTATTTATTTTTGAAATAGCATCATGTAATAACTCTCAAATTTATAAACATTTCTATTAAATTTCATATTAAATTTTATTTAAATATGTTAAACATAAAATAATTTATATTTAAAATAAATTTTAAATTTAAATTTTTAGATGATATTTATTTTTCAAATTTTGGTATTCGAATAATAAGAAGAACGGTATGGACCCATGGTAATTATGATATATTGATATATCATTTGAGTGATAAAATAATTTACTTATAACATATTTAAATTTATTATAATAGAAAAATAAATAAAAAAAATTAAGACTTTGAAAATGATTACATAATACCATTTTACAAGTTTGAAAATAAATAAAAGCTTTTAAATTATTTAAATAATTTATTAAACGACACAAGAGTTATTACGTACATAACATGATTCCCTTAACGTTTTGTAAAAAAAAAAGCTCCTAAGTGCAACCAATTTCAGAAGTTAGACTATGTACTGTAATTTTCAAAGATTAGGCTACTTTGCACAATTAACCTTAAAGGTTGGGTTATTTTCTATAATTTAGCCTATTTTTTGGGCAACACGGTATCTAAATTCTAAACCACTAGCACTCGACTAATTTGTGTCCGGTTGAGACAAGGTGAAATTTTGGTACTCATCACTACGAGGATGTGATACATACCCCTGATAAATACATCTCTACCCCTTGTCTTCTTCCTCACTCTTCTTCTCCGTTAACCCCCAACTCCATTGATGAAGAATGATACGAGCCCGGTGTGGATTCGTATCGAAAACCCTTGTTGATCAAGGGGGTGAGACGCACCCGACGTGGGATTGGCTCGATAAACGTGGTTGGTAGCCACAGGAAGAAGAACGATAATAAATTTAGAGCAAAGGGATAAATTAATTAATTGATTTCATTGATTGATAGCAGCCTAACAACTTAAGGGTATTTATAATAACCCTAATATCTAAATAAGAAAAACCCTAATTGTTATAATATTAAAAAGATACTCTTACTAGAAAATCAAATCAAATCTCTAAATAAAAGGAAACAACATATTCTAAAATAAATAATTATAATTAATTAATGAAAGTGTATCAATTCTCCCCCGTTGAGAATCGACTTGTCCTCAAGTCGGAAATCAGGAGGAGACTTATTAAACGAAACTTCGAGCTGAATCCGTCAGGATCCCATTGCACATGTAGCATGAGTTGATGCATCACCAGAAAAGCAATTTGGTTGTGAACCCCATAACTCCTAAACCAATACATGAAGATATCGCCTGCAAAAGCTGAAAACTCAGGCTCCACCAATTCATCCATAGAGTCTTTGAAGTTGTTGTCAGTTGGCTTAGCGCCAAAGATTTGCGGACTTGATTGGTGAGCCTGCATCTTCAAGCGCGGAGGCGCAACTTCCCGCACAAACGGTTCAGATGTGGGAGAGGAAAGCGACGCCGGCGTCGGGTGTGGTGTGGCGGGAGCCGCGGGCGCGGGGACAGACGCCGCAAGCGTGGGAGAATGGGTCGCGGGCGCCGGAGGGCTGGCCGTGGGCGCTGGGGCATCGATTACGGGTGCCGGGGCATTGGCCGCGGGTGCCGAGTAATCGGCCGCGGTCGCGGGGTCGCTGGCGTAGGGTTTCGCTGCGACGCGGTCGCATCTTTGAAAGGAATGCCCAGGATGGAAAAAAGTAGATTTGTCCGTCGTCGTTGAACTTCAAGATCTCTGCGGGTGTTTTGCATGTCATCCTTCAATTTCAAGAGCATATCTCGCATCTCTGTGATTGAAACCGGATCGGAAACTCCAGGGTTAGACATAGTGTTCAAAATGAAAGCACCAATTGATACGAGCCCGGTGTGGATTCGTATCGAAAACCCTTGTTGGTCAAGGGGATGAGACGCACCCGATGTGGGATTGGCTCGATAAACGTGGTTGGTAGCCACGGGAAGAAGAACGATAATAAATTTAGAGCAAAGAGATAAATTAATTAATTGATTTCATTGATTGATAGCAGCCTAACAACTTAAGGGTATTTATAATAACCCTGGTATCTAAATAAGAAAAACCCTAATTGCTATAATATTAAAAAAGATACTCTTACTAGAAAATAAAATTAAATCTCTAAATAAAAAGAAACAACATATTCCAAAATAAATAATTATAATTAATTAATGATAGCGTATCAAAGAAGCTTCTTCACCACTGTCGCTTCTTTGCCTCGTCAAAGTCTACAAAATTTCGTCACCCCGTGTCCAAATTCATTCAACTGATAAAAAAATAATAGGAAGGAGAACCAGAGAGAGAGAGAGAGTCTGGACAAAACTGTCTTATATAGAAGGAGGCAAGAGTTTACGCCTCTCATTCTCTCTCTCCTTTACTCTCTTTTCTCTCTTCTTCATCCACGCCTCTCATTCGCTCTCTCGTTCTCCAAACACAATAACCCTAGGTCGGTCCAACACCGGTTTCCTAGCCGAGTCCTTTGTTCGGCCCTTGTACTCGGTGTTCTGTTACGCCAAATCTGATCGATCCCTTTCAGAGACTTGTAAGATTTGATCCTTACGGTGCTATCACCATTTGAGCGGGACTACACTGGGTGATGATGTTATGTACTTTCCACAAACAAAAGAAAAAAGACACAAAGACGAGATAAAAGTTTGAAAATGAGGAAATTAGTGATGGAAACATGTTGTGCACAACATAAGACAATCATCAGGAAAACCACCACAAATCTCTAAAGACAAATAAAACCTGGTTTATCTAGATGGAGCAAATCCCAGAAATGCTTGTGGAGCCGGCCAAACTAGAAGAAAAAATAATCTAGCACAATTAATCGACACATGTAAATGCAAGATTTCTTTTAATTTGGATTGTAATTGAAAAAAGATGGTTCATAACCATGTTTGTACATCTAATTCACATACAATGAAGATAACAATCACCCCCATGTCTATCTATCCAAAATCCAAATACACTCTTCAACCTTGATAGCCTTAACTGCATTCTAGTATATCCTTAATTGCATTCTAATACCTTTTCAATAACGCATTGAGCGTCAGAAAAAAACCATTCCTGTCACAACAAAGCTCTTGCAAGATCTCCATCTCCTTTGACCCATTTGTTTTGCTTGATCAATGAATTGTTGCCTAACCGTCATTTCCTCGGATATTAGAGGCATGCCCAGTTAACCAAAAAACGACCCCATGGCCAATCCAAGCATCAATAAAAAAATGAAAACAATAATTTGCTAGTACAGGAACACAATTGAGAGAAACTACAAATAGAGGAAGGTCAAAAAAGGGGGTAACTTGTGCTTGGAAATGCCAAATTTGTGAAATCTCGATCGCCAACGAGATCACCGATGAGTCCGCTACTACCTATTCTTCGACGATGTTCTCGAGGATAGTGATGTTTTAATCGCTAAAAGGGGCTAGGGATTTGGAGTCTTCGGGAAGAGATAGAGGAGAATTTCTAAAAGACATGAAGGTCCTTGTCACCGAAACCAGAAATGTTTTTTGGGAGGACCTAAAAATTTCCTAGCCTCCCAAATTTTTTCTAGTGCAGTTAAAAGAATTTTCATTTTTTTTACAAAATAGTGAAAACACTTAAAAAAATCTCAAAAGTTATAAATTCGTAACTAGAATAACTATTTTTTTTTGTCAATGACACTGCCCGTGAGAGACGAAACATATACCTCATATGCCTACCTTGAAATCCTATATGCTTGAGTAGGTGCATGAAGACACTAAAATAAGTGCTTAAAACATGCACTCGTACTTTATTTTATGATAGTCAAATATTTTAACATAACCCTACTCTCTTAAAGCTTTCGGATTTAATTACCGTATGAAGATATAATATTTTTTTTTAAAAATGACATTCTAACTAAGTAAATGACATGTAAAAGTCGTTTGCATATTTGTAATCTTTAAATGATCATAAATTTTTGCTCGGATATCAGATTGAAGCTTATAATATATCAAATTGAAACTATCAACGAAAGAAAAACATATATCGAAAAAATTGGATTGGGGGAGGGGGGCAGGGCCACTTCTAGCCCCCATATAGTTCTGCCCTTGCATGTCACTTTTGCCGATCAGATTCGTCGCTAGGAAACCAAAGTCAGAAGTTCAGGGTTTGGAGACACATGCGACGAAAGAGGTACCATCGAATCTGAACGAATGTTGAGTAAAGAAGGTCTTGAAGACTTTTAGAGAGCTTGATTGAGGCAGATTTGCAGGCGGCTTGAAGATGGTAGTTGGAAGGAGGAATCGAAGTCGATCGAAAGTTCATGAAAAGAAGGTAACTCGGGAAAGGGGGGAAAGGACAAATGACAAAGGGGGTTATTACACAAAAAAAGAATTGGTTGAAAAAGAATTACGTTTTTTTTATAGGGTAAGGATTAGGGTCGTCACAAGTGCCTAGAGCATCTACTAGGGATGAGAATTGGTTACTAACCAATTCTTAAAAAAAGGACAAACCGTCGTCCGAGAAATTTAGAACAGTGACCTCGAGGTACTACCTCAAAGACCAAAATTGTTGAACCAAATATCCGAAGGCGAAAAAGAATTACGTTACCTATCTATTTGCTAACTTAAAATGAAATATTTCAGACAATTACCTCTATGGCTCTATTCCATATCCGTCTCCAAAATATTTGTTCATATTGTATTTTTTTAATCATAGTGTTAGGTACTAATAATTCCAACGAAAGATTTTTTATTTTGAAATTTTATGATTGACGTGTATTTTAAACAGGATGGTTTTTGTAACTATGAAATTGATAGTTACTACTAGTGTTGTGTTCCACGGAATTTAATAATACGTATTAGTATAATTTAAGAAAGCCACAAATGAAACAAAAGCCCGTCTAGCTCAGTTGGTAGAGCGCAAGGCTCTTAACCTTGTGGTCGTGGGTTCGAGCCCCACGGTGGGCGTGTTTTTTTCCCCTCTAGATATAGCTATTTTTTTATGCACAAATGGATTCCTTCCCCCGTCTTTTCAGTATGTATAATTATGAAATCTTCTCTCATAAAATTTGTCTTTTAGATCCAAGAAAGAAAAAAGATATCTTTATTTTAAAATATCTTTTGTACATATATATTGGATTTGCTAAAGTGTGTGAATATTTGTTGTTAAATTATGATGTGTGAAATAGACTTCATATTAAGCATACCATATGCTTAAAGTTTTTAGTTAGGTGCATGACCTATGATAATGTCATTATTACGTAATGTCCTTCATATTTTTAATACTTATGAAAAATACGTCATCACATACATATATATTTATATATGGATCGCAAAATGCAAAGTTATATAAGCTTGTTTGTTTGTGTTTGTTGAAAGCTAGCTCTTATGCACCATTGCACGTACCCTTTCTGATACTACTTTAGTACGTGGATAAGAAGGAAGGAAAAAGGCACGCAAACAATATTTTTAAATTGGAACATGATGAGTAATATCCTATATAATAATATACATTTGTGCACAAAGGAAACTTACATAGGCGACAATAATAGAGGCGGATATTTGCATAGTTACAAAATTTCTAGAACGTTAACTTGTATTATGATAATGAACAAACGTGTACGGTTTGCTGTCAAGGTGGACAACATCCACTCTATATAAAATTTAGAAACATGGAAAGTAATGGGCTTTGCAATTATGGAGTTTGTGTTTTGCAATATAATATTAGCTTGTGCTCTCTGATCTCAGTTAGCATTATTATCCTACTAAGTGCAACCATAAGGTAGGGTAGCTTAATTAGATTCATATTTCATTGTTTAAATTTCTTCATGATTTCTACATACATAGATATTGAATAAATCAGATCTCACTATTTTATATTCATGCTTTTCGTAATATATTCGTACTAATTAAAAAGCATAAAGAGATATTTTCTATCTTTTCCAGTTCAAGTAATTTGTTAATATATATCTCGATCTGCAGTATATATGTATATTATGAATTCAATAATTATATTTGAAATAAAGGCAAAAAAAAAGAGTTTCGAATGCCAAAGGTTGTTAATTGCTAAAGCAACAAGAAATAGAGGTTATATAGAGTTGCCTATTAGGCCAACTCCTTTTGATAGATAGGCTCATAGGCATTGATCTTCAAATCCGAAAAAGAGTACAATTTTAGATGTGTTTCACACATCTACTACCCTCTCCTTCTAGAGAATTCAAACTCTCCAACAACAACAAAAAAATACATGAAAATACTATCAAACTACTAAGTTAAGATATATCATACCAGGACCTCTGCAAACTCACCAAAAGAGTTTAGTAAAAAGGAGACACAAAATGGGCTAGAAAATTGGCTTGTTTGCTTGTAGCACACAAGCCATTAAAATTGCCCTGAACATCCTCAAAGCTCCATAACCCGTCGTCCCACAACATGTCATGTTGCTGGTTTTGCGATTGTTGATCGCTTGATCCCTCCGAGTTAGAGGTGTCACTATTAATCATCATAGAGTAGAAGAGTCCTTGCTCCTCACCATTCATGTTATTCGGATACATACCGGTGGCAGTGGCGGTGATAGCACCGGTGGTGGGCCCCATTTGCGCTAGGGAACTAGTAGGGACCACTCGATCATCACTCACCTCTAGGAAAGACATGAACTTCTTCATGTCGAATTGGTAGAACTCGTGCTCTTGTTGTTGTAGTTGTTGCTTCTGTTGTTGTTGTTGGAATTGTTGTCTTTTCAAAAGACGAGCCCTCAACTTTTCGGTGTTGTCAAAAGAGATTTTGGTCTTTTTCTTGAAGTGAGTTCGCCAGTAGTTCTTGATCTCATTGTCAGTTCGTCCTGGCAAGCTACGCGCTATGGTAGACCACCTAAGGAATTGAATTTGAAGTGAGTAACTAAGTAACTTTATATATGTTTCTCTATCAAGTAAGTTAAACCTAATGCATGTTGGATCAATATTTACCTGTTTCCCCATCTCTCATGCAACTCAAGTATGATCTTCTCCTCTTGTGGAGTAATTTGCCCTCTTTTTAGATCCGGTCTCAAGTAATTCACCCACCTCAATCTACAACTCTTTCCATTCCTCTTCAACCCTACATCCATACACAATTCCAAGTACATATATAATTAACACAAACTCTACACATGATTAAGAATTCCATGCACTAGAATTGAGTTCATATTATGTTAAACCTATGATTAATTCTACGAGTACTTAAAACTAACCTGTGAGGCGAGAAACGGAGTTCCATCGGCCTTCATTGTGGTGCTTGACATAGTCGATGAGCAAGCGGTCCTCCTCAGCAGTCCACGGGCCCTTCCTCCAGCCGTCGTCCATGGATGTCCAGCCCATCTCCGCAGCCATGATTCCACTCCATGAACAAGCCATTGAATTGATGAAGAACACAATGCTTTTGGGTTACTAAAAAACTTAACAAAGGGCTTTTTCTATGATCTTTATTTTTTTTGCTTTTGTGGGGAGCACTTGGCACTGATGATATAAAGTGTATGATGTTTGGGTTCCAAATTCCTTGACACTTTGGGCATGACAATGATCCATATTTATACACGGATAGCACTTTAGACAATGACAAGCTCCATCTTGTTTGTTTTCGCACCTGTCCCTTTCATTATTTGATGAACAATTGATGATATGTATCCTTAGTCCAAAAAGGGTTTCGAATATCTCCAAATTCCAAAATTACCCATGATCAAATCTTTTTTTTTTTTCTTTTTAAACTGAAATATGAACAATATATGTTTTGCTAATCATTTGAGTTGCTCAGCAATGTAACATGAGACTATTCCTTTTAATAGTAACTCAAAATTCTATAAGCTAGTCATTCATCCAACTAAAATAGCCTACATATAATTAATTAATTATGAATATATATATGAGTTTTAATTAACTTTTTTAAAAGGGAGATGATTATGCATGTATGAAATTGGCACGAACCATACCATAGGGCACTTGGACAAACCAAAAAAAGGCCAGCTAGGCATGGGTGACGTAATAAGTTATAAGGTTACAAGGAATCAAATAAATTGTTGATGTTGCTAAAGTGAAACAGGGATTTCATGGCTTTAAGCCACGTATGTCATTAGGTTCTATGCACCTATGTCTACAGCTTGCACGAATTAGTACTATTTCTCATTAAGCCATAATTAAAAGGCACTAATGACAAAATTAAAACTAATTAATTACATAAATGTCCAAAAATTAATAATTTATTTTTGAGTGGATGCAGGCTTGAAAGCCACCATTCTGCCAATGGGAATCAACCACCTGGTGTGGGTATTCTTTTCTTCTCAGGGTCATTAGATCCGTAGTAATCTGTATCAAATCTATAGTTAATTTCTCTTAATCATGATTATTCATAAAATAATATCTAGTAGCATGCTGGGTGCAAGCTAGCTAGTTGATATTTTCCACTTAATTAATTTCAATAAACCATAAAAAAAATGAAAACGATGTGCCCAGGTGTACAATTTCTTTTCTTGGTTTTGTGCTAGGCAATGGTTACGTTACGTAGCATATATATGGTCTTCACACACTAGCTACTCTTTTGTTTTTGGTAGGATTTTCGTCCAGTGACATATACACACATATATAATACAATCCAACATATATATATATACCTTTCTAATAATAAGCATGTCAATCAATTGACGAAAGTACAGCATTTCAGTGCAATTGCTATTCAATTTGTTTAAGTCTCCAATATGTTGTGAGATGGAACGGCGGGATAAGCATCGATAAGCTATATGTTTGTTGCTTGACATTGACAAGTACATCCAAGCGTTAATTCCAAAACAGCAACTACTTCAAAATTTTAAAACGAACACATCCTACAAGATGATTATTTGTAAGAAAAAGTTAGGGCAAAAAAGGGTAAAAATTCAACAGAGAGAGAGAACAATTTTACGTAAAAAAATTAATATTCATTAGAGGCAGCTTTAAATAGCGTAATAAAAGGCTAGGGTTTTATTCCTATTAGCAAGACATTGGGCCACTTAAAGTATCGTGTTTTTAATCGGTCCGATTTTTCTACTCCCTAATCATACTCCCTCTTGTACTCCCTTGATTTAATTGGTTAGGAGATATTTTTTAATATTTTACCTATATTTAAGTTTCTTTTTTAATGTAATTTGGAAAATCATCACCCAATCACGTCGTAGGGGAGTATATAAGGGAGTAGAAGATTTGATTTGGTTTTTAATCGCTTTGAAGCCCGTAATTCATTTATTCTTAGTTTATTAATTAAAACTTACAAAATTCATTTACAAATGGCCACTCAAATGTCAAGTATTTGCACGCATAAATTCTGACATTCGACGATTTGTGTATTTGTTTTACTGTTTTTCGATTTTGTATTCGCATTTATCTTTGTGCGTTCGCGACTCACTTTGATTTTCGTAATTCAATTATCGCAATTTATATTTTGATTTTTTATATTTTCGCATTTTACTATGTACCGAGACCGCTCGTTCATTCATTCATAAATGGTCTTATCGTCTTTCGTGTACATCCATTGGGATGGCTAGTTCATTTATTCGTAGATAGTCCAACGTAAGATTTCGTTTACTTCCATTGAGATCGTTCGTTCATTTATTCGTAGATGGTCTAGCGCAAGATTTCGTTTACTTCCAAGTTGTACCTGCAATCATGCTTCATATATATTATGCAATAGCACCCAACCCTAAAGTTCTCAAACCACACTCAATGTCCACGATACAATGAGAAAAAACAAAAACTGAAGAAAAAACAAAACACAAGCCTCATTAAAACCTCTCACCGGGAAAACCACGCGGGAAAAATCAGGTGAGAGGAAAGAGTCTCCCATTATTCAAATAATGTTTATCCTATCATGCATAAGTAAACTCCGCCAAACTCGTCGTTTGCCTCTTGCTCATCCGAATATCGTATCCTTTTGAACCAAGAAATGTTGTGCAGCTGCCTGACTAGCTTTCAACTTAGTTATTTGTCCTTGGTGCGAGAATTGAATCATTTGATACAATGTTGAATGCACAATGTGCATTGAATGGAGTGATGGCCTGCCTAATATTAGATTGTACGTTGACGATCATCAACTACTATGGACTCGGCTTACACACTCTTACCGGCTAATCAGACCTATGTGCGCAATATTCCTAGTGGAAATACTGGATATGCCCTTAGCCCGACGAGCTACATCGAAGCTTTTTCCAAGTCACTCTCCTTGAGTCCCAAAGCTCAGAATAACTCGTAGTATATTGTTTCCACGAAACTATCCGAATCCACCAAATCTCTTTTGACCTTGCAACCATTGAGCCCTATAGTAGGGATTAACAGCTCATTGTGTGGGTTTTGTACTCCGTTCCAATTGTCCTTGGAGAATGTCATACCTACGTGCATTCTTGGGCTCAAACATTTAAGCTTTCCGGTTGCATTCAATACCTCCAACTTGTGCCTGCTCTCTTTGTAGGCAGACCTAGACTCATCCTTCTCCCCGCAACATGAATCAATGACTTGAATCACCCTTTGTTGCAACTTCTCTTTTTGATGATCCTTGTTGCTCGGGTTGGGCGTGCCCCTGGTCGATCAGGTCTTTCAAATAGCCTTTCGATACCAAGCTATCTAAATATCTCTTGTAGGGCTAGCAATCTTCCATAATGTGCCCCTAGCATGATGGTATGAAAATTTTGTTTGCTTATCACCATTCCCCTCTTCTCGGTATCTTCTTTTGGGCAATGAGAAATAAGGCTCGGTCTTTATCCGTGACAAAATTTGATATATTGAGATCTTGAAGGTATTCACAATAGCCTTGGTGATCATCTTATTATAGTCATCGATCTACTTGTTTTTAAGGTGAAAACGTCGACACTCTTTGTCGTTAGCTCGAGACCTTGGCGGTGGGCTTGCCTATTTTTCCTTACTACCTCGAGAATGTTCTTCTAGCCGCACGTACTAACATATGTGCTCTTATAATTCAATCAACGAGGAGGGAGTCCTTAAGGTGAGATTTTGAAGTGAACTTGTTTCCGAATGGACTCTGGACACCAGATTGGGTTGATTTGGATCGTGTAGCTTGTCTCAAATGAACTTGTTGGCATAGAAGCTTAGACCAAAATTGAGATTGTCGGCCTTGAATTGAGTCAATGTACGTGATGGATTAATGGAGTCTCAACATTATGAAACTTGAGTTGTAAGATCAACGTGATGATCTTGAGAGAATGATAAATTGATTTGAAGTTAACATGTTTGATGAAAAGACCAAAAGTAATGAGTTTTCTCAACTTAAAGTTTGGATTGAAAGTTTGTGTAAGTATAAATGAGTTCGAGAGCCTTTTATATAGAGGTGGCTCCTAAAACCCTAACAAAGAGCAAGGCTAATGGACTAGTGTTTGCATGCAAGCAAGGCTCAATGTCCAAAGCCCATGAACCATAATAAGACAATGGTAAAACAGAAATAATAAAAAGGGAAAGAACCTTCATGATTCCTACTTATAGGCATTTCTATTGAAGAATGATTGGTCTTTCTAAATTCTAATACCGACAAGTGCTATTAGAATGTAGTTATGTAGGTAAGTAAAGAAGAAAAAGAGAGCATCGCAATATTGAGCCAAGGAGAGAGACGGTGTTATGACTGAGAAATAGTGGAGAGAACTCCAATAAAAAAGTCACGAAGATACGTGTTCCAAAAAATTGAAGGTGGATTAAATGTGCAAATCCGTTCTCTCCATTTAATTTCTCGTTAAAATCCTCATATAATTTTTTTAATGGGCTTTAAGATTCATGTAAATTATAATTCATTTTTAATGATTTTAAACTAAAAATTTCATAATAAAAAATATTATTGATAAGAATAAATATAACATTAAAATTATAAAAAGTCAATCATGTTAAACTAACATGTTATCTCTAACGGATATTCTCGGTTTCCTCAACAAGAATTCCCTATATATGAATATCCCCGACAGGGATGGAAACGGAGGGGGTAATGGGTCAGAGACATATATCTTCTCCCCATCCCTATACCCATCAGGGAAATTATTTATCTTCCCATCCCCATCATCCCTATTTAAAATCCCCATCTAGATCCTCGTGATCGGGAATCCCCACGGGGAATGGGGATCCCCCATTACCGTCCCTACTCCTCAGTCCTCACAAGTTTTTAAGATGCTCTATCATGAAGCACAACCATAAATAATATTTTAGGTAGGTTGGAATTATTTTTTTAGGCTAATTTTATTTTAGTTTTCACTTATTCAATACTAATTTTACTTGCTAGATTGAATTTTGTGGAAGTAAAGAGCTTCCCACATCTAAAAATTGAAAGATAACTTGCCCAACATATATACCTTTGGGCTACTCCTCCTATTTCCAATTGGTTTTAGGATGGAACCTCATGGGCTTATGTGCTGGGCCGAACGCGCTTATGCACATGAACCGACGTGTGTACCCCCCACGTCATATTGGCCCACCGAAATTTAACATGGTATTAGAGCTTGTTCGGTCTGGGTCCGGATTCCTGGTCTAATGGGCTAGCCGGCCTTAAGGTACAAAAACGTCAAGTTGCAACTGGCATTTGCGAGGCCAGGCAGTTGCACTTGAGGGGGCGTGTGGAAGTAAAGAGCTTCCCACATCTAAAAATTGAAAGATAACTTGCCCAACATATATACCCTTGGGCTACTCCTCCTATTGCCAATTGGTTTTAGGATGGAACCCCATGGGCTTATGTGCTGGGCCGAACGCGCTTATGCGCATGAACCGACGTGTGTACCCCCCACGTCATATTGGCCCACCGAAATTTAACAAATTTATCTTAATTTTCACTTATATAGTATTGGCTTTGTCTTAATTTTCACTATTTTCATTAAAGTTACCTTAATTTTTCACTATTTTTTTGGTCAGGTTAGAGCAGACTCTAGTCCACTCCTAATTTTATCTCTGGCTCTATCCCTAAAACTCGAGTTCAAGACCTCTGATAAATGAAGTGAATCCCTTACCAACTTTACTAGACCCTTAATCGTATTTCTGATCACTTATGTCGTCATAGGTTGCCAAAACATTCAATTGAAAACCATTACCCTTCAATATATCATATACTGTTTATTCTAGGGAACTAAAACACTATAAGAAAATTAATAAACCCTAAAAATTAATTAATTTCAAACAAATATAAATTAACAAAATATTACTATTTTAATGACCTATTAAAAAAACCAAATAAATTTTTAATAAATTTTTTTAATTTAGAATTCTTAACAGATTCCTTAAAAAAATCTTACCTATGTTTAGAGGTTATCAAAACCATTCTATGAAAATTAAACTTGAAAGCAAATAAGTGAAGTTTGACTATTATGGAGTAATCCCTAGTAGGACGGTCATAGACTCATAGTGGTGGACCGGGGTAGTAAATTAAAAAAAAGGAAAAAGGAAAATTTAATAAAAAATGGTAAAAATAAGGTAAATGTAGTCCACCCTAATAAAAAAGGAAAATTAATTAAATTCAGGTAATTTAGCTCGCCTAAATTTTTTTGGTAAAAATTAGTCCACTCTAAATTTAAAGCTTGGGACCGTCCCTAATCACTAAATGTTGAAACAAAGTTTCCTTGCTTTGATCTCTTCCTCCCTCGCTCTCAATTTGAGAAGAATATCTAATGAATTTCACACTAAACCATTATGCAGATTTAGCGAATATATATGATGGTCGCTAATTACCAACCACGTGGTCGCTAAATCCAATACAAAAAATAAAAAAATATTTAGCGACCACATGGTCGCTAATTTAGCTACCACGGACCATGTGGTTGCAAAAATTGTGCGAGCAATTTTGGCGACGGTATTTAGAGACCACTTGGTCGCAGACGTTAGCGACCACTTGGACACTAACCTCAAGCCCAAAATTAGTGACCACTTTGTCTCTAATGTTGCGACCACTTGGTCGCTAACGTCTACGACCAGGTGGTATCTAAATACTGGCACGAAACATACAATTTTGGCGGGCTTCATTCCGCAGATTTGGTGACCACTTGTTGCTAAATACAATAGTCAACAAAATTTCCGCAAAATTGACGTCTATATAGTAGCAACTAATTTCCTATATAAACTCCGCACATTCTCATGCCTTTGCAGATTTTTTTTTACAAAACAAAGGAGGTATTTTCTCATCTTAGTTGCTAGAAGGGAGGAGTTTCATCTTATTTTGCCTATAGCTCCATACCATTACAAGTATGTAATTAAAAATTTTTCGTTTAATATAGTAAATGTTATACTTATACTTATACGCAAATATTGTTGGCAAATTCAAAATTGTAAATTTAAATAATTATATGAGATTGTGTTATTTATGTCTACATTAATTTTATTTCCGATTGAGTTATTTTGCATTGTAAAAGTTTATTTTCGATCATAATTTCACTTTCCACGACCATATGGACTCTATTTAGTGACCATATGGTAGCTAACTTCCTATAGCACATCAAACTAAAATTGATGTTAAGAATAAATTTTTTGTATCTACCGACCACATGGTCACCAAATCCACCCTAACGACCATATGGCCGCCAAATAAAACATAACATTTTCCTATATACTAGGTTAATCTGTCATTTTCTATTCAAGACTATACAATCTCTATATGGTCGCCACATCTAGTATAGCGACCATATGGTCGCTAATTACAACCTAGATTTTGTTTTGAAGTTCTTATTCATTTACAGGAAGAAAATGCGTGAATTGATGTATTTGCGTAATATAGATGGTTTTTTGAACGACCTGTTTATTGCTGGTGTTGCTCAATTTATTGAGTTCTGTAAGTGTATGCCGAGATATAACTCGCAAGAATTAAGGTGTCCTTGTCGGAGGTGCAAGAATAAGAAATTGATTTCAATAAATGATGTGCATTATCATCTTGTTAAGGAGGGTTTTGTTCCTCACTATTATCGGTGGGTTTCGCACGGGGAGATAGATGAAATGTTTGTTTCATTGTTGGCTAAATCTAGATAGAATGAAGGTTGTAGTAATACTGATCCAACGCCAACAATATCTGGGTTTGATAATCGAATGAAGCATATGGTCTATGATTGTTTTAGTGCCCGCCCTTCGTGCTGAAGTGTCAGAACTGTGGTAGACTCATGTGGCAATGCAAGCTAGGATGGATTGGATGGAGCAGTTCATGGAGAAATGAGGAGCTTTGAAACGCAGTCGTTTGGGTCCCATGAGCCCGGCTCCAACAAGACTTATCTGTCTGTGTCACGCTAGCCCGACTCCGACTGACCCAAATAATTTAGCGTTTTGTTTTATTTTGTAAATTATTTTAATTAATATAAATAAGTTTTCATTATTTTTGCTAAATATTTAATTAAATAAAAAATGTATTGTAGATTTAGCGACCGCCTTGTCGCCAAATCTGGTCATGAATGTCCTAGATTTGGCAACCAATTGGTTGTTAATCGCCAAATCTTGGCCAAATTTGGCGACTACTAGCTTGGTTGCAGATTAGCGACCAAGTGGTCGCTGAATCTGGAACACGATATGCCGACCAAGTGGTCGTCGGGGTCAAGTGGTCGTTAATATCTATGACCAAGTGGTCGCTAAATCTGGAACACGATAGAGATTTTAGCAACCAAATTTAGCGGCTATAATATAGTCGCTAAATCGTTTTAGCGAAAGTGGTCGCTAAATCATTTTTTTTTTCTGTAGTGCCAATTCATGACCTAAACTAACAATACAAAACAGCACAGATGTGCTCGTTATCAGTAACATCATATAACTTGCACATTAGATCAATTCTTCAGTCCTAGCAGGTTTGGTAGAGAAAATTCATTGAGAGTCTAAGTTGGAGGGACTCCACTAAATGTAATGAAATCAGCATAATTAATCATGGAATATAAAAGCACAAAAGTTGTTTTTATAGGTTAGGCACAACTATATATAAGCATATATAATATCAAAGTGGATTGGCCAGAATAATACTACTCATTAACAACATTCTTGAAGCAAAAACTTTGACTGCCCTAACACTCCTCTCGCTAAATCTTTGACCGTTGCTATCAAGGCAGGTGAAAAGTTCCATCTTCGATCTCTAATTATTTTGATCGTAAGTGCTCGTGCGAATGGTGCGATCGTGTGTTTTTGTTACTAAATATATTTTTATGGCGAGGAACTCATCTTTTCTGACAAATTTTAGGCTCGTGAGCTGGCAAAAGCTATGAACTAAGTAAACCGACTTGAAAAATAAGCAAGCGTAAGTCTTTGACAATAGAGATTCACAAGCACGAAACCCTAATTACGAAAATACTGAAAATCCACTAGATTGAAAAAACGAAAGAGGAAAACTCTGAATTATGAATAATAAGATAGATAGTTCTCAAAGCTAGCTACGTATGATCATGTATATAGAGGAAAACCTAGTAAATATAAAAGATATAAAATTAATATATAAAGCTTAAAGATAGAAAAACTGAAATTGCAGAAAATGCCAAAAATACTAAAACACTAATTCAAGTACTGAAACAATTTTAAAGGTCCAAAAGCTCATAGTCAGAGTAGAGTATGGAGTTTGACTCGTAAGCCGATTCCTTATCCAAAAAGGCATGGTGCAGCTTAATCGGACAGACAACCGAAATCACTTTTGTTAAAAATGCAATTTTTGAGAATCAAGGTCTTCTTCAATGTGCACCAAAAATTTGTCTACTTCAACCAATTAGCTCGACTTAGCGGTATTCAAACTTAATTTTTTATCAGAATGAAAAAACGAAGGCAGAGATCAAATTCGAAACCTCCGATATTCGCATTCCTACCTGTTGGGACGGTGTTGGGAACTCTAGTTCCAAACATCGGAACAATGATACTTGTCTCCAGTTTTGATAATGACAAACGCCGTATGGGAACTAACGAGTTACATTCAAGTATTTCAAAGGAATACCGAACACCAAGTCTAATGAAGAAACTCCAAGAATGCTAAAGAAACACAGGAATACATGATGACGAGTTCCTATCAAAGGAACTCTTGAGAGAACAGTTCTCATCGCATGGGAACTCACATGTGCAGACAAGACCACTCAGCACAAATCACGGGATCCTGTCTCAGACAAAACAAAGGCTCAGTCTAAGGAACAAACTGAAGCGAGTGATCCAACGGCCCGATCGGTTCTCAAAGTTGACTCAATTCAAATCAAGTCACATGTGAAGGACAAAGACTTGGCGTGCAAGACAAAGGGCATTTCGGATACAATGAAAGTCAAGATTACAACCCAAGCTAGGACAAGTATAAAACCAAATGAATAGTGCTTGGATTAAGCAGTTCTCCCAGAACTCACACTCACTCACAAAGAAAGAAAGAGAGACAAGAGAAGAGAAGTCCCCGGCGACGAGTGTTCGATCTCGACGACGGCGAATCGAAGTTCCCAGGAGATAGGGAACTGCGACATTGAGCTCAAGGTGTAATGTTCGATCTGTCTTATGTTTGGTTGAGGTGTTCGCTTAGGAACAAGGTTGAGGAGACTTACTAGTGTTACTAGAGTTAGGTAGAACTGCTAGGAACAGAGAAGTGTAAGTCTTGCATGTGTAACTAGGGAACAATCAATAAGATAAGAAGATCGTTCAAAATCCTCCAAGCGGAGGTAGAGGTTTACCCACACAACTAGTTGGTTGTTGTGGGGTTCCTCTATAAAGGAACTGTGTCATTTGCATTCTGTTACTTGCTTGTTATTCTACTTCCGCTGCCTTGGGAACAACTTAACTGCCAGTTCCCAAGCTCTCACTAACACGTATCGATCCAACAATTGGTATCAGAGCGGGTTCGCTCTAGATTTTCCGTGTTAGTATCGCAGGTTACAGGATGTCTGAAGAACTTACTCAGGTTGGACATGGGAACAACAAGCCTCCAAGGCTTATCACCGGAAGATTCGAGAATTGGCAACGCAACATGAAGGACTGGATGCGAAGCCACGACTTTCAAGCTTGGTGCGTCATCGAAGTAGGGAACTTCGAGGTAGACCCAACCATTCGCAACGACTTCACCAAATGGGGGCCAAACGAATGGAAGTGCATGGAAGAAAACTTCAAAGCTAAACAGTATCTCAAGAATGCCATGTCAGTGCAAGATTGCGATAGGGTAGCAAACATCGAAACGACAAAAGAGATGTGGGAAGCCATCCAACAAATGCACATTAGGAACTCTAACCTCAGAGAGGACCTCCAGATGAACGCCAGAAGGGAGTTCTTCAACTTTCGAATGGAAGTGGGATGATAAGTTAATAGTTACCAATCTCGCTTCGAAGGCCTATGTACCAAGCTCACTGGACTTGGGATCACAAGGGAAGAGATCATTGACAAGATGAAAGTTCAGCAGCTCTTCAATGGCCTAACTGGTGAATGGGCCAATGAAAGGACCATGTTCAAAGAGAACCCTGAAAATAGGACCCTCATTCTTCACCAAGTCTTTGGAAAGCTGGTGGGTCATGAAAAAAAGAAAACAAGACGATAAGGAGCAAGAAAGGGCACACAAGGGAATTGCCCTAAAACTGGAAAAGATGCTCAAGTCAGTTCAAGAACAACATGAAGATTCTGAGGAAGAAGAAGACGAGGAACTCGTCCTTGTCAAAAAGGCCCTTCGATCCTTTTACAACAAGGAAAAGTTCAAAAAGGGATATGGGAACTCACAGAAGGGTCAAAGTTCCCAAAAAGAAAGTCAGCTGAGAAGGACCTCTCGGACGTCACATGCTAGAAATGCTACAAGAAAGGGCACTTCGCAACAGAATGCCCACAGGGAATTGACGACCGAAGGCAAGGGAAGAAGGCCTACATCGCCACTTGGAGCGATGATGAGGACGAAGATCCCGAATCTTGGGCACACCCAGACATGTGTGCAATGGCTTTAGGAGAAACCACTGGGGAACAACCCAGTAAGGTAACCACTGAAACTATTCTTGCTTCCTTAGCTAACTATGAAAAACCTGAGGTATTGAAACTTCTTACTAGTCTTGTTAAGGATAACATAAAATTGCAAAAGAAGCTAGATGGATCGGAACACACAAACGCTGAGTTAGTTGGTCTTGAATCCTGTTCCAATTGTGTGAAACTGATTGAGAAGCTTCAGTCTTACTTGTCCCATATAGTAGCCCTTGAGGATGAGATTAAGACCATAGAGGGTGATAAGAATGAGTTCCTACAAAAGTTGAGCAAGGGAAATGAAAATCCCGAAGCCTCGAGTTCCCAAACAAAGTTTGTCCCAACCAAACATGGGATTGGGTATAAGTCTGAGAGCCCAAAGAATGGGAAGTCTCCTTTAAGTGAGCATGAGATAAATGAGTGTAGAGCCCTAGAACTCCAATGTAAAAAACAAAAGAATGCCCATCTAGAAGAAAAAATATGTGTCCTAGAAAGTGGGGTAAATGGAGAGAGGGACTATTACACTAGGAACACTGGGCATAAACTCTATGTCCAGATAGCCAAGGGAAACAGGTCAAAGGTCTACAATAAGGAAACCATGGATAGGAACAGGATACAGAGACCTCATCCTAAGTACTACCTAGGAGAATACTACAAGACCTGTTGGAATTGTGGTGCTCATGGACACTACAAGGAAAGCTGTCCCAAAGCAAAAGCTCAAACTCAGAAAAATCACGACTATTGGAACATGCAAAACCAAAAGACCAACAAACCTGCTAGAGGTCCCACTCATGGGAACCAACATAGGAACTTTGGCTATGACTCTAGGAACTCTCGTGATATTAACATTGCAGATTATGTCTTATTTGAAATTGTCTTTCCTTGTAAGGGACCAGGCAAGAGTCATCTTGCCTGGTCATCAAAAACTAACTCTCCTTGTAGGTGGCAGTGAGGGGGAACAACACATGGGTCATTGATAGTGGCTGTTCAAATCATGTGACTGAGAACAAAGACAACCTCACCTCACTCCACACAAAAGCCGAAGGAGGTCATGTGTCCTTTAGCAACAAGAATAAAGGAGAAATCATAGGAACAGAGGAAATACTACTCAACAAATCAATCAAGATTAGCAATGTCAATTTGGTGAAGGATCTAGGATACAATCTCTTAAGTGTATCTCAGATATGTGATCAAGGGAACAACGTTGTCACCTTCGACTCGGAAAAATGCTTGGTCATCAACAATAAAACCAACAAAATCATTCTAAGAGGAAGGAGGTCCAACAATGTCTATGTGGTGGACACAGAGTTTGAACCCCCAAGGAAGTTGTGCCTCACAAGCTCCCATGATGATACAGAACTCTGGCACAAAAGGCTAGGTCACGTAGGCATCAATCAAATCCTGAAGCTCTACTTACAGGACCTGGTCATTGGCCACCCACGAATCAACATTGAGGGAGCGAAAATGTGTGATGCATGTGTTCGTGGCAAGCAAACCAGGAGCTCCTTTAAACCAAAGAAGGTGGTAAGCACAACAAGACCTTTGGAGCTAATCCACATGGATCTTTGTGGTCCCATGGAAACCGCTAGCTATGGTGGAAAAAGGTACATGTATGTGTTGATTGATGATTTTTCAAGATTTACATGGGTTATTTTCTTGAGATCAAAATCAGATGCATTCAAGGAGTTTGAGACTCTAATCAAGAGGATGGAAGTTTGCATGGGATTAAAGCTCTAGTCTCTCAGATCTGATCATGGAACTGAGTTTAACAACTCAGAGTTCCTAAGGTACTGTGACAACAACGGTGTATCTCACAACTTCTCGGCTCCTCGCACTCCTCAGCAAAATGGAGTGGTGGAAAGGAAAAACAGAACTTTGGAAGACATGGCTCGAACCATGATGCTCGAGAGTGGAGTTCCCGAAAGCTTCTGGGTCGAGGCAATCTCCACAGCTACATACATTCTGAATCGAGCTATGATTCGGCCCATGATCAAGAAGTTATCATATGAGTTGATTAAAGGAAGAAAGCCCAACATCTCTCACCTCAGGACCTTTGGATACAAATGCTTTGTCCACAACAATGGCAAAGACAACCTTGGGAAGTTTGACCCAAGGAGTGAAGAAGGGATCTTCCTGGGATACTCCTCCCAAAGCAAGGCGTATAGAGTCTATAACAAGAGAACCAAGAAGATAGAGGAAAGCATTCACGTCATCTTTGACGAACAATCTGTAAAGATAGGGAACAGAGTCCCAATGAAAAGGAACTCTGTTCAAATTGGTCAGACAAGAAGAGGAAGACGACGATGACGAGCCGAGAAAGAAAGATGAGGACTATCCAAGTGGGAACAACGTCCCACAACCAGGGAACAACAAAGGAGGTCAAAATTTCACAGATCAAGACTCCTTCGAGGTTCCTTCCTCAACAGAAGAGCCTCAAGATGCATCCAATTCTCTTGTTCCCCAAAATGAAACCATACCAGAGTCTAGTATTCAAGGGGAACAACGAGGGAACATTGAGGAGAATCCTGAAGAGACACTCAGTGAAGAAGTTGAGAACAACTGTTCCCATGAAGAAGAGGAAACCCAAGTTGCAGATGAAGAAGAGACAAGGGAACAAATTGACGTCTCACACATTCGAACCAGGAACTACCACCAAAAGAGGGACCACTGTTAGACCCAAAAAATCCAAGTACAAATTCATGACCGTTATCGTCACAAAGACCGAAGACTTCCATCGTCACAAAGGTCGTCATCGCCAGAAAGACCATCATCGTCAAAGAGACCATTGTCGTCAGAAAGACCGAAGACTTTTGTCGTCATAAAGACCGAAGACCGTTAATGTCAATTGTCATCTGACTATCCCGCAGCGCCAGCGAGACCCCGAGATCTCCGGGTCAGTTACAACCGCCTTTGACCATATCTACCACAACGTCCACTACCTATTTTTTAGGAGAACGTGTATCTTTGATTTTGTAACTACTTATATGTAACTCTCCCTACTATATAAAGGGATATAAGGGCATAGCTACGCGAGATTAAGATCCAGATTCAGAGATACATACATTAGAACACCACAATTCCCCTCTCTTGTAATCAGAATGCTCTCATCACTTACATTACTCTCGGAGACCTTTGTCGTCTGAGCCAGACTGCTAGCATTTGACCGCTGTCTTCCCAGTAGTTTTCGCATGATTAAGGGTCCTAAACCGCGGATCTAAGCTTGTAATCGCTTGTTTATGATTAATAAAAGGAGATAAGCATTTCTTCTTCACTTGTATTGATTTTGCATCTAGTTTGATTGCTTATTTATTGCTTTTGTTAATCGTTTTCATCCGTCTTCCCCTTAACCCGATCCGATTGTATCCCTTCGGCTATCAAACCCCATCTAGGACATTAAAGTGATTAGTCGGTCATTTTTTGTCCAAAACAATTTGGCGCTCACCGTGAGGCTGATAGCTAAAATCCAACCGATCAACCTCTTACCAAACACCAATCGTTCACCATGGATGACCTTTTTGCTCGTCTCGATGCCCTCCAAAAAGACCTTGATGAACTCAAAGCCGAAACAGCCAAAACCAACGCCCAAGTGGCACAACTAATAGTTGAAAATGAGTCTTTGAGATCGCAGGTACATACGAGCAAGAATGTAACCGTCGCAAGAGCTTTCCCTAAAGAGACTGTTATCGTCCAAAATTCTCCAGCGGTTACCTTTCCTGGAATGACGACCCGAGATACTTCTCTGGGGGTCCCAGTCCAACAGCTGACAAAAGACGACGGTATCACTCCCAACCTTCTCAACACTGAGGAGGTCATCAAGCAAAAGATCCAAGAGAAATTAAAGCCTCTCTATGAGACGATTGCAAGGATCCCCGGAATCCCACGTCCCATCGAGAAGCAACCTGATGATGGCTATGAAGCTTCTCCTTTTGTGGAATCCATTTCCGTTGTTGATTTTCCTAAGGGGTTTCTTGTTCAAGAAATGTCAAGCTACGATGGCACCGATGATCCTAGCGATCACCTTCTAATCTTCAAGCAAAAGATGATGATGACTTCCATCCCTCAAAAGGATCGTGAATCCATCATGTGCAAAAGCTTTGGGGCAACTCTTGAGGGCCCAGCCCTAAGATGGTGCATTAGTTTGCCACGAGGATCCGTGGAATCATATGCGAATCTCGTCGACTTGTTTAAAATTCAATTTATGCGTAGTCGACGACTTGAAAAGTATTCTAATGAATTATTTAGAATTGTGCAAGGGTATGATGAAACTCTCCGAGATTACATGAACCGTTTCATTCACGAGAAACTCAAGATCCCTAATTGCGATGTCTCGACATCCATTGAAGCGTTCCGTCAAGGTCTTCAACCGACCAATGAACTCTACAGAGAGTTGACCATGTACCCATGTGCAACCTTCGAAGATGTTTAAGCTAAGGCAATGGCACAAATTCGCCTAGAAGAAGATAAGGGATTTAACCTCCCAGAAGATAACCTTCCGGAATCTGATCCCAAGACTCCAGAAGATAACCGTCAAAAATCAATAGATAGTGAATCTGACCATGAGACCTCAGATGATGACGAGAGCAGTCACGTTCATGATCACAATCACAATCACAATCACGGTCCAGTCACCCAAAATCGTAAGGAACACAGGTTTCATCCGTATCATTTCTAAAAAATTCATGTTAGTTCACTATTATGCTTTCCTTTATGATTTCTTTCAAATAAATACTGACTTGAGCGTCGGAGGGTCGTTGGGGAAACCCACGATCAACCCTCCTAGTTCTTTGAATCTTGTCATGCAGAAGCACACAAGATGTTGATCTCCAGTCATGGTCACGATCAGTCGGAATACAGAAGTCATCAGTCACGATCATAAGACACTTTTTGCCAGAACAAATGTGGCGCTACTCGCTAACAATCGTAGCTTTTATCGCTAGCAAACAAGGCTTTACCCGCCAGGGCGATACTCGCCAGAATAGGGACTCCCCTAAGGACAACGCTCGAAATGCCGAAGATGCTAGTTACGACCGAAGAAGACACTGGTCATCGCCTGGCTGAGCACTCCTGATCTTAAGCATCTGCAAATCAAAAGGTTGACAAACGACTTCTGCAGGGGTCTTTTTTTGTTAAAAGCCCTCGGTTCTTGAGGCACAACTCAAAAGTTTCTACATAGTTGCATCATCACAAGACAACAAATCTATACTCTTGGTTAACGACCTTGATCGAGTCTAAGGTATTGGCTAGCAACTTCGATCAAGTTAACGCCCAACGCCGACGGTTTTAATCAAGTTAAATCGCCCGTGGCTACACAACTTTGATAGAATCAACGCTAGAGGCTAACAACTTCGGTCAGATCCATGCCTTTAGCTGCTGACTCCGATCAAGTCCGTACCTTTGACCAATGACTTCCATCGTCATGACGCCCGATTTCTAGTGGCTCAACAACTTCCAAACGCAATTGTTCTCATGAAGACAATGAAGCATCCGACGAAAGGCTTAAAATTCATCTCGTCCGTCTCCTCGCCTCAACAACCAAGATGAATTTGGGGTATTGTTAGACCCAAAAAATCCAAGTACAAATTCATGACTATTATCGTCACAAAGACCGAAGACTTCCATCATCACAAAGGTCGTCATCGCCAGAAAGACCATCATCGTCAGAGGAGACCATTGTCGTCAGAAAGACCGAAGACTTATGTCATCATAAAGACCGAAGACTTTTGTCATCATAAAGACCGAAGACCGTCAATGTCAATCGTCATCTTACTATCCCGCAGCGCCAGCGAGACCTTGAGATCTCCGGGTTAGTTACAACCGCCTTTGACCATATCTACCACAACGTCCACTACCTATTTTTTAGGAGAACGTGTATCTTTAATTTTGTAACTTCTTATATGTAACTCTCCCTACTATATAAAGGGATATAAGGGCATAGCTACGCGAGATTAAGATCCAGATTCAGAGATACATACATTAGAACACCACAATTCCCCTCTCTTGTAATCAGAATGCTCTCATCACTTACATTGCTCTCGGAGACCTCTGTCGTCTGAGCCAGACTGCTAGCATCTGACCGCTGTCTTCCCAGCAGTTTTCGCATGATTAAGGGTCCTAAACCCCGGATCTAAGCTTGTAATCGCTTGTTTATGATTAATAAAAGGAGATAAGCATTTCTTCTTCACTTGTATTGATTTTTGCATCTAGTTTGATTGCTTATTTATTGCTTTTGTTAATCGTTTTCATCTGTCTTCCCCTTAACCCGATCCGATTGTATCCCTTCGGCTATCAAACCCCATCTAGGACATTAAAGTGATTAGTCGATCATTTTTTGTCCAAAACAACCACCCCATCGACAACATCATCACTCCCTATGACAAAGGCGTACAAACTCGTTCATCTCTCAATAACTTTTGTGCCTTCAACGCTTTTGTCTCACTAGTGGAACCCAAGAATATCAAAGAAGCTCTAAAGGACCCAAACTGGATTCAAGCCATGCAAGAGGAACTTCATTAATTCGAGAGGAACAAAGTGTGGAAACTGGTTCCTAGGCCCAAGAACAAAAACATCATAGGAACTCATTGGGTCTTCAGAAATAAGCTTGATGACACTGGAGCAGTGGCTAGGAACAAGGCCCGTTTGGTCGCCAAGGGTATAGGCAAGAAGAGGGAATCGACTACGATGAGACCTTCGCACCAGTTGCAAGAATTGAGACTCCTCATAGCCTATGCTGCCCACAAAGGATTCAAGTTGTATCAAATAGACGTCAAGACAGCGTTCCTAAATGGGCACCTCAAGGAAAAAGTCTATGTGGCGCAACCACCTGGTTTTGAAGATGAGCACTTCCCAGATCATGTATACTTCTTGGAGAGGGCCCTATATGGCATCAAGCAAGCTCCCAGGGCATGGTACGACAAGTTTGCCCAATTTCTCTTGTCCAATGGATACCTTCGTGGTTCCATAGACAAAACTCTCTTTATCAAGAAAGAATCAAAAGACATTTTAATTGTTCAAGTATATATTGATGACATTGTATTTGGTGCTACTAATGAACTTCTTGTTGAAAAGTTTAAGAATTTGATGAGTAGCGAATTCGAGATGAGTCTCATAGGGGAACTCACGTTCTTCTTGGGACTTCAAATATCTCAAACCAAGGAGGGAACAAGGATCCATCAACAAAAGTACATCAGAGAAATGCTAGTAAAGTATGGGATGGAGCACTCCAAGCCCATCAACACTCCCATCTCACCCAACTCAAGGCTCAACGCAGATGAGACAGGTATAAGTGTAGATCAAAGGAACTTTCGAGGTATGATTGGGTCTTTTCTCTACTTAACTACTAGTAGACCCGATATCATGTTTTTAGAGTGCCTATGTGCACGCTTTCAGGCTAACCCTAAGGAATCACACCTGAAAGAGGTGAAGAGAATTTTCAGGTACCTCAAAGGGAACAACAACTTGTGCCTTTGGTATCCAAGGAACAGTTCCCTTGAGCTAGTTGCATACTCAGATGCAGGTTTCGCTGGGCACTTGGTTGATCGAAAGAGCACTTCTGGAATGGCCCAGTTCCTAGGATCGTGCTTAGTCTCATGGGGATCAAAGAAGCAAAACTCAGTGGCACTCTCCACAACAGATGCGGAATATGTGGTTGTCGCCTCTTACTGTTCCCAGGTTATATGGCTTAAGTACCAACTTCAGGATTACGGTATGTCTTTCGGCCCAGTTCCCATAAGGTGTGATAATACGAGTGCCATTAACATATCTAAAAATCATGTGCATCATTCTCGTACCAAGCATATAGACATTAGGCATCACTTCCTACGTGATAATGTGGAACATGGGAACATCTCTGTTAGAAGATCTGGTTTTGATGGTTCCAAAGGTCAGTGACACAGAAGTTGCATGGAGAGTCAGCGACATCAAGTTCTTATGAAGAAATCATTGACAAAGGATAACTTGCAAGAAACTATTGATGAAAAGTTGTGTTTTGATGGTTCCAAGGAAATCAGTGACTTCGAGTTTGCAAGCCAAGTCGGCGACCTGGCAAAGTCATGGCAAAGTCACTGACCATGACCAGCTGGCAAGAAAACTATTTATGGAAGGAACGCACAGATTGTGTACGATTGTTTGCAGGACAGCTGGGGCATTTATTTATGGAGAATATCATCACAAAAGAGTGCTAAAATCATAAGAGGATGATATGATTCCATTGAGATATTTTATATGTGCGTACATGTTATATTAGGAAAGATCTTGTAAGATTGCGTGTGATGTTATTTCCTTAACCGAATAGGAAATAATATTACACAAAATCACACCTTATTCTAGCTTAAATACTGAGTTGTTTTAGGTTAGAAGCAAGGACTTTCGTGCATAATTGTATATCTTGAGAAAAAGAAAAGAGAGAGTTCTAGGTAGAAGAAGACTCGTGCGTGGGATTCGTACGAGTAGTGAAGAAGACTTGTGCGTGAGATTCGTGCAAGTGGTGAGTTCGAGTGTTCTTAGGCATAGCGTGAGGTTGAGAGCGTAGGTACAAAGGTAGAGCGTGGTTCAAGGTTGTGGGATTCAACTTGTACACGGGAGAGCTTTGTAACACTCAAGAAATCAATAGAGCGAGTCTAAGGACTCTTGAAATCCGACCAAGTGAGAAGCTTGGAAGGGAGTGGTTTTTCTCTAAGTAAACTAGTTGGTTTACGAAGAGTTTCCACTATACATCGCTTTTCATTTTCAGATTGGTAATATCTTTCCTATTTGATTAATTATTTTGCTGTTTATTTCAAGGTCACTGACTTTGGTAAAGTCAGTGACTTCGACTATTACTAAAAGTCGACGACTTCGCAGGAGTCGCCGACTCGTTCAAGTACTAACGATTCTACAATTGGTATCAGAGCGAGGCTCTAGATTGTGTTCTTACAGGAAAATGTCTTCAACCAACACTGTTTTCAGTGACTCTTTATGGAAGCCTTCAATCCTCAAGGATAGTAAGAATGGAAAGGACATGAAGGAAGTGATTTGCTATAAATGTCAAGCTAAAGGACATTTTGCTAAGCAATGTCCTAGAAGAAGAACCAGAGAAGTTGGCAAAGGAATGATGGCGACTTGGGATATGTCTGATGACGACGAGGAGGTGTCACCGACAAGAGGAGAGTGTTATATGGCCATTGATGAAAAGTCATCCCAAGAGGTAAATGAATCTGAACTCTTTTCTCTTCTTGCTAAAAAGTCTAGGAAACAGTTAGTTGCTATCGTCGAAAAGCTTGGAACTCAGGTTACTGAGTTAAGAGAAAAAGTGGACGAAAATGAAGAAACCATTTCCAACCTCTTCGATGATAATAAACTCTGGTCTAGCAAAGCTATTGAACTTGAAAAGATTTCCTCTCCTAAGTCAGCTACTTGTGAGTCATGCACTGATTTCAATTCTCAGGTCACTGACTTGCGAAAACAAGTCGATGACCTAGAAAAGCAAGTCACTGACTTAGAAGGGGAAAGACTTATGCTTAAGCTTGAAAATGCTAAGTTGTCCACTGAGTTAGATAATCTTAAAGTTGAGGATGAGACTAAAAGAAAGAAATGGTTGGATGAGTTTGTTGCTGAAAAGGCTCAAGAGGTCAGAATTGACTATAAAAAGAAGTTTGTGAAGGAGGTAGACAGATCTGAAATTGGCTTTGTTCGTGCACCCAATACTCAGGGTACCAAGGCTGCTCCCCTTGTGTCTAAAGGTAAAACCCCTATGTGTAGTAACAATGCAAGTTGTTCTACACATGTGGTGGCTAAGCCTGACAAAGGGAAGCAACAGTGGTATCCTGATCAAAAGGTGCACAACATATGGCAAAAACAAGTCCAGAACTCGGCTCCGTCACAAATTGATTTTCAATCTTGCATCAACAACAAACCCATCTATTCGGGCTATAGCAAGTATGTGGCCCTGAAGTCTCATAGAACATGTTGGTACTGCAGAAAGGCTGGTCATTACCAATATGATTGTCACAAAAAGGACAGGGATGAGAAAAATGCCAGGTCACGAACTCTGGATGATTGTCGTGACAAACCTGTTGTCGCTGACTGTCCTCCAGGATCTATTTGTGCTAGTTGCAATAAGTGTTGTCCTAGAAATTACTTTGTTGCCAAACCCAGAGGAGTTAAACAACTCTGGGTTCGTAAGAACTAATTCTTTCAATGCAGCTTGAAGTGGGTGACAAGGAGTCCTGGTTTATTGATAGTGCGTGCTCAACTCATATGTCGGGGAACCCCAGGAATTTCGTCTCACTTCAAGAATACAAAGGAGGTAAGATTACCTTCGGCAACAATAGTAAAGGTGATATTTCAGGTATTGGTCAGGTAAGATTTTCTGAAAAACTGACTATAGATAATGTGTACTTGGTTCAAAATCTTGGTTTCAAGTTATTAAGTGTTTTTCAGATGTGTGCTAATGGAAAAATTCAAGTTTTTTTGATAGACAAGGCTGGTGATAGAAAGTGACTCGGGAAAAATCCTTCTGAAAGGGGTGTGTGAAAACAATCTCTATAAAGTGGACCCCTGTTTCGAACCCGAGGAAAAAGCGTGTCTTAGAACAGTTACTGATGTTGCCGACCTCTGGCACAAAAGATTTGGTCATGCGAGCTTTCAACTCCTTGACAAACTTCATAAGCAAGAGCTGGTTAGAGGACTACCCAAGATTGATCCGAAGAAGCATGAAGTTGTGAGACTTGTGTGAGAGGTAAGCAAGTGAAGTCATCCTTCAAATCCAAGAAGGAGGTAAGTACCACTAAACCCTTAGAGTTGATTCATATAGATTTATGTGGTCCCATGAGAATCCAAAGTCGTGGAGGAAATAGCTATATTTTTGTCATTGTTGATGACTTTTCACGGTATACTTGGACAATTTTTCTGTCTTCTAAAGATCAGGTCTTTGAAGAATTTGAAGCATGGGTAAAGGTTGTTGAGAAAAAGCTTGGAGTTTCTCTTGTGTCTGTCAGGTCAAATCATGGAACGGAATTCGACAACTCTGAGTTTCTGATTTTCTGCAAGAAAAATGGCATAAGTCACAACTTCTCAGCGCCAAGAACTCCTCAACAAAATGGCGTGGTTGAGAGGAAGAATCGAGCCTTGGAGACCATGTCGCAGACCATGCTTATCTCAGGTGGTCTTCCAAGAAATTTCTGGGGTGAAGCCATTAATGCATCTTGCTATGTGATGAATCGAGCCATGCTTCGTCCACTTCTTGGAAAAACTCCCTATGAGCTGCTTAGAGGAGCTAAGCCCAGTGTCGCCCACTTACGCACTTTTGGGTGCAAATGCTATGTTCATAATAATGGCAATGACAGTCTAAGAAAATTCGATCCAAGGAGTGATGTTGGCACTTTTGTAGGTTACTCCCCTCATAGTAAAGCCTACAAAGTATTCAACAAAAGGACGAGGAAGATTGAAGAAAGTGTTCATGTTGTGTTTGATGAGAACACGATGGGAGGCTCGATGATTGAGGATCATGATGATGGTGATCAAGGATATTATCTGTTTCAAGATGATCCATTTCTAGTTGTTGGATCAAAAAAGGAGACAAGTCAGTGACAATGCTGGTATCGTCGACTCAGACAGAACAGGGGGAAGTGATCATGTCAGTGACAATGCTGGTTTCACCGACTCAGACAGAACAGGGGGAAGTGATCATGATCAAAGAACAAGTGACGATGAGACAAATGATGAGAAAACGCCTGAGAGTTGCTCAAGTCCAGAAGATTCTAATGAAGAGTTAAAGAGAACGCCACAGACTCAAGTCATTGACTTGACAAATCTACAGGTCAGGAATTACCAACAGAAAAGTGCTCATCTTGTCACTAACATCCTCACTGATTTTTCAAAGGGTGTGCAAACCAGATCTTCTCTGAACAATTTCTTTGCTTTGAATGCTTTCATTTCTATGTTGGAACCTAAGAATGTTGAACAAGCGTTGAAAGATTCGGACTGGGTCAGTGTCATGCAAGAAGAGTTACATCAGTTTGAAAGAAATAAAGTTTGGCACTTGGTCCCAAGGCCAAAGGGAAGATCTGTGATTGGAACACGATGGGTGTTCAGAAATAAGCTGGATGATGAAGGAAATGTGGTCAGAAACAAAGCAAGGCTGGTAGTTAAGGGATACAATCAGCAGGAGGGCATTGACTATGATGAGACGTTTGCTCCAGTGGCTCGTCTTGAGGCTATACGATTGCTCATTGCCTATTCTGCGCATCATGGATTCAAGCTTCAACAAATGGATGTCAAGACTGCATTCTTGAATGGATATCTAAAAGAAGAAGTGTATGTTGAACAGACTCCGAGTTTTGAAGATGTCGCCCACCCGGATCATGTCTACAAACTGGACAAAGCACTCTATGGATTGAAGCAAGCTCCGCGTGCTTGGTATGATCGTTTGTCTCAGTTCTTGATTCAACATGGCTATGTTCGAGGAAAAGTTGACAAGACTCTGTTCTTTTCAAGAGAAGGAAGTCACACACTAGTTGTTCAAGTCTATGTCGATGACATCATCTTTGGTTCAACAGATGATAAGCTAGTGAAGAAGTTCGCCGACCTCATGTCTAGTGAATTTGAAATGAGTATGGTTGGCGAGCTGAAGTTCTTTTTAGGACTTCAAGTTGTTCAAAATGAGGATGGAACACGAGTTCATCAACAAAAGTATCTTAGAGAATGTGTTAAGAAATTCGGTCTGGAGAATGCTAAACCGTTTGATACCCCCATGTCGCCGACTATCTCGCTTGGAAAGGATGACAAGGATCCAGAAGTTAATGCTACTATGTACAGGGGTATGATCGGATCATTGCTCTATCTCACTACAAGCAGACCGGATATTGTGTTTGGAGTATGTCTATGTGCTAGGTTTCAAGCCGATCCAAGAGAGTCCCACTTGAAAGCTGTTAAAAGAATCATTCGTTATCTTAAGGGGACTGACAATCTGTGTTTATGGTATCCCAGAGGATTTGATTTTGAGCTTGTCGGCTACACAGATGCTGATTTTTCTGGAAACCGGGTTGATAGAAAAAGCACTTCTGGGATGGCTCAATTTCTTGGGCCTTGTCTTGTCTCATGGGGATCTAGAAAGCAAAATTTTGTGGCTCTATCCACGGCAGAAGCAGAGTACATCGCGGCTGCAGCGTGTTGTTCACAACTATTGTGGATCAAGTAACAAGTCAGTGACTATGGTGTGCAGTGTGGGTCAATGCCCATACTATGTGACAACACTAGCGCAATCAACATCTCAAAGAATCCAGTGCAACATTCAAAGACAAAACACATTGAGATAAGGCATCACTTTCTTCGAGATTGTGTGGAAAAGGGCATGGTCACTATGGAATTCTGTAGAACAAGTGATCAAAGAGCGGACATCTTCACAAAGGCCTTGAATCTTGAACCCTTTGAACAACTCCGCATGGAATTAGGTATGATCTCTTTTCAATGATCTATCTCCCTACATGAACTCCCTCGATGATTGGCTAGAATTGATTGCTTTACATTTGTATTGAAGTCATGCTTTTATGGTATAAATCTTTACATTATTGATAGACATCATGTTTAGGAAACCCCATGCATTTGACTTGTCGATGACTTTTACTACATTCAATATGCGTGCAACCTTATTGAGCTCTTTGTTTTAGCCCAAAAGAATCAACCTGATGATCCTAACCCTCATTACAAGCCCAAATGATGGTTGATTCTAATGCTTGTCCCTGACCTATCATGTTTTGAGAGTCTCTATGAGCCCATTTTGAATTTCCTTATGCAACTGAGACTTATCATCATGATCGACAAATCCTCAAAAATAATGCTTTCTACTTGGTTTGTTTTGGCACTCCATGTGCAACCCCAATGCCAAGTAAGTTCTTTAAAGAGAAGGTCATGGACTGTGCAAATGTCATGGACAGATATGTTGAGATGAGAAAACAGGTTTGATTGTCGCCGACATGAGCATGGTCAGCGACTGTGAAAATTGGAGTGTGAATCACATCAGAATATTAAGAAGATCAGTTTGTTCTTGAAAATAAATTTGTCTGAGCATAGCTTGATTTGATTGAAGTGATACTTTCCTATTAAGAGAGAACAAGTTCTTTTATTACCATACCTCCATCCTTATTCAAAAGCTTCATGAACCTAAACACAAACCAAGAAACCCTAACCGTGTCACTTGAAACTGGAACGCTGCGCCAAACGGCGCAACCGGTAAGCGTTTCCGGGATCGAGTGACACACCCAAAAAGGGACGAGGAGAGTGTAAAGGAAAATTTGGAGGCAATGAAGTTGAAAAATCTAAGAAGAAGGAAACAAGGGCTCTAGTTTGAAAGAGCATGAACTGGAAGGAGACGTGAAAGAAGAAGGTGATCAAAGAGTAACCAAGAAAAATTTATGGAGTTTGAGAAATGGCTTGCTTGTTTCGATTCTGAGTCACTGACTGTTGCATGTCCATGACTCTCTCTATCCCTCTCTTCTACCCTTACCACATTATCTCTCCAGTTTCAAAGACTTCTCTTTTTAGTTCAATTTGGTTGTACTGCATTTCTGGATTGTTTGTTTTTGCATCGTACATTATCTCTTGCTTTGGTGGATGACTATTTATGACTGTTTTGATATTATGTTTTAAGTTTCCATATTTTGCCTTTGATTTCTTTTCTTGTTTTAGCAATCTTTTTGATGATGCCAAAAGGGGGGATTAACCGGGGGAATAGATTTAAATGGAGTAATCTAAAAACTGAAACCATGTGGATATTAAGCTTAGGGGGAACTTTTTATGGTTTTTGCTTTTGCTCTTTATACTATGATGTTGTGTGTATGCTTTAAGGATCTTATCAGGAAATGTTGTTTGTCACCATCAAAAAGGGGGGATTTGTTAGAAGATCTGGTTTGGATGGTTCCAAAGGTCAGTGACACAGAAGTTGCATGGAGAGTCAGTGACATCAAGTACTTATGAAGAAGTCACTGACAAAGGATAACTTGCAAGAAACTATTGATGAAAAGTTGTGTTTTGATGGTTCCAAGGAAGTCAGTGACTTCGAGTTTGCAAGCCAATTTGGCGACCCGGCAAAGTCATGGCAAAGTCACTGACCATGACCAGCTGGCAGGAAAACTATTTATGGAAAGAACGCACAGATTGTGTACGATTGTTTGCAGGACAGCTGGGGCATTTATTTATGGAGAATATCATCACAAAAGAGTGCTAAAATCATAAGAGGATGATATGATTCCATTGAGATATTTTATATGTGCGTACATGTTATATTAGGAAAGATCTTGTAAGATTGCGTGTGATGTTATTTCCTTAACCGAATAGGAAATAATATTACACAAAATCACACCTTATTCTAGCTTAAATACTGAGTTGTTTTAGGTTAGAAGCAAGGACTTTCGTGCATAATTGTATATCTTGAGAAAAAGAAAAGAGAGAGTTCTAGGTAGAAGAAGACTCGTGCGTGGGATTCGTACGAGTAGTGAAGAAGACTTGTGCGTGAGATTCGTGCAAGTGGTGAGTTCGAGTGTTCTTAGGCATAGCGTGAGGTTGAGAGCGTAGGTACAAAGGTAGAGCGTGGTTCAAGGTTGTGGGATTCAACTTGTACACGGGAGAGCTTTGTAACACTCAAGAAATCAATAGAGCGAGTCTAAGGACTCTTGAAATCCGACCAAGTGAGAAGCTTGGAAGGGAGTGGTTTTTCTCTAAGTAAACTAGTTGGTTTACGAAGAGTTTCCATTATACATCGCTTGTCATTTTCAGATTGGTAATATCTTTCCTGTTTGATTAATTATTCCACTGTTTATTTCAAGGTCACTGACTTTACCAAAGTCAGTGACTTCGACTGTTACTCAAAGTCGACGACTTCGCAGGAGTCGCCGACTCGTTTAAGTACTAACGATCCTACAATCTCTATGGAACACTGTAGAACTGAAGAGCAAATTGCGGACATTCTCACTTAAGCTTTAGACAGACGTCCCTACCAGCGTCTCTGAATGCTTCTAGAGATAATAACTCTGAACTGAACAAGTCCTTGTTTGTTATTCCCTCAATGCTTGGCTAGTTTATATTGAAATGCATGATAGGGAACACTAGGAACAATCACTTTCATTTTGCCATATTACTAGTCTAGAGCTTTTAATGTACAAATTGGAACTTTACTTCTTTTGGGCCCAAAATGATCAAACAGAGTTCCCTTTAACCCTTATTACAAGCCACTATGACGGTTGATCATAAAACCAACCCAGCCGAGAACCAGACAAACACTTCTCATGAACCCAACTTTTTGTCCCTTTATCGAGTTGTAATTGTCTGGTTCCCATTTGAGTTCCCTAGCCTCACAAAAGAACTTGAGTGTGAGTTCCCCTGACCACTCCACTCAACCTGACCTTTTTAATGATCATGGGAACTGGTGTGTGAAACGATCACGAACAACGGAACACTGGTACCTTTGGAAAGATGAAACGTCTCTTGGAAAACGGGAAATTGTGTCAGAATTCGGAGAGTTATGGGCCAAGTATTTGAAACAGTTGAAGCGCCTTCCCATAGAGAAAGCGACGTGTGTCACGAACGTGCTAAGGGAGTTGAAATGGCTCTCCGAGTCTATTGGCTGCCAGTTATCGAGAAATTTTGCCCTTCCTTTTCTACCCTTCTCCTCGTCTCACTTAAAAACCCCTATTTGCCATTTTTGGGGCCTTCCTCAACCTTCTCTCTCTGCAATTTCTCTCGTCTGCAACTTCCCTTCTTCCCGAAACAAGCAAACCTCCAAAAATCTTCTATTCTCAAAATTCAAACATGGCTTCAGTTCACCCAAATGACCTGAACCGTCAATGGATTGAGACCAGCTCCAAAATCTTTTTCATCACTATGCTCCGCGAAGCCGATAGTGAACCTGACCCTATCCTTCGCCAAAATATGTACAAAGCCCTCCATGACTACATTCTTCCTTACATCCATAAAGAAAGGACAGGCTCCTCGCTTCTCGAGTTCGAGATTCTAGGACCACCCGCCTCTCTCCCGGCGGCGCAAACCCTAGCACTGCCTTCCTCCACTTCTCAATCTCTCCCTCCTCCTCCTCCTCAACCTCTATCCGTCTCATCCTCTGGAACTGTCATCTACGACAGTTTCGGTTCCGAACCCCCAAAATCCAAAAGCTCTTCTAAAAAGCGCAAAAACAAACAACCCTCTTCTTCTTCTTCAGACCTTCCCAAATCGAAGAAGAAGAAGTCTATTCTCGCCATGAAAGAAGTTCTCAACCTCTCCCGCCCTGATTCCTACAAAATCCCATCTCCTCCACCACCCCCCACTCAATCCTCCTTTCTTCCACCTCCCTTCGATTCTGGGAACTCTCAATCCCAGAATCCTCCACCACCACCTATCTCCAACCCTCATCCCATCTCTGGGAACTCTAGTCCCAGAGATTCCATCCCTACTTCCTCCTCTCTTCCCACTATTAAGGGAACTTCCAATTCACCTCCATCTTCTCCACAACACAAAATTCCCACTCCTCCTACCTCTCCCATTGCCAAATCCTCCTCTCCCTCACATCAAAAGTCTCCTCCTCCATCCACCACTCAAATATACTCCTCTCCCTCCCCGGCCAAGCAAACCGTCAACATTGACTCAAACGACGACTCACTGCCAATTGCTGTCGTCGTCCGCAAGAAGGCCAGCAAGATGGGTCCCATCGTCATGGGAACCGCGGAGGAGAATGCTCGCCTTGACGCTCTCGAGGCCGAGTTCCGCGCAGAGATCTCGAGGCCAAAGACCGGACCTACTAACGTCGACGCCCTTGAAGATGCCACTCATACAGAGGACGACAAGGCCCAAGAAAAAGGGAACCCAGCACCGGCTGATGATGTTGGGACGAGTCAAGGTCATTAAGCTGAAGATAATGACGAGGACATGGGTCTGTCCTCCGACGACGACGAGAACTCGGAAGGTGGAGCTCCCACCGAGGTCCTTGACCAAGAGGGCCTGGAAAAGGAGCATGCTCAAGCTTTTGCTAAAGATGAACAAGGACGCCAAATGGTGGTGTCGGAGGGTGCTCCCATGGAAAGGGACCCTCCTCTCTTGCTTCAATCGGCTGTCTCCCCCCAGCAGAAACGAAAGGCTGTTGCCTCCAGGGGGAACAAAAAGAAGAAAGGAAAGGGACCAGAACCAAAGAAGGTTCCCATCACTGAGGACCGCAAGCTCATCCCTCCCCTCATACTCACTGAATCACACCTCCAAGAGCAAAGGCTTGGGGAACTCTAGGACCTCATCAAGGCCCAAGAGTGGGAACACGTGTGTAACACTGCTGTGACCGTCGACCCTGCCCAGGTGTGCCTCTTCTACAACAACTTCGTCATTCATGACGAGGCCACCAAGGGAACACTCTCCCTCCAGGGCGACGAATATGTCTTCACCGCCTCCTCGATTCGTCACCAACTACACGTCCCTGTTAAGGGCCTAGGAGCTGTTCCCATCAAAAACTGGGGCGATTTCGACAAGGATGCCATCTTCAATGGCATCTATGAAGGCCATGTTCCCGAGACTGGAACCCCCACTCACAACCTCTCCCTCATCGGCAAACTGGCTCACCAGTTCATCATCACGGTTGTGATCCCACAGTAGGAGAAGCGTCATCAAATCAACATTCAAGACGCCATTCTTCTCTACCACTTCCTCCACAAGATGCCCATTAATCTTCCCTGTATCATCTTTGGGCACATGGAGAAGTGCATGGCCTCGACCCTTCACTCCCTGCCCTACGCCGGTCTGATAAAGAAGTTGCTGGTCAAGGAAGGTCTCTATGACGCTACAAAGGAAGAAGTGACCATCGGAAGGGAATTAGACCTTTCCGTGGTTCAAAAGATGCGTCATTCAAAGCAAGATGAGGATCAAGGGACACTTCCCTCTGGTGACGGCCCAAGGGTTGGGAACACCCAAGTGTTGATGCACATCGCAGCCACTCTCGAGAACATGGCGGGAAGTCCCGGGAACCCTTTAGAACATCTTGTCCGTCATGACCCAGCTGCGTGATAATTCGCTTCCCAGGGCCCCATGATCTTCCTTTCTTTTTTCCTTAGCCCTGTTTGCTCCACAATATGTAATGAGTTCCTCTTGTACATTATTTGCTTAAGTAATATAAATGGCTTTTAGTATGGTTGCGTGTTCCCTTCTTCCTTACTTATGTTTTTCTATTTTCGATGATGCCAAAAGGGGGAAGGACAAAATGTGTGAGATGAGTCTTGTTATGAGTTGTCATAGAATATGCTTTTGCTAAGGGGGAACTAACGCATAAAATGCTAAGTAAGAACTCATTGTTTCAAAGAAGTGGCTCTCTAGGATCTCACATAGGAACTCTGTTGCATGTCAAGCTTTCACACATTGAAATACTTGGTTATTTTTGTGATGGGTTTGTCATCGTCAAAAAGGGGGAAATTGTTGGGACGGTGTTGGGAACTCTAGTTCCAAACATCGGAACAATGATAATTGTCTCCAATTTTGATAATGACAAACGCCGTATGGGAACTAACGAGTTACATTCAAGTATTTCAAAGGAACACCGGGTCTAATGAAGAAACTCCAAGAATGCTAAAGAAACACAGGAATACATGATGACGAGTTCCTATCAAAGGAACTCTTGAGAGAACAGTTCCCATCGCATGGGAAATCACATGTGCAGACAAGACCACTCAGCGCAAATCACGGGATCCTGTCTCAGACAAAACAAAGGCTCAGTCTGAGGAACAGACTGAAGCGAGTGATCCAACGGCCCGATCGGTTCTCAAAGTTGACTCAATTCAAATCAAGTCACATGTGAAGGACAAAGACTTGGCGTGCAAGACAAAGGGCATTTCGGACACAATGAAAGTCAAGATTGCAGCCCAAGCAAGGACAAGTATAAAGCCAAATGAATAGTGCTGGGATTAAGCACTTCTCCTAGAACTCACACTCACTCACAAAGAAAGAAAGAGAGACAAGAGAAGAGAAGTCCCCGACGGCGAGTGTTCGATCTGTCTTATTTTTGGTTGAGGTGTTCGCTTAGGAACAAGGTCGAAGAGACTTACTAGTGTTACTAGAGTTAGGTAGAACTGCTAGGAACAGAGAAGTGTAAGTCTTGCCTGTGTAACTACGGAACAACCAATAAGATAAGAAGATCGTTCAAAATCTTCCAAGCGAAGGTAGAGGTTTACCCACACAACTAGTTGGTTGTTGTGGGGTTCCTCTATAAAGGAACTGTGTCATTTGCGTTCTGTTTACTTGCTTGTTATTCTACTTCCGCTGCCTTGGAAACAACTTAATTGTCAGTTCCCAAACTCTCACTAACGCGTATCGATCAACACTCCCACTAGGCCGGCCACCAAAAAGTACGTACTATAAAATTTTAGCTATATCTATGAGATTTCACCATTACGGCATTACACACAGTGATAATTAAGTGAGTCGGAAACATATCAATAGCTCAGTAGCCTATGTTAGATTTACATAATTTGTTTGTTCATACTGTTTTTTGCATAAATCCAGATTTACTCCCACGATTTTGTGTCCTACAAATCAACTTATAGTCATTCAACTTATTTTCCAATTGGTATACGTTTTTCGTTTGAACTTTGAAATATAAGTTCAAGTTTAATTTTTTTGAAATTTAACTCAACTAAGAAATTTAAGCTCCAGAGTTGATAAAATTAATATAAGGAAGATACACTACACCAAGAAACGACATGGATTCCGCAACCATTCGCTTGCTATGGGAGAAGCAAGCCAAGAAACGGTATGATGACATGGTCGGAAAGTGTCGTCGAGCAAACAGGAGACCGCCTTGGCTAGAGTCGGCGCCTTGGGACCTATGGATGGCGGGTTGGAAGGCCGATGAGGCGTTTCAGAAGAAGTGTGCGTGGAACAAGGGGAACCGAAATGTAAATCCGGCCCTCCACACAAGCGGTTCGAGGTCCCTCCGTGATACAAAACTTCAAATGGTAAGTACAATTATTTTTTGAGTTTAACTTTTTTATTTTCAGAATTGTTATTTATTAATAATAATTAATCATAGGAACGAGAAAAAGGTCGGGACATAACGCCGAGTTGCACACCGAGACTCATACGCGGGGCCCAAACCGGGAGTTTATCGACGAACGTTCAGCCAATATCGTTGTAAGTATTTTATGTACTTTCAATTAATAATTTATATTCCGTTCTCAAATTAGATTAGTTTTTATACAAAAAAATTTTCCATAGGGGCGTTCCCGAGAGATTCTGGAACAGAGGTCCTCGCAGTCTGGGACCCCGCCATCTTTTCAAGATGAATGTGAGGCGTTTTTAGAGGCGACTGGTGGGGTCGGACCGGGGGGGCTGTTCCCGGTCTTGGGCGTGCTGCATCGGACTTCTACGAGCCCGAAGTGATGTTAGAGTCCCGTAGACAACCTCCCAGGATGGCGGAGATACAACAAGAGAACGCCTCTCTGCGTGCACAGGTGTCGGAACTTCGGGAGAGCCAACAAGTGACACAAGCGAGCGTAGAGGAGCAACAACAGCAGATTGAGCTTCTGCAGAAGTTCATGGAGCACATGCGCAAGAAACAATCCGAGCCATCCTTGTCCTATCAGCCACCTCCCCCCGATGGTGCCATCTAGGTTTTATGTATTATTGTGTAAAACTTTTTAAGTATTGTGAAACTTTTTAATTATTGTAAAACTTTTATGAATATTATTATTAGATTTTATATTTGTGTTTTAGTATTGATAAATATAATTTTAATAATTAAAAAAACAAATAAATATGAATTTAGCTACGACAATTGGGTAGCGATCGCCGCATTTAAATCGGCGACTGCCACCTTTAGCACCCAGGTGACGTTAATTAGCGTCCATACGTTGACGGTACTTAACGTCCATGTGGACGCTAACTATTATTTGGAATTTAACGTCCATGCGGACGCTAAATTGGTCGCTAAATTTAGCGACCACGTGCTCGCTAATTTCTTTAACGACCAGACTTTTAGCGACTACGTTTAGCGATCACTCTATGGTCGCTAAATGACTTTAGCGACCATATTTCTGAATTTAGCGACCACTATCACTGTTTTTTGTAGTGATAGGGTGGAAAAATGGAAATAATGGTCAACTTGTGGGCGTATGACTTTGAACATTGACCGGTGTTAGGCCGTTTATGCTTGGCATCCCGTGTGATGTGGAAAGCAACATGCATATATGCAACTTTTTTGAGACCACCTGGGTTGTGTGTGGGCTTCAGCTTGCATCATATCATATGCAACTAATGCAAGCTCCCAAAATCATTAGCTGGCAAGCAAATCATATTATATACTCCGTATTACGGAGTACAAAGGATAAGTTACAACAAAATTACTCATTATTTGACTTCATTTTTAATATATCTACTCTATATAACTAAATTTGTCATCTTTATATTTAGTTTGGAATTTATGCCGGTTTTACTTATGTATGTCTTTGATACCCAAAGCAAAGTGTTCAATGCATATGCCGGTTTTACTTATTGTATCAAGCTAAGTGATTAAATTCTTCCGCAAGCTAGAAGGGAAGGTCAACTTGCGTTTTGATTCGTCGTTCTTCCTGGGTTACTGTCTATCGTTGATTTGTACTACTAATTAAATCTATCTCGTCTTGACTTATTACTAAACAAAGTCCTTAAAAACATGGCCGATCTAGTAGGATTTCTCAAAGTTAAATGAGAGCAGTACTAATAAATTACGAGAGAAATTTCAACCAAAAAATAAATAAATTACGAGAGAAATTGAAGAAATTGTACGTTATCAATGGTGAGTTCATTCAATTTGACTTGAGAGTGTGTTTCCTTCTCTGTCTCCTCCATTTACGTTGGGGTTCTCTAGATATAATGGGTAGGATTTCATCATTTATCTATTACTAATAACTAAAGCCGGAGCAATTTCTCGCACCACGTTGCGCCACATCACCCCTTTATTAAAATAATAATTTTAAATAGTTAATTATGCAAAAAAAAGTTATCTCCAAGTAAACATAAAGATAAAATAATATTTGTAAAAATTTATCTCCAAAATAAACATAAAGACAAAATAATATTAGTAGATTTGACCAATATAGATAAAAAAAGACATTATATTTATTATATTTGTAAAAGATAAATTAAAAAAAAGATAACAAAAAAATATGTACACGTGATCATATATATATATATATATATCTTTAAAATAAAAATAGTCATATTTATCTATAACTATATGTTAAAGTTGTAACTTATCTATCCACCACATTAGTTCTGGCCCCACATTATATTTAAAAAAAATTATTTTATTATTTTTTCAATTAAATTCCTTTCTATTTATTTATGTGGAAAAAATTAATTCGGATTTTAATTAAAAATAACGAAAATTGTTTTATCTTTATCTTTTGATCTATTTATAAAACAAATTTATCTTAAATCAAATTTATATAAAAATTTATCTTTTGCCTAAATTAATTTTTTATTAAAAAAATTATATTATCTTTTCTTAATTTCCTTTTTGGATTTTATATAAATATAGAAGAGTTTTTATCTTTAAAAAAATTCTATATTTTTTTATATTTTCTTATCTTTTCATATTAATTATCTTTTTAAATTTTTATTGAAAAGATTTTCAAAGAATTGAATTTGATTAAATTATTTAAGAATTTACATTATTTTTGTCTTTTTATTTATTTTTATATATTTACTTTATTAATATCATATTTGTAAATTTTAATATATCTAAAAATTGATAGGTCGTAGTCGTGCAAGGCACGACGGGTACAACTAGTTTTAAACTGAAACTCTTCTTACTTTAATTTCTTACAGTAAAATTTTTACAAAGGTGGAATTATGAATCTACTCATCAATCAAGATATGTTTTCGCAAATTCACATGCATAAACGAAAATTACACAAAATCACTCACGGTATGTTTTATGTTAAAGAGAACACTCATTAACTATTAAAAAAGGTTGAATTATGAATTTGCCTCTAAATATTTTGGTTAATTTATTTTATAACATGCAAGATTAAAGTTAGGTACTTGTTAGAGAAATCAACATCAAACACTTTATGGCTGTTGGGCACTTTTAGGAGTTAGATTAATCCGTTCATAATTCCACATTGTTCCCTTGGTTTTTTTTTATGGGGACTTTTGCACATAGCATAATTAGGATAGTATAACAATGTCGAAAGTGATTCGATCGTAACCCTCTTTTTATCCGATAACAAGAATATATTTACGATGAAGAAGATAAGAATGAATTTCTCATCCTCCAGTAATCATATATATGTTCGATGTAGAAACTATTTGAATTATATTTAAACATTTCTTTTTGTAAAAATAGACAACGTACATAAATAAAATATGTAAAAGAACTATGATTTGCTTATCTAAATTGAATATTTAATTCAATTTTTGTTACTGGCCGGTGAAACGCTTTTTCTCCTTTGGCGTTTTGTGGGGATATTTTTTGGACTTTCCACTTTTAATTTACGTAATCGTTGCGAGTTATGACCGGATCAGATTAATGGATCATTCTCCACTATTGGTCAACTGGTCAACCCCTATCAAATCTTCAAGCTAGTATCAGTGAGTGGTGCATGATTTTAGAGGGGGTCTCCTCAGCGGCCCGACACTTTTTGCTCAGCGGCCTGGGTTTTATTTTCGTTAATTACAGTTCTTTTTCTTTTATTTATAGTATCTATATTTCATTCCTGTTATTCTTAGATAATTATAAAATTAATCATTAAGATATAAAAAAATAATAAAAAATATCCTTAGATTTAAAAATATTAGCTTTATCAAATATCTTTTTCTTAGTTTATCTTAGTATCGCTTAATTTAATATAGGTCCTGAAATTTGGTATCAGAGCCATATTAAAAAGTTGACAAGCTGAAAATTATCAAGTCGACAAGCTGGAAATTTCCGATAAGTGTCCTAATCGAGAATCTCCACATATTAAACATCTAAAAATTGGCGAAAAACATTATGAAGCCATACTAAACATCATTGTCGACGACATCGCAGATTTGAAAAGTTGTATTTTTAGATTGAGTGAGAAAATCCAAAAAATTAAAGAAGAACTCACTCTAGTCCAACGAATCCACCTAGAAGAAAACCAAAAAATTGATGTTGCACTTACTAACGAAATTAGACACCAAGGTGCTATTACTAAAACAGTAGTAGGTAAAAGACCGAGTCTGTTTCCACATAAATATCCTTTTCAAAATCAAAACCCATCAAAAACATTTTCAGTCCCCAATTTAAAAATTGAAAAGAAAACCGAACCTGAAGATGAAGAAACATGAAGTAGAGAATAACTCTAAGTTACTAGAAAATATCATGGAAGAATCAGGTATAACGAGTAGCGAAGAATCTGAATATGGTACTGAAGAAGAAGAGATGTACCAACAAATGGGATTAATAAAATTAAAAGATATGGAAACAATACCCATTAATGAAGTCAAAAGAAGAGTGGATAAAATTGTTGGTAAAAAGGTGTTAGATTTCAATGAAGTTGAGGAAGAGATAACACCTATAATGTTAGAAGAGACTAATGAGGCAAACAGATCCTACTATAAAAAATATGAAGAAGGATCATGTAGCTATCGAAGGCTCAATGTTAAACCTAAAGAGTTTTTAGAAAAAACGACTAGATTTGGAGTAAGGATTATGCCAAATCATCGACCTAATAAAAAAGAACTCACTTTAGAACCAATAAGTGAAACTGGATATAAGCTAAATCTAGATGGAGTAAGAAGACGAGAAGAAGTATTAGATTTTTGGAAGAAAAGCATGATGAGTGTCTTAAACCTAAATACAGATTGGAGATCATCAAATTTTTTAAATTACATAGAACACAGTCTGTATGGTATAGTAGCTGACTGGTATGAAGGAATACCTGAAGAATATAAAGAAAATCTTAGAACAAAAGAATCTCCAGCAGAAATGTTTACCACATTATGTGAAGCTATAGACGAAGAGTTTGTAGGAGAAAGAGATGAAATTGACAAAAAATTTATTGAGTGGCAAAGAAAGTTAAACACTCTTGAAATCTGTAATATGAGATATTTGGATAACTATCTCTCTGAATTTGAACATTATTATTATAAGATAGGAGAAAACCAAACTAATCTTCAAATGCTCTTCGATAAGCTCCCAAAACCTATTAATGAAGAAATTAGTGATGGATATCATGAATGGAAAAATAGGTATAATTCTAGAGATACTTTGGGTAATAGAACGAAATTTATAAAAAGATGGGTAGAAAAGAAATGTCGAGAAGTGAAAGGAACACAACAAATGAAGAGACAATTTCTACCATGTTGGGATTTACCAAATGAATGGGGGTGTGATAGCAGAGATAATCAAAGAAGAAATAATTATACAAAGAAAAGCTTCAACAAACAAAGAGGAGAAAAATATCATAAGAAGTATTATAAGAAACCGTTTATTAAGAAAAGAAGGTTTTTTAGGAAAGCCTCTTACTGCCCTGAAAAGAAAAGAAATTGCAAGTGTTGGGCATGTGGCAAAACGGGGCATTATGCTAATGAATGCAAAAATAGAAAAAACAATAAGTTAGCAGAAGCATTAGGAAGTATGGATTACATTGAAATATTCGAGGATGAAGCTATTGAATTAGCTTTAAGCAACAACAAAGGAGTTGTTGAAGTAGTTGAGGAAGAAGAAGGTGAGGAGTCGGATTATGAGGAAGTCAATGAGATGATGCAAGGAGAGGAAATAGATTCTTCAAATTTCACCGAAGAAGCCTTCGATTCAGGTGGAGAAATGACCACTCTAGCTCAACTCCAAGAAGCAGAGTCATCCATAGATGAAGAACAAATAGAAAACATGCAAAAATCAGGGGTCGAATTCCCGGTTATCCCTAAAGAACAGTTCTTCAAGAGACATTTCTTCCCAGCATTCTCTAAATTCGTGTGCGAAGAAATGCTAGGAGATATAGTAATAAAAAATAACGAAAATCAAGCTACTGAAATCAACCTAATTAATTGGAAAAATATTCAAAAACACAACAAGGACAAAAAGTACAAATATACTTATGTGTGTGGAATCCAAATATTCATCACTCCTCTACAAGATTTTGGTAAAAATGTGCACTACATTAACTTTGTTTGTGACACTAGGCACAAGAGATTTAGTGACCAAACTATTAGTGGAGTAGTATGTAACTTGAGTCAAGGACCAGTGTCTTGGATATGTAGGCCAAACTATTATGTTAGTTAGAAGACCAATTTGCATCTAAGTTTTTATCGTTAAAACTGTTAACTGAAGAGATTAATATGCATAAGGGAACTTGTCCTCTACAATTAAGGTGGAAGGTAGTATATAAGTTAGAAAATACCACCAATCCTCCAATGAGAACTCAAATGGTAGAAGCTGATAAATATGAGATTAGTGGACCAGGACAATTAGCAGTACCCGTTAAGGTAAAGCCAGAACAAATTAATCTAAAAACAGTTTGGGTAAATGCCTTTGAAAATCCTTCGACCACTAAATGTGAAAAGGTCTTAACAATTGATGAGGAAGGAAAAATCCATACAAACTCACAACCTCCATCAAGTTTAACAAGAAACAGGAGTCTTTCTAGGAGTCAAAGTTCTAGGTTCAATCCTAGTCTTAATCTTGCTCAAAGAAACCAGTTATCCCCTTCAATTAGAAGTGTTAAGGAAGAGAGTCCATTCCGAGTAGATGACGATATTGCTAGTCTTCTAGCAACACTAAATAGGAAGTTAGAACTTAACAGCTTTGGAAGAACACTTCATGAACCAGCTAGACATAGTATAGATCTAGGATCAACATCAGTGTCTAGTTCTAGTTCTAGTGCTAGCTCAAACCCTTCATTTCTTCCAGCCACACCAGGAGAAGCGTCTACTTCTAGAGTTGATAAAAGGTTAATAGGGTTTAAAACAAAAACTATTAGTGAACCTGTCTATGAAGGAGACGAGGAATCAAATATGCAAATACAAACGTTCATGAGAGTCACTAACCCAAATAGCATCTACATCCCTATAACTATATGCATTGAAGGATTTAATGATTATCAATTATGTGCTTTCGTAGACAGTGGATGTTCTGTGTGTTTTGGAAAGAAATCTTTATTTCCAGAATTTATGTGGAAATCAGCATCCAGACCTATTCAGGTAAGAATTGCTGATAATAGTATCATGACTCACTCAGAAGTCATTCTAGATCTACCAATTATGCTAGGGGGTTACCCATGTATAATTCCTATATTATGGGCTACTGAACAAACATCTCATGACATGATATTAGGAAATAATTTCCAAAGGTTATATTCTCCATGTACTCAAAGTTTAGATAAAATGATATTTACTGTTAATGGAGAATTAGCTTGGGTAAGAAAAATGAAAGAAGCCTATACGCATCAAAAGATTGAATTCACGCGCAGTAAGCGTGGTGAGGAGCATATTGTTCCTATACAAAGAGAATTTGCACTATTAATAGACGAGATAACTATAAAAGAACAAATTATTAATCAACAAAAGGATTTGTGTAAGGAGTTATACTCTGAAGACCCTTTAAAGTTTTGGGATAAAGATAAGTCATTTGCTAAGATAGAATTAATAGATCCTAAAACTGTTATTAGAGTAAGGCAGGTGGTTTACATCTTTAAAGACCAACAAGAATTTAAGGAGCAAATTGATGATTTACTAAAAAAGGGTTTAATTAGAGAAAGTAAAAGTCCTCATTCTAGTCCTGCTTTTATGGTTAGAAATCATGCTGAAGAAAAGAGAAGAAAGGCTAGAATGGTTATCAATTATAAGAAATTAAATGATAATACTGTCTTTGATGGATATTATATCCCTAACAAAACAGTTCTATTTAATAGAATACAGGGAGCCACATGGTTCTCAAAAATGGACTGTAAAAGTGGATATTGGCAAATTAAGATGGAAGAAGACAGTATACCATTAACAGCTTTTAGTGCACCACAAGGTCATTATGAATGGGTAGTTATGCCATTTGGTCTAAAGAATGCACCACAAATATTTCAAAGGAGAATGGATAAAATCTTTAAGAATCTTAAGCATTGTTGTCTTGTCTACATTGATGATATCTTAATATTTTCAAAAACATTAGAACAGCATATGCACGACCTTAGGGCTATAACTCAAGAATGTGTTAATCATGGCATCATCTTAGGACAGAAAAAATGTATTTATGCTATGCCAGAGATTGAATTTCTTGGGTTGAAGATTAAAGTTGGACAAATAGTATTACAAGATCATATCCTAGAAAAGGTAGAAAAATTTCCTAATAAAATAGAGGATAGGAAGCAATTAGAAAGATTTTTAGGATGTCTTACTTATGCCTCTGATTTTATAAAAAATTTGGCTAAATTAAGAAAACCCTTACAAGTCAAGTTGAAAAAATAAGAGGTTTGGAACTGGACTAATCAGGATACAAAAGTAGTCCAAGAACTTAAAAAATGTTGCATGAATTTGCCAGTGTTAACTCTACCCAATGAGGAGGATGAACTTGTTCTTGAAACTGATGCTAGTAATTATCATTGGGGTGCTGTTTTGAAATTAAAGAAAGATAACAAGCTTTGCAGGTACAACAGTGGAAGTTTCAACAAAGCCGAATGTAATTACACTGTAATAGAGAAGGAGATTCTTGCTATCTTAAAAGGAATTAATAAATTCATAATTTTTCTTGCTCCAAAACCCTTTACAGTGAGAACTGATTGTAAAGGAATATTGGGATTTATCCATAATAATTTGGATAATATGAAAGCGCAAGGGAGGCTCCTGCGTTGGCAATTAGCCCTTAACCAGTTTTCCTTTAATATTGAACATGTGCAGGGATCAAAAATCTCATTAGCAGACAGCTTGACACGAGAACTTGCAAGTGAGAAGAATGGTGAACAGAGTACCACCTCCACAAGGAATTTTAAGGATGTATCACGATTATGGGTACGAGAATTTCTCTCCAGAAGAAATGGTCCGAATAGCCCACAATTCCCTATCTCAACGTCCATCAAACGCAGAGAGGAGGGAACTTGAGGAGAAAGAAAAGTACCACAAGGGATGGGTGTCACCTCCCAGTCAGTTTAAAATTTCAATAATGGAAGAAGTTAGTAAGAGTAGGTGTCGTTATGGGTATCAATTGGTGAACCATTTGATGACCTTACGAGTGTTAGAATTGGAAATAACCAATAAAATACTTCAGCTCCCTTGGGAGCTCCAAGAAAAGCTGAAGGGTTATTGGAAGTATAAAGAGTTTCCACAATGGTATTCTTACGTGATGAGCAGAGATAGATGTCCGTACTATGATATTTGGGAAGAATGGGGAACTCTAGTTCTCTTTCGTGATAATTCTGGAATTGGAGGAATAAACCTTCCTGGTAATCCTTCTGAAGATATGGGAATATTAAAGGCATGAGATTATGGAATGTGCAGCGACATATATGGAAAATTTCCTTATAAATGGAGTCCAATCAGAAAGCATTTCACCAAGTTTCAGAATTATGTGTTCAACAGAGTCAAGCAATCAGGGATAGAAGAAAAGCTAATCTGTTTTGTGCATGGAGCAAACATGGAGACAGAAGGAGGAAAATCAAGAGCACCTCACTACTTGATTAGGTTTGTTAAAGACCAGTTCTCTGCGGATCCAATAACATTAAGGCAACCAATCCTAAAAAATGCCACTGAAGCCAGAGCCATGGGACTTTTCTACATCTATGAATACATCAAGCAGTATCAAAAAACCGACATGCTAATATTCAAAGTAGGATTCACCACTGTTATAATTCCGAAGGAGCTTCAACCATATTTTTCAGAAGCAATAGAGTCATCTGATTCAATCCAGGATTACTTATCAGCAATAGAATTTGGGAGATATCTATCGCCCAAAGGTCAAGACTTTATATGGGATAAGCTTATGGATTGGGATCCAGAATATTCAGAAAAATTGATGAAGCAATTAGAGCTCGACTTAGATGAAGATGCTGCTGCAGGATGGGAGGATAATGTTGGAGAAGAAGGCATGTACAACATCGAATACTGCATGGATTATTAACCATCAAAGACCACATCATGATGCCAAGCCACGTGGACCACCAGAAGGAATCTCTTTAGTGTGATGTCTTTTTATTACTGTTCAGTGTGCTTTTTCTTTTCAGAGTGATGAACATTGTTTGTACTTTTTCTTTTCAGAGTGGTGGCACTGTTTGCCATGTGAGTGGATTCCCTGAGACTTTGTCGGTAGCAAGTTGTAAAGAGCATTGATAGAGCATCCAATGCTCTCCAAGGCTCTATAAATAGGACCCTTGTAAGCTGAAGGAAGAGCACCGAAAAATCAGAAAACAAAGTCTGAATCTAGAGAAAGAGAAAGCTTTGAACTTGAAAGTGAAGCGGTGTTCCCTCACTCTAAGAGTTCAAATCCTTCTATGGATCTTTCTAGTTTGAGTGTTTGAGTGTTTTCAGTGTGTTTGTGTGCTTGTAATCCTTTCAAATTCAATAAAAGTTTGTTTTTAAGTAAGGGAAAACTACTTAATCGAAAATTATGTCTTGAATAAACCTCTTTCTTGAATACAAATCCTCCATCCACTAAAATTGAGAAATTTTAAGTTAGAGACTACGGTCTGAGGTAGGAAACGAAACAGATCTGTGTTGTGCTTGAGCTAAGGGAGTCCTGGTTGAGGATTAGCAACCCCTAGAAATCCGGAAGCTATAGGAACACCGGAGGTCCAGCGATACTACGCTCAGGTAACGGTCAAACCTCTCTAATTTATAATTTTCTTTAATTACGGAGCATGGTGGGTTTGTGTTCATAGAAAATAGTTTATTCATGCTATAGTTAGTAGATTATGGTAGTTAGTACCATTTAAAGTCATAAAATTTATAAACCGTTTAAGTTTGGATATATTTGTAAAAGTTTGAAACTTTTGGATAGATCTGGTAATTTAACCTAAATTGAGGGTAAAATTGAAATAAAATTTAAAAAGCACTTTTGTGTCAGCGGGGCGCTGAGAAGGAGCCTTTTAGAGACCTCTCAATACTACTCCATATAAGAAGTTTGTACATATGAGTAGGTTAATTTTTTTCCCAAGATAATTAAGGTCTAGCCAATCGTACGTTGTTTTCCTAAGTATTGATAAACTTGTTATTTAACTCGATCCTGGATAGCATTCGATCTTATGCGGATTTCGAAACAATATGACCGTAAAAATATTAAGTTTAGGGAAGATTAACTTCAACATTAATTGTAACTTGTAAGAAGGAATTAGCAATGTAAAAACTGTTAATTGCAATAATTAGTAGGGGTCAAAGTCATGAAATGAGAAGAATGGAGAGGGGGACAAGAAGCAAGCAAGGTGGTAGGCAAACATTGCTATCGTCTGCCCAACCAATTCAAGCTGGGGCTGATCTCTGCATATCCGATCCATATATATCCTTTCACTTTCAATATATGGACAAAGCACTTTCAATCCACTCCTATTCTATGATTGACCAACAAAGTAGCAAATGCACTATCAACTCCTCGTTTATTTTATCAATTAAGACTTCATTTCGATAATCGATCAACTTTTTTTTATTTTTTTATTTTGCCAACAATGAATGGGTTATGATGATAGGTGATCAGAAACGGACAATTGATCTAAATCGGGTCGAGTTATTTGTTGTTAAAATTGGCCGGTCTCGACAAATTAAAGCACCATAACACAGAATTGGAGTTCTTACAAAATCCGTAATTAGACACATACAACTTAACCAAGACCCTGAGCTAGCATTAAGCATGGGCATTATATAAGTGAAAAAGGAGACAGTTTGGGGTGGGATCAAAATCTTCAATAGGCAAATCATTAAAAGGGAAGGGCTAACACAAATTAAAGTCTCCAAACAGTGTACCAAGTATCTACTAATAAGAAGATTGAAAGTTGCTTGAATGCTTGATGGGTCCAAAATGGTTGACCCAAAACTCAGCAATATGAAATTGACCTAAGCCTATGTTTAGACCTTCCCTTTTCCCCCAGGTCCTAGTGGACTTTTGAAGCTCGAGAGAATCTCAAAGTCAGCTGCACAAATTCATGTGCTCCATTACCTCCATACAACAATTGTAAGTGTTAATTAATAAGAAGATCGTTGAAGAGTTAGATGGTTATTATTATGTGTCTATATATATCTTCTAATTCTAAAGTAGTGCTTGGGTGAAAATAATTTTTAGAATTAAAATTATGGACACATTTAGATCGTTGGATTAATAATAAGGAGAGATAAAATTAGAACACTACGGTTCAGAAAGGGGGAGGGGGGTCAATTTCGATGGAACAAAAGGATCGATATTACAGTATAATTTGACGGGAGAGACCCAAATGCCCCTAATCGAAAAATTGCATATTTTGACTCATCTCCGAACCCACACGTTGCTTCTTGCAAAATCCTTTAGGCAATTCTTCTCTCGAGAATCACTCCCATCCCAAATCCAAGAACTCGAATCACTCCCACCGCCCCTAACTCACTCAAATCGTCTATTTCGGTTCATCAAATTCATGGAAAAACAAACAAAAGAATGTATGCATAAATTTCTAGAATTTGATTTCGATTTTCTACGATTCTAGAGTTCTAAGGTTTGATTTTATGTAATGGAAGTGTTTTTATTAAGATTTGATGGGTGTTTATAGTTAGATTTGTTGAGTGTTTAATTGCATCATTATATTTTTCGAACCTATTTCACTTTTATTTGTTGATTGTGTGTGTATTCATGTGTTGTTTGTTTGATTGTGTGTGCATTCATATGTTGTTTGTTTGCTTACTTGTACAAATTGCTTACAGGTACGCAGTGACACGAGAAAGAAAAGATTTGATTGACACCTAATTGATATCTAAACAATGCTTGAACAATATATAAAGATCGATGAGGTAAAGAGAGATTGAGGCAACCTGATTAACCACATACCAGCAAGAGTTGAAGCGCGCAGATGACAACAGTGTCCAACCTCGAGAACTTCAGTTTGCCAACTATGATTTGCAACTGGTGCGAGGAGTAGCATAGGGGTAGGAACACCGAAGGATACCAAGACGCGATCGTTGAGCGACACCGGTACACGAACATCGAGGGACGCCCCAAAAGAAGTTGAAGGTTAATACCGCATGGACAAGAATGACGATGCAAGGACGTGCGAGCTAAGGAATTTGGACGAAAAGGACGCACTTCGAGCATGGAAGACAGTAAGGTTGAGGAGACTCTTTGCTCGAATGTCACTAATATCCAAGAAAGAGATTTAGTAGAGGTACTCTTTTTTCTTTTGGTGTGGTTTTTTCCCACGTGGTTTTCCTGTTGAAAGGTTTTAACAAGGCTTCAACAACCGTCATATCTTTCATTCCCAAAGTACTAGTGGGCGACCACAAAATATGACAACAAGAAGATATCCAAATACAAGTTTCAATCGGCTAAACGAAGTCACAGAAAAGTTCAAACACCCAACATAGTATGATCGACATTTAAAGGGGTAATTGTGAGGGAATATTTTGGGATATAATAATTTCCTTAAATAAAGGGATATTATCTTTGCTTAGTGCTTGTTTGGTTGTCAAATAATTTCACATAAAGTTGAAAAATCCCAGGAAGTCAATAAAATACATGCGTTTGGTTGCAGATTCTCTATTGAAAAACTACAAATTTTAACTTTCATGGATTTTTCAATTCCCGGATATCTTAGTACATAAGTTAATTACCTAGGAGGGAGTGGTTAAGATTTTCTCCCTCATAATTTCCTAGAAAATGAATTTTAAACCAAATATGTTTTTAAAATTCCTATGATTTGCAAATTCTAGTAAATTATTTAACATGAATTAAAATTATGAATTAATCACTTAGATAAGAAAGTATAATAAAGATGTTCTAAAATATTATTTTTGTAAACTTTATCCATATACCTCTATTTAAAGAGGATTGATGATCAATAATATACTTTTAATACTCCCTCCGTTAACCTAAACTTGTCATTCTAGCCTGCTTTTCTTGTTCAATAAAAGTTGTTATTTGACTTATTTTAACTCATTTTTTCCAATAATATCCATATTAATTAAAGATATTTATATTAATCTACAAAATAAGGTAAAATTAAGATCTTAACAAGATTGAGGATATTTTAGTAAAATCAAATAATTTTCTTAATTTTTAAGACAAACTCTAAAACGACAAATTTACTTTATTTTTCTGGAAAAACCATAATTCTCTTTTTTTTTTCTTCTCTTCTCAAAATCTCTACCTAATTTTTTTTTGTTATAATTTTTTTCGTAACAATTTATACATGCACATGCGCATGGCACATGGCTCGACCGGTTAAGGTCTAGGCACTTGTGCATGAGGTCTCCGGTTCGAACCCCCAGGACGGCGATTTGTCCCTTTTCCCTTTAAAACTGGTTAGTAACCAGTTTTAACCCGTTTTCACGGGTGCTCTATGTTATTTCAAGTAGTACTTGAGTTACCTTAATTCTTACCAAATAAAAAAAAATTATACATGCACATGCTTTTATGTTGAAATGTATCATCTTCTCTAACCCTGGAAAGAAATTTCTTATCTAGAGTTTAAGCAATTGCATGGTAAGAATCTTAAACGGATTAATTAATAGTCCCTCTGTATCATTTATACACTTGTATGTAAGTTATAATAATAAATAGAAATCGTAAGCACTACATTAATATCTTTTAATTAGTTGCGCTATAAAATATTTTTTTTCTCTTTTTAATGATCGGCCAAATTAATTATGAAACACATAGCGCAAATAGAGATCCGATCAACCTTTTCCTCGCTTAAGAAATTTTCCAGTGCACTAGGCTGCATGTGGATATATATAACACCATGATCCATATGAGTTGCAACTTCTCTTATAATTTGTTTCAAGTCGAACACAGAACATTGACAAATAGTTCAACCACAAAAAAAAAGAGAATTCACAGACAATGAAGGGCCGTTGTTCCATATTCATCCTTATTCTTGTTCTCTCATTTATCGCAGGTATGAATTACATGTTTATAGAATATTCTGAATTGTTTTCTCTAATTAATTACTGTATATATTAAACTTGTTAATGATGGAGTATTATTTGTGTTAAACTGTACGTATAGGTTATGAGTGTAGGAGGGAGCTTATTACTATACCAGTTTGTTCAAACAGTACGACACTTACAGGATGCACCGCAGCCAAGTGCAAAAAAAGTTGCTATTCTCGCCATCGGTTCCCGGTGGTGACAGCAAAATGTAATGTATCCTCTTGTGATTGCACTTTCCTCTGTAAATAGCCCCTTTCTATTACCAGCTAAACTCATGCAGCTTATATATGAGTGCATGCATGTAACCATGCTATTATGATATCATGAATAATTCTTCGATCTACACTTGTTGGATTGAAAATAAAGTCCCACGTAGAAAATTAGAGGTTGATTCACATGAAAATAGGACTTATTATAAAAATTAGAAATAAATGTGTTGACCCTTAGATTTGAGAAATACACGGCTAAGATTGAAAAAGATAAGGGTAAAATGGTAAATTTGACAAAAAAATTAAAAAAAATTATTTTTACTTGTTTTTGCCAAAATCACGGCATTTGACTTTTTACATTACATTCACATATTTTATACATATGTTCACACTATTATAAGACATGTTCACATATTATCACGACATTTAAAATTTTTATATTTTTAATTTTTTTATCGGATGATCCATATTCATTACCATGAATGGAGGAAAGAAATCATGTTAACAAGAATTGATAACTAACACCCTTATTTCTAAGCAGTTCTAATAGAAAATTGGTACTTACAAGGAAATCAATCCTAAGAAACAACTCTTGCAACGAGGCTTCTTAGCATTACTTTAGTTGTCAATTCTTACAACAACTAAGATGATATATGAAGATCTCATGAAAAATACTCTTTCAATGGGATTTAGCGTTGTTAATTTCACTCAAACCAAAAATCAATTAACATAAAATCAAATGAACACTACACGGAGTATTATTCTATCAAGCACATGTAAATTACATTTATACATGTGTGATCCCTACACAAGGTTTTATAATCAACACACAACTTGCTTTATGTGTGTTTCATGGGAGACAGTAACTCTGTCCTTTCGTTACAACTCTGAAACAATACCTTCGTTCTGATCTTCTAATCAATACATTTTCCACTACCCATATATATACTAATAATTATCAACTGTTAATAACCACTTTGAAGGACAGTTTCATAACTGCCCAACAATAACAATTGCATAACATCAGTAATAAATCTAATTACTAAACCAAGTTTAATCCCGACAAGCATTACTCATGTTGTCAATTCTTGCAACAACTAAGATGATATATGAAGCGTATCAAAATATAATTCTCATCAAATCCATATGCATGATTCAATTCCTGAATACGAATTACACAAACCAAAGCAAAGCAAAGTTTCATGATTTTATACACCTAGGTTCATTAAAGCATCTCCACGCTTTTCCATATTATTGAAAAGTGTGAATTTGGAGAATTTGGTACAAGTTTTTGCTCCAATAATTTCTCCATCACATTTGCCATAATAGAGACGGATGGGAAAAAATAAGGTATCTTCCCTACATTTGGGGAATTTTCCAAAAATATTTAGAAAATGTATTAATTACATATACTATCATGACAACTTTCAATTGATTATATTATATTTTTTAAAATTTTGATGAATATTTATATATATAATAAATATGAGATTCTCTATAATAGGAAAATTGTTGGAGTTGAAGTAATTTTTTTTTTAAAGAATATAACATTTGGTTTTTATTATAGAGAAAATTATAGAAAATTTGTTGGGGATGCTCTTAGTATACTCATTCGAATACAAGTTATTTCCAATATAAATTTCAATAAATACTCCGTATAATTTATGCCACCATCAAAGAGCACCTTATTTAATACATGCTAGCCCTTGAAAGATGAGCTCGTACATATACTCCTATTTCTTTAACTAGATGACTCTGTTCGTCCGTTGGACGAGATCATTTTTTATGTTAGTTGTTAATTAATTTAAGCAAAATGGAAGCAAGAAGTGATTCGACATTCAGAACATCGGCATATAATTCAAAGTAAATACTCTTATGTGGATACTATTTTATTTGGAGGGGATTGAATAGGGGTTTGGAGGGGATTGAATAGGGAAGATTAGTGCATTTATTTATCTTTGAGGGATAACTTTTAGTATTGTAAAGACTAGTTGTCCCTGTCGTGCCTTGCACAACTATGACTCGATAGTTTTTTAAATATTCTATAATTAAGATATTAATAAATAAAAATATAATATAAAATTTAATGTAAGTAATTTATTGCCCTTAATATGTATAAAAATTATTTTATTTTTTAAAATCAAATAAACAAATTAAATATAGATGATTAAGTTTAAAATTGAGAATAAACATAGATTATTAAGATAGAATAATCTACATTGCTCATTTTCTTTGACAATATTTCATAAATAGGTTTAATTTTTGAAATGAAATATATGTAATTAAGTATATTTATCTTTTAATATAAGAGAGAGAAAGAAAGAAACTAAAATGTTAAAAAGATTGAGCATATATATTTTATTGGCTTATAAGGAAAAAATCCAATCATTAGTTATTTTTTTAGTTAAGATATTACCTCCTACCAAAAATTAAGATATTATCTAAATTTGGAAAATAAAAATAAATTTGAATTGAGTGGAAAAAATTTGTCATGTGGAATATGAAGTGGAAAAAAATAATTAATATATAATATTTATGGAGCATGCCATATGGCAAAATCCTATGTGGATTAATAATGGGATGACATGTGTCAAAAGCTGAGGTGGCGCAATGTGGTGGCTCCAAACCTTATTGCTTTTATATATATAATAGACAAGGAGATAATATCAAAAGGCGAATTTTCCATCAAAGAGAAATTTATATTATGTGAAATACGTAACGTCTATAATGTCTCCAATATTGACAATGAAAGCATCAAGAATACCAACGGTAGGGACCCAATTCCCACATACATAATACTCCCCCTATCTAAGTCTATTTGGCCTTTTAAGCATTTTGCACAAATATTAAGACAAAAACTATTCTTACTTTTTTTTTGGTAGAAGGAGAGACAGTACTCTCCAGCCCCTCAAGAGGGCATTTTATTAATAATAAAATAAATGGGCTAAGTAGTCAGCAAACGGGGGATAGCCCGACCCCTAACATCATCATAAAGCAGTAAATAAACCTCCTCGGGAGGAGCAATCAAAATATGAAAACCAATAGCATAATTAAAAGCTAACAAATTGAGGGCATCCGCTACTCGGTTGGCCTCACGGTAGACATGGCGGATCTGAATATTCCAGTTCCGTTTGATTAAGCCTTGGCAGCTGTCGACCAGGCTAAAGAGCGGGTGGTTCCGCTTTATAGACTTACCCAGAAGATCAACTACAAGTTGGGAGTCCGATTCCACCACGACTTGACGAAAACCAAGATTCCAAGCTTGTTTGAGACCTTGAAGGACACCCCATAATTCCGCCTCCGGCACTGAGCAAGAACCCAAATTATGAGTATACCCTGCTTTCCATTCTCCTCTGCTATTCCTAAGGACACCCGCAATAGACGCCCTACCGTTGCTCCGAACCGCTCCATCATAGTTGATTTTAATCCAATCCTACGGCGGGCAAGACCAACTAATATCCTTAATAGAACGAGGAGGGTTAGGTGACATACCTGCAATCTCTCTCAAGGCAGTGTTGTATTCCTTACAGCGATCGATAACATAAATCCCCCGATTTATCGTAATGTTATGACCTTGGAAAATCTTGGCATTACGCCATAACCACGTGCACCAAATAGCCATAGCAAAACAAGCCGCCCAATCCACATCTCCCATAAGCTTTTGGCGTATAAACAAATTAGACCTTATCCAAGTAGCAAATTGATCCTGAAAAAAGGAAGGATAAAAGTCAGTATCGAAAAATCCTCCCAAAACCGACTAACCTGATTATAGTCCCTTAAAAGATGCTCCAACGTCTCCTCCTCTCTGTTACAACAGCCGCAAATCGCCACATTAGTCAGGCATCTTCTTCGACGCTCCACATTAGTCAAAACACCCCCCTGGATGCACAGCCAAACAAAAGCACGAACCTTCTCAGGCATAGACAACTTCCACACACGTTTGAAAAGGGCAACATCAGTAAATTGGAAATTTGAGAAACTATGAATCACATTCGAATTATGCAGCCAACTAAGCTGATCCTCCTGATTATCATCCTGAAAGATACTCACATCAGCAATTTTGTAGAGAATCTCGGTAGGAAGGAGCGGAGTTATCAAATCTCAGTCCCAACCTACATTTTCAATCCAGTATTCGCTTACCAGCCATCCCGTCATATCTATATTAACCTCCATCACATCTAAGTCGATCAGAGGTTGCCCAAGAAGCCACTTATTAGTCCAAAATCTAACCGTCTGCCCATTGCCAACCAGACAACGGGTGCCTTTGCAATAACTTCAGAAATCCCAAACCTTAAACTCCGCCGCACATGGGAAATATTCGTAGAGTATCCCCGAGCACTCTTGACATATTTATTCAGAAGCACATCAGTCCATAAGTTGCTACCTTCCATCAAGAATCTCCATCCAGCTTTTCCAAGCATAGCTAGGTTATGGTCTCTCATACTTCTGATTCCCAAGCCACCAACCCACTTAGGTTTAGTGATCTCTTTCCATGCCACCCTATGGATTTTCCTATGCCCATCATAACTCCCCCAAACAAAACCCCTACAGATCTTGTCGGTCCTATTACAGGTATTCTTCGCGAGTAAAACAGTGGACATGGTATAGGTGGGTAAAGAAGTCAGAACTGACCTTGTGAGGGTTATGCGCCCAACGAGATTGAGGGAAGTACACTTCCAACCTGCTAGTTTAGTGTGAAATCTATCCACCAATCTATCAAAGGTATTCTTATTAACACGTTTATGGAGAATCGGCATTTCCAAATAATTTCCCAAGTTGCTTGTAACCTCAAAACCACTTGTCGAGTGTAGGCTATTTTTCAAAGATTGACTAACATTCCTTGAAACATAAATCTTAGACTTAGCCACACTCACTTTCTGACCAGAGACTTTACAGAATAAGTCCAAGCAACCTTTGATCACCGTCATCTGCTCGACAGAGGCTTCAGCAAGGAGGATGATATCATCCGCAAAGAAAAGATGTGAGATCTCGGGCCCATAACGCGTGATTTTAACCCGCTTCCAGTCTCCTTTCCTCACCGACTAACGTATGATGTGGCTTAATCTTTCAATGCAAAGAATAAAGAGATAGGGCGACATAGGGTCCCCTTGACGGATTCCTCTAGAGGTCGTGAACTGTTCAGTAGTCATACCATTCTAAAGAAGCTGCATTTTGGGGGCGTTAATGCAGGCCATGATCCAGGAAACGCATTGATCTTGGAAACCTGCCGCAATTAACGAATCTTTGACAAACTCCCAGCGAAGCCTGTCATATGCCTTCTCTAAGTCCAATTTAAGAAGCATTCAACCCTTTTTACCTCTCTTAGACTTCATGGAATGGACAACTTCTTGGGCAACAACGATATTATCGGAAATCAATCTTCCCGGCAAGAAACTTCCTTGAGTCGGTCCGATAATACTAGCAAGAAAACACTGAATCCTATTCGAGAGAACCTTCGTAATAGTCTTGTAGAGGACATTACAAAGGCTGATTGGCCTAAATTGGTTTATCCGGGTGGGTTTGCTTACTTTAGCAATCAAGACTATAAGTGTATCATTAACACCCTCGGGCAAGTAGGAGGTCGCAAAGAACTGCTTAACAAAACTGTCCACAGAACTACCCACAATCTCCCAACACCTTTGATAAAAAAACAGGTTGGAAGTCGTCGATTCCTGGAGACTTATAAGCCCCCATCTCCTTTATAGCATTCCTGATTTCTTCCGAAGTCACTTGTCTTACCAGGTTATCCCAAACAGAACTAGGAAGAATAGGGAACCCCCCTGAATCGAGAACGGGAACTTGAGAAGATTCAGACTCGGCTGAATACACTTGCTTGAAAAAGTTCATGGCAATAGCTTCCATGGCTTGGTTATCCTCAACCCACTGACCATCATCATTGCGCAGCCCCTCGAAACGGTTGTACTTACGTCTGACAATCGTAGAGGTGTGGAAGAATTTAGTATTTCGGTCGCCTAAAGCCAGCCACTGTTGGCGAGATTTCTGACACCAAAATATCTCTTCTTGGGCAAGGATTATCTCTAACTCATGTTGAAAGCTACTTTCAAGGCAAAGTAACTGATCAGAACCTATACGATTCGGGTTGCACTGGATATTCTCAAGTTGAGTCAGAATCTGCTGCTTCCTCACATGGATATTGACAAAAACTTTCTTGTTCCAAATAATCAAATCCTTCATGAGAGCAAATAAGGCATTAGGTGTATCAATTGTGCCGCTCCAACAAGTTCTGACTTTATTGAAAAAATCAGGATGCGTCATCCAAGCGGCTTCGAAGCGGAAAGGCTTGCGCTTTCTATCTAAGCATAAAGGCGGCCTGAGATTGACAAGAATAGGGTTCTGGTCCGATGAAAAGCGCGGCAGGTGGCGGACTTTTGCATCGGGCCAATGTACTCGACCTTCAATATTTTCCAAAATTCTATCAAGGCGCTTTGCAACAGCTGAGGAGCTAGTGACGCCCCTACTCCAAGTAAAGGTCTATCCGGTGTAACCCATATCAATCAGACTAGCTTTGTCAACCCAAGATTGGAACACATCAGAATCAACATGAAGTCTGCCTGAACCACCTTTCCTCTCATGACCATAGAGAATACAGTTGAAATCTCCCCCAATGATCAACGGTCTTGAAATCCTATTTACAGTGAGCTCAATATTTCTCCAAAAATCAACTCTTCTTTGGGCAGAAGGAGGAGCATAAACCATAATAAGATGGGTGAGAATCCCGTTATCCTGAAAAGACACATGAATAAAATTATCGTTAGACTCATTAATAGTCAAATTAACAACCTCACCTTTCCAAAGAAGCTAAATTCCTCCTGCAAAACCATTAGTCTCCACCCTAAAGCAATTGGAAAAGGACATTCGAGCGCAAATGCGGTCAACCCTATCTCCCGAAGTTCTTGTTTCAAAAAGCATCAACATATTCACTTTGTGAGTTTTGCAAAGATATTTGATAGCCTGCCTGAAACCGGGTTTCCCCGCCCCGAAAAAATTCCAGAATAAAAGATTCATAGGACAAGGTCGAAGAATCGTGAACACCTGAGAATTAGGCATTACTTGTCACCTGGCCAGCATCAACAACTAACATTTCAGTTTCTTCCTGATTCGCGTCCTTGCCCTGCTCCTGCATCAACTCTGAATCTTGAACAAACAGCGGATTCACGGTACACGATGCAGTCGCATTCGAGTTAGGAGGAACAACATGACCATTGTTTACGTCTCCCATAGGAAGATAATCCACCGCTTTACTCTGATCGTAGAAAGGTGGAACTGTTGTAAAAACTTCTGGTATGTTCTCTGTGGGTCGTCGACATTTAGAAGACCCAGTTTTGCATGGACTCCTCAAGTTGATATCTAGCCCGCGGTCACACTTATTAGAGTTTCCATTGTGGGTTTTCTTCCAAGTAGACTTCTCTTTTTTCCTATTGGTAAGTGCTTTCATCTGGGCCGACCCACTACCATATCCAAAAGAAAAGGATAAACCTGGTTGTGTCTCATCTTGTTGGGCTGGGTCCTCATTTTCATTATTAGCATGGCCCCACATCTTGGGTAGTAACCTCCATATCCACCACAATTACATCCAAATCTACCTTTTCAATTTGAGTATTTTTAGAAATTTCTTTTCCAGCTTCACCCATTTGGAAGACAACCTTTGAATTACGTGAAACCGATTCCAACCCTTGCTTGATTTCCGCTGTCTTCGAGATTCTGCCCTCCTCTTTGTTTGGCGTCTTGTCCAAAATCTCGAACCTATTAACGCTCGGAAAGAGCTGATTTGTAGGTGGAACTAATCGATCCTTTCCTTTCCTGAACTTTTGCCCGTTATACTTAGGATTAGCTTTCTTAGACGGTTCCACCTTTCCATCTTTTGGGCCATTCCCAAACTTTGTATTTCCTTTCTAGGGTATAGGTTTCCTCTCTGGTATCATCCAATCACCGTACAATCTGCGGCATGTCCTCGCTGCTTCATGGGCAGTAGTCGGAGCCGGAATTTGCATTGTCGATGTACCTTCTCCCGTGGGATTAATCACCAAAGGATTGATCACCGGAGATTTATCCACCGATTGACTAGCAGTGTTATCTTGGCCGGTCGGATTTTGGATCGGAGGCCAAAAAGGACAATTGTTCTTCAAATGTCCGAACCTACCACACCCGAAGCAGATTGTGGGGATACCTTCATATTCTACTAGAAATCGTTCGCCATTGATGCAAATCGTACCCTTCAGTGGTCTCTCCAAATCAATTTCGATACATATCCGGGCGAATCTTCCCCAGTTCGTGAACATAGTACAAGGGTCAACTTTGATTGGACGCCTTATCCCTTCAGCTATCTTCAGTAGCACTTTCTCTTCATAAAGAGTGACCGGCAAGTTAGAGAGCCTAATCCAAGTTGTAGTGGTCTGAATTGGATCCGTAGTTCTCATTTTCGGGGACCATCTTCTAACCGCAAGACACCTTCCGAAAACCGTCCATGGCCCCCAGTGAGGGTCATGATCACATCTTCTTCACGGTCAAAACGAACGAGAATGCATCCATGGTTGAGATCAATGACTTGCATATTCGGAACAGATCTCCACAACTCATGGATTTTCTTATACATTATAGAGAAGGCCACCGGGTGGCCAAGAAGCTTCACTACCACGGATAACTTCCAAACCGAGGCTAGGGCATCCATCACGTCTTCAGCAATTGACACCATAGGATCGCCGTCCACTCCGTCCGGATAACTAATCGTAACCTTCCCAACAAGAAACTCCTCATCAATGATGGTTTTCTGTTGTGAGGCACCCCCATAGACGACCATCTCGCTCCAAGACTTCTTCTTGTCCGGTGGGTCTCCAAGCGGGCGGAGCTTCTTGGAAACATCCATCGGAGTAGCATTAGCAGTAGCACCGGAAACCGACAAAACAACATTCTGACTAGCAACGCTCATTAGGAAACTCTCTTTTTAAATATAAGCATACATTTACTATTCTTACTAAAACATCTCTATTAAATTATCAATACACATAATTAATTCTCCTCCTTTTTTATTTCAACCAATGAAGTAGAAATTAATTAAGGGTAAAAGTGGAAATTATTGGACAAAATAACTAGAAGGCCAAATAGAATTAGACAATTAATTGAGTCTAAAAGACCAAATAGACTTAGACAGAGGGAGTATATAATTCTTCAACTTGGTTGAGCTGAAGCAAGATGGTGAAGACGTGAAGTCACTAAATGTACACATGGGGTATAGTTACTCATTTCATGGACTAGTGACCTTGTTCAAACAACCATTGAATTAGGGCATTTTATTGAACACATGGTAGATAATTAGGCAATTATAGACCATTAACCTTTATTTTCAATCCAAGTTTTTAATTTACAATGCAAAACATTCACAACATCCATAGGTTTATCACAATTGAACAGAAAACAACAACAACAACAACAACAACAACAACAACAACAACAACAACAACAACAACAACAACAACAACAACAACAACAACAACAACAACAACAACAACATCAATCCAGGTGTATCTTGGTATGAGCGAGATCTAGGGGTCGAAAATGTAGGCACCCTTGCTCCGAGTGGAAGTCAGGAGGGTATTTAAGGCGGGCCCAAACAAAAGAAAACACCAGGCTAAAAACAGGACTGAAAAGTGAAAGAAGACGCAAACAGGGGCAAAAACAAAAGCAAAAACGAAAGTGGAACGTAAAGGAAACCCAACAAGCGATAACAGAAAAAAAGTAAGCAACGGAGATAAGAGCAGGGTACTCCCTCTTGGTCTACCTATTCCCTCTCAGTCACTGTAATCCTCTCACGCCATTGGTCCCTACACATGGCCATGTCCGCTGAAACTGTCAGAACGGTTGTAGAAAACAGGGGCACAATTGAACATACAATCACCATAAAAATCCTAAATTCTGAAGAAATAAGTGCCACGAATTCACAATTGCTAATCACCAAAATCAGTTGTAGAAAACTATAATCTTATCTAAATCCATGAATAAAGAGGGAATTGAAGGCAAGGTAAAGCAAATTGGAGAACAAAAAAGGATGTAATTTGTTGTAGAAAGGCAGAAAGAGGGCAGGGAAGTATCGATAGAGGCAAAAGGAAAACAACTTGTAGAAATGATGAATAGAAAAAAGAAGGAAATACCCCTCGTTATAAAATCAACTTAAACACGCTTTTAATTCATGACCTTAGATCTATGAGGATCAAACGACTACGACATGCTCACATTTTACACCATAAGACAAATTCCCATATGATCTCAATTCTATATGTGTGCGTTAGACAATTTGAGAAAATTGTAATAAATTAGGGATGATTTTGTAAATTCATGAAATATGCAATTAATGACATTTTGGTCTAGATTTCATTATAGGTGGTTCAACTTAAAAACTATATTATAAAAGGTGGTTTTGTTTAAATAAAATTATAAAAGGTGGTTTGTTAAAAACACATCTTTTAAAACATGGTTTTTGATAGACAACCCTTATTTTTTTAAAAAGAAGATCCCACGACGTAATCCATTGAGTTTCCTATAATCTCGTTGATTTCCTTTCTACTAACGACCTTAAGATATTCATCTATTTTCTCTCCATATTTGTTATTATACTCCCTTAATTGTATCCATTCATTACCTACAAATCTGACGCTTCCAATTGATTCCTTCACTACTTTTATAAGAGTCATCTCCTAATCCCCCTATATATACGAAAACTGTGTTTTTTTTGGGCCACATGTAAATTAAATCTATTAATCACTTAAATAATATAATATAAAATATTTTTTAGGAGTGAACCACCTTTGGTGATAATTTCCAAGTAAATCGATTTGCATCGGCTAACTCGACCTAATAGAATGATGAATAATGAGACTTGATTTTTCACCAAGTGAAGGGACGAAGACAAGAATCACATCTTAGACTTTCCAACATTCTCATGCTTCCTAACACTAGGTTACCTTATATGAGAGAGAAAAATAATTTTAGTAACACTAGGTTACCTTATATGAGAGAGAAAAATAATTTTAGTTATTTATTTCTTGTCAATCTATTATTGAGATGAGCCTAAAATCACAATTTATAATATTTTTAAATTATTATGATAATATTATTATGGATTTTACACCGTCTTTATTTAAAATTTCAAATTCAAACAAAATCGTGCCAAACACAAAAATTCAACTAGATTCTGGTCCAAAATTCGAGGTGAAACTGGTCCAAAAGCAAGCTTTTACCAGGTCTGAATCGCATCATGTGCCTCGTCACTTCAATCTACCAAACGGAGCCTTAAACCTAAAAGTGAGAGGGAGAGACAAATTTTGTATGTTGTTCACATCACCGCCTTCTCCCCCTTCACTCTTCTTCCACTCTCCTGTGGAAGCTTAAAGAATTCAACCCTACCACCGCCACCGCCTCCACCTCCACCCCCCTCATCGATCGCTTGCCTACGCGCTCGTCTCTCCACTCCACCTCTCTCTTTTTCTCCGTTAAAGATGAGCTTCGTAATTGAATTTCAAGATCAAGACCAGAACGTCCTCCTCGACCCCCCAGTGCCCCCCTCCTTCACCGTCACCTTCGCCGCCGCCGCCGAGACCAACAATACCGCTGCCGCCCCACTCCTCCACCCCAAAATGGAGCCAAAGACAGAGCCCTTCGACGATGAGCCCCTTCTTCACACCCCCGCTTTCACCCTAACCGGAAGCTGGGACCCGAATTCGGTTCCTCCTAGGTCAATCACGCCCCCGTTTTCAGACCCCGGCCACCCGGCGCTGGCCGATTCTCCAGCGCCTGAGGCGGTCTCTTCGCCCGAGACCGCCAACGTGTTCTCCGAATTCGCGCGAATTTCCAAGCTTTTCAATTCGGCGTTCTCCAAGGGGGAGAAGCGGAAAGGCGGAATCGCTGATGCGTTGGATGCGAATTCAGGCGCGATTGTGCCGGTTGACGCCGAAAATGCCGTTGCAACCCCCAGTTGCAAGCGCCAAAGGCGGAAGCTCATGAGGTGTGCCCTTATGCCCAATGGGGACCACTACTACGACCAAGAAATGGTAAGGAAAACTAGATTGCTTTACAATTCTCTGAGAATATTTTCCTTGTTTGACGCCGAGAGACGGCTTGGGCCTTGGATGCGGAGGTCGGAGAGGGCCGATTTGCGGGCGGCTACGCTCATGAGAGAACGTGATTTGTGGTTGCATAGCGATAAGAAGGTTGTGGGGTCAATTCCAGGGATTAACGTAGGCGACGTGTTCTTCTACAGGATGGAAATGTGTGTGCTTGGGCTGCACGGTCAACCCCAGGCTGGGATTGATTATTTGATCTCGAGTGAGAGCGAAAATGGGTGCCCTGTCGCTACCAGTGTGATAGTTTCAGGTGGATATGAGGATGATGAAGATTCTGGAGACGTGCTAGTTTACTCTGGTCATGGTGGTAGGGATAAGTTTAATAAGCCATGCTGTGACCAGAAGCCGGAGGGTGGTAATTTGGGGATGCTGAAGAGTATGGAGTATGGGTTTGAGGTTAGAGTGATCAGGGGTCTAAAGGGTGATGGCATTAGGTTTTATGTTTATGATGGGTTATATAAGATTGTGGCATCATGGTGTGATGTTGGTAAGTCTGGTTTTAGTGTTTATAAGTTTCGACTTGTTAGAATTGAGGGGCAGGAGAAGATGGGAAGCAGTGTATTTGGGTTTGCTAATACACTTAGGAGTAAGCCATTGGAGCTTAGGCCTAAGGGTTACTTGACTCTTGATTTATCTTCAAAGAAGGAGGCTGTGCCTGTTTTTCTGTTCAATGATGTTGATTTAGATTGTGGGCCAATGTACTTTGAGTATCTTCCCAAGGCTGTTTTACCTCCATTTTTGTATCAAAGCTCAGGTAGTAATGCTGCTGGATGTGAATGTGTTGCTGGGTGCACTGATAATTGCTTGTGTGCAATAAAAAATGGAGGCGGGATTCCTTATGATAATAATGGGTTTCTTATTAGGGGGAAGCCTCTGATTTTTGAATGTGGTGCCAATTGTAAGTGTCCTCCTAGTTGCCGAAACCGTGTGAGCCAAAGAGGATTGAGACATAGGTTGGAAGTCTTTAAGTCTAAAGGAACAAGATGGAGAGTTAGAACTTTGGATTTGATACAGGCTGGTTCTTTTATATGTGAATTTTCTGGTGTTGTTCTTAGTAGGGAGCAGGCACAGGTTTTGAGTATGAGTGGGGACAATCTCATATATCCTGGGCGCTTTGCGCCTAAATGGATGGAATGGGGTGATTTGTCAAAGGTGTATCCAAACTATATTAGGCCATCATATCCCTCACTTCCACCCCTTGACTTTGCAATGGATGTTTCAAGTATGAGGAGTGTTGCTTTTTATATGGGCCACAGTGTAAGCCCCAATGTAATGGCGCAGTTTGTTCTCTATGATCACAACAACCTGATGTTTCCTCGAATAATGTTTTTTGCTATGGAGGTCATCCCTCCTATGAAAGATCTTACCATTGATTATGGGATGCCAGATGAGTATGCTGGGAAACCTGCCATATGCCACCACTGATGCTCTGGGCAGTTCCTGGATTTGGTGTATGCTGAAGTGCTTGGTGGACATATGATGTAGGTAAGCTCGGCTTCTTTTAGCATATCAATATTTAAGGTTTTGGTGCAGATTATTTCACCTATACTCTCCATCTACCTGGTACTTTTTATCTTTGTAGCCTATGCATCAGAGTCAAATTACTCAGTTTCCTTTTTGTCCTTTGTTCTGTCGGTTTTCAACACCGTTGCACAATACTGCTGTTTATTGTTCTGATTTTTTTTGTTTATATTTTTAGAACGGGAATGCATGTTTATTGTAGCTTTTGAAGTTTTATTTTTATTTTCATTCATTCTCTTTTTCGGTATTTGCATATTAAGATTAAGAAATACATTAAGCTGTTAATCTAATATTTTTGAAATTGGATAAATTCCTATGATTTTCAGAAACAATTCTAATATAAAGCAAATATTATTTCATCTAAGTAGTAATAAAAAAAACACTCTTACTCTCTTAGGGTGTGTGTTTTAAGAATATTTGATACATACTTTTTGAGTATTATGCTGTCAAAATTTTGTATATGTATTTTGTTCTTATAAAGAGGTATATATTCTCTAGCCAAGATAAGGACTGTTCCGCCATGTCCCAAAATAACATAGCGTATGGGTCTCCAATAAGATCAAGACAGACCTAAAGAATACTTGCGCGCTAGGAAGAAAAGTCTTCGTTGGGACAATTAAAGTTTTTTTGGGGGGTTGCGGAGATCTCTATCCCATATTCGGATGCTATTTTGTGTATCACATATTCACATCTCAAATTACATGTCAAATTATTAGATATTAATATAGTAAGTTTTGAATGTGTGAATATCTAAGTGATATATAAAGGTCAAATGCATAATGACACATAAATATGGGACGTAGGTCTCTTCTAGATCTAGGGGGACATCAAGATAAAGAATTATAGGCACATATATGGACTTGTGCAGTAGGTAATAGGTGGAGAGAATGAAATAGGATGCACATATATTGATAGTGTTTAGCTGAAAACACCATATATGAATGCATTAATGGATGTAAACACCACTTTGAAGATGCTTACTATGATTGGTGAAGGAAAATAAGTACAAAACATTACAAATTTACAATGCTAATGATGGGTTTGTTAATTTGTAGATTTGATAGATTTTAGCTGAAAACACCATGTATGAATGCATTAATGGACATGAACACCACTTTGAGGATGCATACTTGTGATTGGCAAGGGAAAGTAAGTAACATTACAAATTTGCAACGATAATCACGTGTTTGTTAATGTGTAGAATTGATAGTGTTTAGCTGAAAATACCATGTGGCGATCATTAACACCTTGTTACCACTCTCGGTCTTTTTAGTACAATTATGAGTATATAAATTTTTTGTCAAGTAATTAAAGTACATTAAGTGATGTAATGTAAAAAAAATTATTAATTGAAGAAGAACATAAGGACATAAAAGATTTGGAGGAATTAGTATAAACATAAAAGGACTCTTTATTTCCTTTATATGTTTCATATTAATCAAGCACGTAAGTCTCCCCTTTTTTTGTTGCATTCTTTTCGGAAAACTTGCATAATCAATTGTGCCCAACCTAGAAGTTGATGTAAGGATGATGGGGTTTAGTCCAAGAATGGCACATCAAAAATGTTAAATCATCAATGTTTGCTTTTAATTTATAATAAAGCATAAGCGCAAAATGATCAGAAAAAAAAGAAAATACAGTATTTACGTATAGGACTAAATTATGGAAATGCACATAAATTATCGAAACAAGTGGTCAACAAAGTCCTGCTATCTTTAAGTCTGTATGTACGAAGAAAATTGGCTGTTTATTCTTATATTATTAGTTTCCTATTTATCAATTGCATATTATCAACTTTTATGTTTTTATCTTATATTATTAGTTTCTCATTTATCGAAAAATGTCAAGTCCATACACTCCTGCTGTTTGAGAACAGGGATTAGGCAAGTACTCCTTAAGGATTGCATATTATCAACTGTTATGTTTATTGTTATATTATTAGTTTCCTATTTACTGAAAAATTTTAGGCAAGCTCAGGTCAGGACAGATTGATTGAATACATAGCTTGAAATTGGTGTATGTAACAGACTAACAGCTCATTGCATGATAGAAACAAAGCGTATGATGTTACATAGGATGTTATTCTTACATTCAAAAGACACAAAAATGATGAGAGGATCTTGTGCATTGTCCAAATTCTAAGAGTTTAGAATTACAAACACAAAACCCTTCAAAACAAGCTATCAGACGCTATGTCAGCAATATATGATTTTGTGAGCAATTGTTCTTACGACGATTCTAGTTGGGATTAGAACTTAGAAATATATATTTTACCCCTCGAACTGGATTCCTTGTCTGGTTCAATTGCGATGAGAAACGGAGAAAGCAATAGCCTTTCTATCACAAGCCCTTCTTGTTGGCTGCTTAAGATTGTAGATTGGAATCTTGTTCCCAAGCCCTTCTCTATCACAATAAATGTGTGATTTGAACTTAGGTGGTATTCTGGTACAGATTTCCTGAAGGCATTACCTTTTAACATAGTTGACATGTTTGAATTAAGATTCCATAAAAGTGCCTAATATATGACATTGGGTGTTTTGTAACTCTTTTGGCCATTGGGTTTCTGGTGCTCTGGTTTCACATGTTAATATTGGAGGATTACTAGATGGGATTGTTGCTTAATCGAAGACCAACATGTCTTGTTTGATTTCTTCTTGTTGCACCTTTTTCTCAGTTGCTGATTGTTGAATTTTTTGAGAGTTCCTCTGATGGCATCATATCTATATTTTTGTTGGCAGTTAATGAAAGATCAGTTGAACTTATGGGGGTTATATTGATGACTTTAACTTGCTTTCTTGCATTTATTTTCTACCCTCATGAAGGCATTATTACATTTGTTGAAACATATCTGTCAAAACTTGATACTAGTTTGTGTCAATTTCCAGAAGCTGGCGAACATGAACACTAGTTAGTGTATATGCATTGCATGAACCGTTGTACTTTATCTTTGTTGCGTATGCTGATATTTTCTTACCTTCATTCGCTACTTTTGAACCCAGACGATTGTTTGCTTAAACCTTTTCTCTATGATTCAGGTAGATTTTCTCTCGATGACCTTGGTGTCTTTTGACGGCGGTCATCACAATTGCCCGGAAGGAAGAGTTGGCTGGTATTTTGCTTTAGTACATAGATCATCATGCAGCCTTTTTGCAGTTAGGTGGGTGTCTTTCTTGGGTAACTTAGTTCCATTTTGGTGTAGTGAACTGGAAATGTATCATATTAGTAGAACCAAGCAACGTGCGTGGATTGATGTTATGGTTCATCAGCAAAGCTGTTAACTTAGATCTGAAGACGTCTCTTATAGGGAGGTCATAACACGTTGATGCACACTTACCATGCTGACAAGATCATCATGCAGCCTCTTCTTTTTGTTGCCTCTGGCTGCATTTGTGCATCATTTTCTTTTTGTATATCTGTAGACTGTAGTGCTTAGTTAGAGACTTGGGGACATGAACCATGTACAGTAAGTGTACTAATTAGCCATGCAAGTATGTTTCTGCTTTGTTCTGTTTTTGTATGGCTCAAAGAAAGTACTCTCCTCCCCCTGTAGCACCTAATTCCTTTTTGGGGATTGGATTCATGTCTTGCTTTTTGTTGCCGTAATTTTGACACAAAATGCGCCTCTGATGTGCGGAGAGAGGAGTAATGAAAAGAGATTTTTTTTATACTCATTGAAAGAAGATACAATATCCTACATTCATCATTCTATATGCATGATGACGAGTTCTCTACTACACTGATTACTTTTGCTTTCTTCTTTCTAGGGTTTGAAAAATGTGGGAATCCAATCCTGATGCCCATTAATGACCAGTTTCTGATGAGCTATGACTACAAGTCATCAGGGGATGACATTAATTCACTTGACCTGAAAGTTTTAAATTGTTACGCTAGGCGCCAACCTAGAGGAACGTTGATTGCTTGGGCCCTCTGCATAACCAACTCGTATCAATCTGATGACTGGCTAAACTGGAAGTACAGTTGAAATGCACTTAATTGATGGTCCCTTATTTCATCTATTAACACTGCGCCAACTGTCAAGGACTCTCATTCATGAGTTTCAGTTTATAACTGTCTGCTGACATTCCTGTTTCCGTCGCTCCTATAAGCTTACACTTGTAAGGTCGGAATCGGGTTTTCAAGTTTCTGGTCGAAAACGGCTTTCCAGTTTTTGAGGTTCATGATTTCCAATTTTTGAGGTTCGGAAAAACGGACATGTAAGAATAGGCTACAAATGGCTTCAACCATGAATATGGATGTATTTTGGCTAGTGAGATCAAATAGCCAAACACAACTTGAAGGGGCATAAACAGGTGCTGATGACAATCACAAAACATAAACGAGATGGAAATTGATTAAACAGCACACATAATATCTCCTTAACAACCAAGTACAAAGCATCAGGATCACTTGATTGTATAAGAAAAACAAGCATAAAAAAAGCACAACCAAACCCTATAATAATAAGTGAACACAAAACTCCCATATTTACAGTATGAGAGGCATCCGTCTTGCCATTCTGCAGATTGTATACGACACTACAGGATAAAAGCGGTAAAGTCAAGCCTACAAGAACACAAGAAGTGAGAAAGCCGATCATCTCAAGCAAAGACCTTCAACTTACAAGCTAAATTTCTAAGTTTCCCTTTTGTTGTCTGTTCTTCATTCTTTGTCGAAAATCAGGACTTAGGTTTTAGCTCTTGGCCTGTCATTTCTTTCTTGAGATCTTGGGGCTGGAATTGAAAAACCAAGAGAATGTTGCAGATTAGTCAAAAAGAGAATATAAAGAGAAGATATTGCTACTCAGAATCATAAAATTCTACCTACCTAATCCATTAGCTTCGCTTGTCCTCATGATCCGAAGTCTCCTCACAGTGCCCAGGAACATCCTACAACCATATCATTAGTCATAGAAAAATATCAGCACAGATTCTATGAACAAAAGCAGGAATGTGATATTCGAAACTAATCCTCATGCAATAATTTCAAGTAAAATTAATTACGAGTAAATACCGGAAAGGAACATCGCCCACAAGCATCCAATCTCCTTCTTTATCCTCATAAGTCAGCACAAATTCAGATGAACCGTCCAACAGCTTAGAAGCTTTCCCTAATTGATCTTTATCCCCACCTGATTTCGAGAATGGGAGTAAAATTAGGCAAAACTGTTTATGACATATATCAAAATATCATATAGATAAAACAATAATACCAATAACAAGGGCTGATAAAAAACAAACACTCACAGATGGATTTGACAGAAGGCTTAAAAAACATGTCCTGAATTGTTTGGGCAAGAGATTCGTAAGATGAGTGCGCGTTTAAGTCTAGCTTCCTGCCAATCTGCACCCCATCCATGTTTACCTTAACGAATCCAAGAGGTGCATTTTCCTGCACAACGGGAGTTTTGGCTTTGCTTTCGTTACCATTGTTCATTTTCTTGTTTCCACCCTCGCCATTTATCTTTGCGTTTTCTTCGTTTGTAGCTCGGTTTTGGCTGGCTAGATTGTTCATCCTGTATGTTCTTATAGGTGGCCATCCTACAACCTGACTGCTTCAACATAACAATTGCAAAAAATTGCTTTACTCAGAGATCAAAACCAATAAATCTTTCCAATTAACTGATCAACACACCCATAACCCCTCATGATTGTCAACGGAAAAGTTTGAAAGCAACGGCTAGTAAGCCCCTCATGATTCTCATCCCACACACACCCAGATCGAAAGCTTAGAAGCTCAGTCAGTAAAGTACAGGGTTCTACAACCACAAACCAGGCCCAATGGGCCTCCAAAAGGGCCCAAACGATCCAGTAAACAAATTTCTAACCCATTTAGATCGATCCACAACCAAAACAACCCTTAAACCTTCTCATCCTTCACAGTAGTCAAGCAAAGTAAACAAACAAAAAACATGTTTGGGTAAATGAAACAATTTCCCAAAAAATCAGCACAACCAAAGAAGTTAATTCAGGCACAGAGCATGCAAACACTTTGACAGCCATTTTTCAACAAATCAAAAGACAAGTCAGAAAGTTTAATTGAACATAGAAAAAGGGAAACATAGAAGAAAAGTAAAATCCATTTCACCATTCACAGCTTCCATTAACCAAATCACCTAAGAGATCCCCACAACCACAACCCAAACAAACCACCATTAAAAAAAAAGAGATATTCTTAACAAAGTTGGTTTAATCACAAAACCTTTGAGCAGGAGGAGAGGAGGAAGTAACATCCCGATCAGCAGCTCTCTTGGTTCCAGAAATGGCTCCCTGAACGCCATTTCTGACATGAGAAGGGGCCCGCAGAGTGCAGACGTGGCCATGAGGGGCTACAGACGGCAAATCTTGCGCAGTGAGGAACTTGACCCCACCGCCTCCTCCGCCGAGGCTGAGTCCCAGGCCCAGCTCAAGCTCGGAATCGTCTTCGTCGCCATGGAAATCGGCCTTGTTCTTCATCCCAGGCGATTCCCTTGAACATGCAGTTGTAAGAGTTTCCATGAAAGAAGAAGAAGAAGAGAAGAGAAACGGAAACAGAAAGAGGTGTGAGTGCAGAATATTAATGGGAGAGAGAGAGAGAGAGGGAGGGAGGGATGGAGGGAATGGGGGTTTTGGGTTTGGGGAGAAGGTGACAGAGGAGAGAGATAGAGGCAGGAAAAGTGGAGGGGAAGGGGAAGGGGAAGAGGAGAGAGTGAACAACTAAAAAGCGTAGGCCTGGGAGGTGGGGCCCATGCTGTCTGCTGCTACTCTGCGAAGTGCGCCCAGCACTCTTCTCTTCTCTTCTTTATTTTTCTTTCTTTATTTTTTTTTTTAATTTTGTTTGTTTTCCTATCTCCATAGTCCATTCATCATCACTTATTTGACCCAATTAAACAACCTTTCTTCTTTTGCATTTAACCAAAAAGTAATTCGAGTTAAAATTAGACTACCTTTAAAGTCTGTACGTTGTCGGGTTTTGTAACTAGAGTAAATGACATAAGTTAACCATTCTTTTATCTATAATAAAAAAACACTGCATATACTGTACTCGACTATTTTCATAACATAAATTCATAAAATATACTCGTATTATTATCATTTAAAAAAATTTGGCATTTTAGCCTCTAAATTTTATTAGAAAATGTTTATTATTTAAAAAAAGTATAACATATTTATATTATTTTCAATAAATTAATCTACATGATGAAATTTAAATTACTAATATTTAGTGAAAAAAATAATGAAGATTTATACAGTCGATTATTCAATGTAATGTGATAATATAAATAGCTTGTGTAATATATGTATTTTGGATGTAAATTTTCAAAATAATATATTGTTTTTTACATCTTAAATTGTTTATAATTATGCACTATTTGAAAATTCGAACACACTAGAGTCTAATTCATTAAAAAAAATCTGGATTTTTATATGCCAAATTCGTATGCTGATTTAATATATTTATGTGTGGTTTGAAATCAAATCTCTAAGAAAATGAATGAAATTGGTTTCTCACATCATAAATGGATAAAAATCTATCTAATATATATGAGTTTCTTAATTATTGGAGTTTTTGGATTATTTCTCCTATTATTAATTAATTTTATGATGGTACCTTATTATGAATCTTCATGTAATTTTAGTCTATTAAACTTTAACATAATTGCTGCTTGAAATTTTATATGAATGAACAAATCACGAGTTTGGTTATTTTTTTCTTAAGTTGGAGAGCCATATTCGTCTCATTCTACACTTTATACAAAAACAAATGCTCCGACCCAAAAAAAAAAATACAAAAACAAATGTATGAAACTTAAATTAAGCACCTCTATACCTAAAATATGGTATGAAAAGCAATTTTTTCCCATCTAGCGTGCAAACGTAAACTTCTAAGTTGTATGATGGTTTCCATGTATTGATTAGTTGGTGATGTAATTAATCATGTCTTTTCCATCATTTAGTTTTTTGTCATTATGGGAAATTCCTTGCCTACATGTCCCTTAATTATGAAGTTTGCATTATCTTTCCCTTCTTTCTTTCTTTCTTTCTTTTTTTTTTTTTTTTTAAGTTTTGGGGTTTAGTAATGTAGAAAAACACATATGCCATCTTTAAAAATATACTATAACATTGATAAAAATTAGTATTAAAATTCTTTTTTTTATATATACTTTAGTTGACAAACTTAATTCTGAAAACATCCAACACAAATAAAAAGCTTACAAATCTGTTAAGAATTTTGTTTCAAATTTAGAAAAAAAAAACCTCAACTAATAATCACAACTCAACCAGGTAATTCGTTTTGAAATTATAATCACAAATTAAGTAGAGATATATAATTAGTTATTGCAATCGACTGTCCATGATTTAGACGACCAGCAGCATCAAATCCTGTTGAACAAAGTTGAGACCCAAGGAGATGCCTTATAAGTGCCTTGCGGGTCCTACTTATAAGTGGCCTAACCAAATTAATTAAAGAGAGATTCTTGATTTATTAGCATGTCACCACATAATTTGTTTTTAATTGCTTCATATTTATCTTGTTATCACCTTATCAACCACTCCATAAAAATATAACTATCAGACTATTACCCTATTAGTGACACTTAAAAGTTGTATACGAATTAGTTTGAAATTTGTTTAAGTGGTTTAAGCAATAAAGTCTTAATATAAGTGGTGCAAGCTATTTACATATATAATTAGGGCTTGTTTGTTTGATTGTTTCTATACTCATGGTATAAGGAATAAGGTTAGGAATGAGTCAAATCCATACTAATGTTTGTTTTAACTAAGGGATGGGAATGAGTGATTCTCATACCATCAAAATACACTAGAGTTCATACACATTTCAAACTTAAGGTATGGGTGATTTCTATCTCAACCCGATATCTCATTCCAATCCGATTCCGGACATAGAAACAAACGAGCCCTTAGTGACAAAGCCCAAGAATGAGAGTAACTCTGACTTTAGAAACCATGATTAAAGAAAAAGCACAATAGTAAAGATTAAGAGATAGTGGACATTTTTTGTATTGAATCGTGAAAGGACATAAATTGGTGACAAGCAAATCTGTGTTAAAGAACTTCATAGATGTCTATAGATCGTTATATACACACCATCATCACTAATGAACATTTTATAATATCATTCAGAGTTCATTATTTGAAATGAAATTTAAATACTGTTTTAATACAGTAGACATCTCAATCTAATCAGGAATATATGGTAACTTTTTTTACAGCAAGTGGACGTATGGCTTTTTCCCAAATTTAATTAAGAGCATAAGGTAATTTTTCATTAAAAAACATTCTTGTCATTAAAAAAACCTATTAAAAAATCATTTCACTTCTTGGCTGGCCTATATAATATCGACAAATACACTTGCTATAGCCTAACACTCGATCAATTCAAAACATTTAAGTACTGTAATGTAGAAAAAGGAGATTAGGGCTCCGTTCGACAATGTCAAAAAAAATTCAACTACCCCCAAATCAACTACATCAACTATATAATGTACCTCCCCCAACCTTATATTTTTTACAAAATATCAACTACTATCAACTCCATCAACTGCATAAACTCAAATCAACTACATCAACTATCCATTGCCGAACGGAGCCTAGAGATGATTAAAAAATAGTAATTAGATATAAAATGTTGGGAGTTGTCCCTACAAGGAGGATATTCTTCATAATTAGGGAGGAGAAAATGTTAGGATTTGGGGCATCATTGTGCTTCTCCATGCCCCTACTCTCCATTGTCCCCAACACCAACGCCCCTTACTTTACTTCCCCCATTCTTTAACTAATTTTTTAACCAAATTTTATCCATCTCCTTTATTTTTAACGGTTAAGCTAATTAATTGGTTACTCTTGACAAAAACTACCGGAAATAACGTTACACTTATAATTAAGCCGGTTTATTTATAAAAATGTGAACGAAATTACGTTCTTGATTATTTATAAAGTTAGAGAAAATATTCCTCAAAATTTACCTACTATTACATCCTTTCAGAAATACACTTTGTTTTAAAATTTGTCTTATAAATTAAGGAGTCATGTAATTTGACTTTAATACCTCAATCTTGTTGTGATCTTTCATCTTTTATTATATATTTATGTAATTATTTCTAATTAATAAGTCGGAAAAAATAGTAAAATATGTCAAACAACAAGTATTGTTGAACAAAAAAAAGAAGTTAAAACGACATGTATTAACGTAGGGAGTATATTCTTTGGTTGTTTTTAAATGTAAATTTCAATACATATTCTTACCACTTTACTCAATATACAATTATTGTATATTTATTTTTGTCGAAACAACCATTATTATTATTATTATTATTATTATTATTATTATTATTATTATTATTATTATTATTATTATTATTATTATTATTTCAAACAAATTACATAAAATTAGTGGGAAGCCGAGATACAATCTGGGTCCCCACTCCTCTAGCTATAGCAAAACCTATTCTGGTGAAGATATGAGCAGCAACACGAGCCCCAATGTCTTGAATCTTAGAGAACTGTTGCACACGCTTCAGCAACGCTACAACATCCTTATCCAATTCTCCAAGAGAAGAAAAGGAGAAAGGAAGGAAACCATAACCAATAGCCCGACACCTAGCTTCGTACTTGACCCTCTTTCGATTAGCCGCATCAGTCACAGCCCGTCCCGGAACAAAGTCAGACAAACCAGATTGTGTCAAAGGAGAAGATCCTGTCAAGTCAACACATACATCACGACCTCGATCCCAAGAATAGAGTAACACATCTGCAGGTCGGAGAGCTCCGTCGTTCCCGCCAGATAATCCAATATCAACCTCTTTCCTTGCCGAAATCCCAGACCGATAACAAATATCAACAAGGGTATCCCGAACCACATTATGCCGATGTTTAATACCAACAATACCAGCACACGACACTGCATGATCACCAAAGATATCCCCGACGAAAACCCTGGAGCAAGTAGAGCATGGTGCCGAAATAGAGAACAAAGGAACACCCAATCGATAACACAGCACACAGCGGTAAGTCTTAGCATTCATCGTTTGTCCCTAACCCGAGATTGGGACCGCCCGAAGCCAAACAGAGGTGTGATCTCCTTGTTGCGATTTCCACAACGCCGATTGTCGAGGAGATAAAGAAAAGGTGGATTCTGCAGAAGTAGTAACCTTTGTGAAATATATATCTGCCAATTTCTTCATGAGTTTAGGGGCAGCGACTTCACTAGGATTACTCAAAAAGTCAGACTCCACAATTCTATTAAAAAGACTCAGGGCTTATTATTATTATTATTATTATTATTATTATTATTATTATTATTATTATTATTATTATTATTATTATTATTATTATTATTATTATTATTATTAAAATTAGTCAAACAAACTTACAAAGTCAAACAAATTACATAAAATTAGTGGGAAGCCGAGATACAATCTGGGCCCCCACTCCTCTAGCTACAGCAAAGCCTATTCTGGTGAAGATATGAGTAGCAGCACGAGCCCCAATGTCTTGAGTCTTAGAAAACTGTTGAACCCGCTTCAGCAACGCTACAACATCCTTATCCAGTTCTCCTAGAGAAGAAAAGGAGAAAGGAAGAAAACCATAACCAAAAGCCCGACAACTAGCTTCGTACTTGACCCTCTTTCGATTAGCCGCATCAACCACTACCCGTCCCGAAACAAAGTCAGACAAACCGGATTGTGTAATATCCACTAAATTCTAAATAAAATAAAATGGATAAATATCCCAATAATTTTTTTTCTCTAAAATAGAGAACTTAATAAACTTTATAATTTCATACTATATTATGAAAGGATACCAAAGTTTACTACAATGACAATTAAGAATTTAATTAAGTATATTATGCAAGTCGAATACCTATCTAAATATTTTCCCTTGAATAGAGAGTTTGATTATTTGTAAAAGTGTCTCAATAAAAATATAAAAGTGTTATAAATGTAATATCCACAATATTCCAAGATGTTAAATCCAATATAATCTAATTTTATAATTCTTTCTCTTATAAAGGAGAACCTTTAAATATAATTTATATATAACCCTTTTTCTCTTTAAAAAGAGATTCGTACGTAAATTAAAATTAAGAGTCTTTTGTCGGAAACCACCCGTAAGATAGGCCATATTGCGTTTAACCACCTGTCTAATATCAATTTACCGCAAACCACCCTTATACTTATCTCCGTTAACAATCAACCACCCGCCCTCAGACTTCCGTTAACAAATCGTTAGATACAATATTTTATTTTTATTTAAAATCAAAATTAAAAGAAAATTCATAATTTATTTTATTTTAATTCAAAATCAAACCAAATTTGTTTTCATCTCACCAAAATTCCTAATTAAAACCTACCCTCTCTAGCCAAAAATTCCTAATTAAAACCTAGAAACATGAATCTTTAATTTATCCCCTCACTACCTCCATCTTCAACCAGCCATGAAAGGGCTGCTCTGAACAAGCCCTCCCGAACCAGATCTGTGCAGTCGAGCCCAGATATGACCCAGCCTCGAGCCACCAACCTCGCCCGACCCCGCTGGTCCCGAATCTGTGCTTCTATGCTCCAAACCACTCCTCGCCTAAGCCCAGATCTGCGGTGTCTCTCCGGGGCCCCTGAACTGCCTCGACCCAAGGTCGGATTTCAAGCAATCGACGGACATATCGGAGATTCTGTCGTAGAGGAACCGATAATCGGGGTCGAGATTGAAGCGATCTAGGGCTTTCATGGCCAAATCGATGCGTCTCTGCTCGCGCAACTGTTTGGCCACCAGGAAATCCGCTCCGACCACCAGTGGAGTGAAGAGCCGCACAGATTTGGAAGCTTCCTTTCCAAAGGCTCGTGTGTGATATCGCGCAGGATTTCAAGACGGATATGGCTTCAGAGCTCCGCTATTTTAAGACGGATCTGAGGGTTTCAAGATGGATGTGAGGATTTCAAGACGGATACTGAAAGTGTGGTTGTGCGTGAATAAATTGAACTGAAATTGAGCTTGAATGATTTCTAATTAGCTTCCCCCGCTCCTTATCCCCTTCTCTTCAAACAATAAGCACAACCAAAACCCTAATTCCAAACCCCTCTCAATCTCAATCAGAGCGTGTCCCTCAATCCCGGCTCGTGACAAGGTGATAGTCTCCCTTTAACCTACCCTTTAATCTACCTCAAATGGGTCTCAGCCAACCTCCGCTCATGTGACTTCGAGGACTAGGATAAGCTCGCCGACCGAGTCCTCGTTGACCCCGTTTACCAAGATTGAGTCGAATGGGAGTTGCAATCGGTTTTGCTGGGAGAGAAGGGCTATTGAGGAGGAAAGGAATTAAATCTACAAGTCAAAGATTGAGAGTTGGATTTGAGAGAGAGGAGGTAAAGATTTTGTGAGTTGTTAAGTGCAGATTCGTGAGTGGATTTGTTTTAATGTTGCAAATATTTAAGATTAGTTTTTTTTGTTTTATAAGCTTGCATAGAAAACATTAAAGTAAGAAAACAAAAGAAAAAATAAAAAAAAAAAATTAAATCCACACACGTTTTGACGGATTACTAACGGAATATGTCCTTGGGGTGGTTGATTGTTAACGGAGATAAGTATAAGGGTGGTTTGCGGTAAATTGATATTAGACGGGTGGTTAAACGCAATATGGCCTATCTTACGGGTGGTTTCCGACAAAAGACTCTAAAATTAAATAAATTATAACAAGGCATTATAAGGGTTATGAATAAATAAAAGCATTTAAAAGTGCATCATAATTTCGGTTTTAGTAAATAAAAAGAGGTACAACAAGCTAGTAAAAATACAATGAAAATTCAATAAAAAGAATGCAAGAGCCGGGACTTGAACCCGAGACCTCTTGCAATTCCGTCTCACACGCCCCTCCCTTTTTCCGCTAGACCAATGTGACTTTCTTGCCATTTACCCCACTCCTTTAATTTTATAACAATATTAGTCTTCTTCTTCTCCAAACAAGTCAAATTGATTTGACATGGGAGCTATGCATGCCTTCCACCTTCTCCCTTTGCTTGCAAGACCACCATTGATACATCACCTTGCATCACCCTCCAACAAACACACTTTTGGCCAATAGGCAGCACCTCCTTCTTCTCCATAGGTCCATCACCATTGCCATGGATTGAAGAAGCTTGCCCTTTGCCTATAAAAAGGGCCTCAATCTCCTTCAAAGCTCACACATTCACCATTCTCTTCTTCCTCTTATTGAAGTTCTCTCAAAATTTGTCCAAAAACTAGCCCCATTCAAGCCTAGTCTTCCAATCAAAGCTCCACCAAAAGCCCTTGTCTTTGCCTTGTGTGCACCGCTGGTCTCGCCCCCAGCCTCCGCCCGACGCCGCCACACCTCCCCGCGCGCCGCCCTGCCCCGTCGGAGCTCCCTGGTGCCGCCGCCCATCACCGCCGGTTCTCCCATGCCCGCCTTCTTCTATGTATTCTGTAATACAGGCAACCAAAGTATAAAATCTAAACCCTTTTATTTTGTCAATTTAATTAACTTATGTTATTAAAATAAGTTGCTAGTAAGGATAAGTAAAGTAAATAAGGTTTTTTTGCAAGTTAAATATGATAAAAATATTTGTGAAAATCTTGTTAGTTGAGAATTATATGAGATCAAATAAATCAAGTAATGACAATCCTTTATATCATATTGTAATATAGTTGCAAGACATAATTATTTTTAATAATGTCAAGATATTTTTATAAAATTATTAGCATAAAGATTGTAGTTTTTATATGGAATATTATTTTTATAAAGAAATAATTTTATAAAATAAGATAGTATATTGCTTATCTCTAAGTGTAAAGAATAACAAGATATATGAATTTATTTATAATAATGATAGTTATATTAATAAAGTTGTCATTTAATAAAAATATTATTTGAAGATCTTGATTAGTTGAAATGAAAAGATAAATAAATTAAATTAAATATTGAGAATTTTATTATATAATATTGAAGTATATTATGCAAGACATGTTATATTCATAATACTAAAGGATTCTTATAAAAAGTTATTTTATAAAATTACTAGCATATGAAATGTAGTTTTAATATTAAAAATATCACCTTTATAAAAAAAATAAGACTTATATAAGGAAATAATATTGCATGTCTCTAGTTATAGAGAAGTTGAAGATATATGAAACTATTTATAATAATAATAATAATAAACATATTATTTAAAAGTTGTCATGTCTCTAAAAGTGTAGAGAATTGCCATAGATATAGTTTTAATAATAAAATATGGTAATAGGTGATAAAGTTCTTATGACATATTATAATAATAATTATTCTAAATAATTTGTAGGGAACTCATATAAAAATATTGTTACAAAAGTTGTAGCCATGGACTATAGTTTGACATTAGATATTGATTTCTATAGAAGAATAATCTATATACTATAACTAAACTCGAATCTCTCTATTCTATTTGTCAACATCTTAACTATGCCAACTAAGCAAATTAATTTTTTCATTTACTGATTTGCCCATCTAAAATTGCAAATATTACTTAATTCTACCACTTTACAATTTTAATTATTATTAATTATATTTATAGGACTTTACTTATTAGTTAGATTTGTCATATTTTACTTACTTTTTTATCTTACGATATATATATAAGGCATTTACTTTTAAGATTACTCTATATAAAATAATTACTACTTAATTATATCTTTCTTAATGTACGTAACTTTTTAAAGATCAATCCATATTAAATAGTTTTAATTTTAAGATAGATTTATCATTACTATATACTAAAGCAAACATTACAAATTTTATAAAACAACATGTGTCAAGCTCATATTGACCACATCATTGATCTTTTAAAAATCAATCAAATTGGGCTATATTTTATTGGTTGAAATTTTATTGTGACCTCATATATATAATTTATATATTAAATAGATAAATTATTTATGTTTATTTTCATATAATTGGGATTTGAATATTTTTTCCTCCTATTTGATACTATTATTCGATTTTAATTTAAATATTAATAATAAGAAATTCTAAATTAATCATGAAATTATTTTCATAAGATTTGGATTTATCAATAGAACTATTTTACATTATTATTAATTAAAAATTCTAAATCGTAGAAGAATCAAGAAACCAGTATTTTCTTATGGTTCAGATTTATCAATAAGAACAATTTTATGTTATTATTATTATTCAATTTTAATTTGGATATTAATAATAACAATATTTCATATGTATATGTAAATATGTAAATTAATTGGAAGCCACATTTTAGAATATACCTAAATGACTATTGTTTGTTCAAATCAAATATATCACAGATAATACGATATTGTTGATCAATAACTTATTAGTAGACATTGAAAATAACACATGTCAAAGAGTTGTGCACTCATTGTTACTAACATGACAATAATCCAAAAGTCGTTTCTACATTTAAAAAAATAAATTTTAAATCTAAGGTATTTACTATTGTTTTATAACACCATATTTTCCTTATTAACTATTTTAATAATACTTTAATCGTTAAATGTTAATATATCATAATTCGTAAGTCAATATATTTATTTTTTTGGAATAATGTTGAACCATCTCCATCTAAGCTTGAAATACACTCCAATTTATCGTCGAACGAGCCACTAACTCCTTCAAAACTTTTCAAATGAAAGTTCATCAATACATGATGATAATGGAGAAAATCTTAGTGAAGATCGACTTTCCACTTCCATTCCAAAAAAATACGAAACAAGAAAAGAAAGACTAGGTTGATTTCACACCCCATGAAAATTATTGCAACTTAAAATATGAATTGTTTTTTCAAGCATTATTTCAAGTACATTTTCTAATTCAATTTAGATTCATTTCAAAAATATTTTTTATTGTTATTTCTATTTAGTATTTCGAGGTCTAAATGATATGAAAGTATTGACATTAAATTATATTTGATTTGTTTTAAAATAATTATTAAATGTTTATTTTTATAATATTATAGTATATATAAATTAATATATGTGTATAATAAATTTTACTATTAAAGACCCGTGCAAGGGCACGGGTACATTAACTAGTATTATTAGTAATTATATTACTAAAGTCATCATTATGAGGAAAATATTAATTTAATGACCTCTAAGTGTAGAGATTTGTCACAAGACATAAGTTCCAAACTAAATATAAAGAATTATGACTTTATATTGATCCTAGGATATTATATAGAATATGGATGACTTGTATGCAAAGAAACCATGTAGATATGGAAAAGATATTATTTTATAACCTAAAATGTTATAATAATGGACTATAAATATGAAGAAGGATATTTATAAACCATGATTATATTTTATAAGCCATGATCATATATTATAAGCTATGATCATAGATATTTTATAAATCATATAATGTGAAAAGAATTAAGGGAATAAAATAAATAAGATTAATTTGTTATAAGTTGATTTTAGGAAGTTACCTTATAAAGAAAATAGAAAGTCCTATTTATGGAAACTTTCAAGAAAATAGTTTATAAGTCTATTAGTTTTATTTAATGTGAATTATATAATTAAATAAAATTCTATTAAGAGAATATTATTAATAAAGTATTCTTGGCGAGGAAAATAATATTCTAAGTTCACTAAGGAATAATTGGAAATTAAAAGTAATATTTTAATTAAGATAAGTATGTAAAAAGGTTAAAGTAGATTCCTTAAAGTTTAATAAGAATTGTACATTTTAAAAGAAAAATACCTTCTAGATAAAGTATGATATTTTATGAAATTATACTTTCTTAAATTATATTAAAGGAATTAACAAGTGAAGTTAAAAAAGATTATTTTAATAATATTGAATAAAGATTTTTATAGAATAAAAAGGATATTACAAAGCCAAAATAATAATAAAGGAATATTATTATTTTAAAATAATTTTCTAAATTATTATCTTAATAATTTAGAATTCCATTTCTCTTATATAAAGTATTATAAGAGAGAATCCAAACTTTAGGAGGAATTCATAATTAAAGTTTCGCTCGTAAATTCCGTGTCGATAGGTCGGGATTCTCGCTCGAAGTCGCGAATCACACTTTCCGTCTTACCGCAATCCGACCCGTGAGAACAAGGCAAGCGGAATTTCCCCTTGCGACCTTTATATTTCATTCCGTAAAAATTCTCGATGTTGGGAACAACTTGTGTGCCAAGTAACGAATGAACCTAGGAAATATCGATTGTTAGATATAACGACCATTGTTAGTATAGTTCGCTATTATTATCTCATAGGACTATTTATGCTAGTCTGATTGTGGCCTTGGTTGTTTATGGTCTCGTTCAGAGATCAACGTCGAATGAACTAGTAAGGGGCGCGGAATAGCTGACGCCTCTATATAACCTTACTAAGTCGTACGTACCTACAACTTTCGGGATCATTATCCCATCCGCTCCGATTGCAAGGAGGGATGAGCGCACTCTAGCTAAGTGCCGGGAAACTGAGTTTTTTCCTCGGTGGCTCGGGTGATCCGAGTCCCACCACTCTCTATTAAAAACATCATTAACAAAATCGAATACTTTTCGTCACTATACAAGATAAGAGCCCAATGCACATTTAAGATATCAAAACCGGACCGGTCTCAAATGATCAATCCGGCTCTCGGTCCGCTCAGGGCGCGAGAGGTTTTTAACTTGTATGAATTAATAATGTTTCCAACATACTTTCGATTCCTAAAGAAGTCTACAATCTAGTAGCTCTTCTCTCGCTTATCGAGCTATCTCCGCTTGAGATACGCTCTCTTTCTTATCGTTAAAGCCCCACATAAATAAACCTCATCGTAAACATAACCCTAATATCTCTTTTGATAATACTTGAAAATTTCCGAATTACCCTAAGGAAGTTCCATTCCCGCTTGCTTAGTCTCTTAGACTAATTCTTCTTTTCCGCATGTTTGCCTGACATTCTATCGCCCCTCGCGAATTATGTCAGAACCTAGGAATCCCATCCAGGCGTGAAGTGAAGGCGAAGGAAGAACAAGGATTTTCAAGATGTACCTTTCATGTCATTTTGCTTTAGTTCCATTATGTTTCAAGGACAAGTGGTTTTGCATTTCAATTCCGTACAACCCTATGTTTGAAAAGCAATGTAAGATGTTTTGTACAAACAAAGTCTCCTTCGGGAGCACCCTTTCTATTTCATAAATTATGTTTATTTCCGCATTATTATTGTTCTATATCATTCTAAAAGCCTTGGGTGACTTTGGACGGTAAAGTCCGAGGACACTGGCGGTAATACCCAATGTTGTAAAATAGGGGTGTTACAGATTGTGTCAAAGGAGAAGATCCCGTCAAGTCAACACAAACATCACGGCCTCGATCCCAAGAATAGAGTAGCACATCTGCAGGTCGGAGAGCTCCATCGTTCTCACCAAACAGTCCAATATCAACCTCTTTCCTTGCCGAAATCCCAGACCGATAACAAATATCAAGAAGGGTCCGAACAACATTATGCCGATGTTTAATGCCTACAATACCAACACATGACACCACATGATCACCAAAGATATCCCCCGGTGAAAACCCTGGAGCAAGCAGAGCAAGGTGTCGAAATAGAGAACAAAGGAACACCCAACCGATAACACAACACATAGCGGTAAGTCTTAGCATTCATCGTCTGTCCCAAACCCGAGATGGGGACCGCCCAAAGCCAAACAGAGGCGTGATCTCCCTGCTGCGATTTCCATAATGCCGATTGTCGAGGAGATAAAGAAAAGGTGGATCCTCAGAAGCAGTAACCTTTGTGAAATATATATCTGCCAATTTCTTCATGAGTTTTAGGGCAGCGACTTCACTAGGATTACTCAAAAAGTCAGACTCCATAGTTCTATTAAATAGACTCAACGCATCATCAAAAGCATGACCAAGACCAACAATGCCAGCATTCTGAAGAAGCCTTGTTTGTAAAGCAGCAGATTGTAACCGAGAAGCAAGAAAAGCACAATGGCGAACATCACCTGCACAATAAACACCAAGCCCTCCAAAAGCAAAGGGGAAGGTGGCAAGTTGCCATTGCCAATCGCCAAACCCAAGTCCCGAAGCAGTAACAATACGCTCTAAGGAAGATCGAAGGGCTTCATCGAATGTGCGCTGAGCTGCCTCAAAAATACCATGAGGACAAGTACGCAAAGCAAAGTAGAGTTTAGAAACTCCAGTACATGCCCTAAGTAACAACAACTCACACTGATGATCATTAAGCTTAGCAACCTTATCTATAAGCATAATGGTCTTAGTCACCCTCTACATCACAAGCTCAACACTAAAAACCGAATTGGAGCTGGCAGGACCACCAAGCAACTTAACGCCATGCAAAGGTCGAGCAATATTAGGGGGAAATACACCTACAAGCCTGCTTCGAGGGTCTTCTATAGGCCAAAAAACTTCAGTTTTTTCGACATTGAGATGTAGCCCTAAACGAGGCTCTTCCTCCATAATCAATTGCAAAACCTTCCCCACCACCAAAGTGTCACCAATAATCGTGCCATCATCTAAATACCACGCCTAAAGACATACATCAAAAGCATATCTGATTTTACAAGCCAGGGGTTGTAAGACCAAAGAAAAAAGCAGAGGACCAAGGGGATCACCCTGTTGCACCCTTTGAGACGACCATAAGGTGTGCTCCCCATAATACAATCTGGCTGGATTAGAGTAACATAATTCAACCCAACGGGAAATGGTCGGACAATGAAGACGAACTTCACGTAATATGACCGCACGATCAACTAAATTGAAGGCATTTTGAAAATCCACCAACAACATTGAAAGACCAACATCAGTACTACGATCTTCAATCAACTGGTTCACAGCATGGAGAATTGCCTCACCACCTGCAGAAACCCCAACACCAAATTGAAGACCATCAAAATAACTTCCCAAAGACTGGCCAACCAAAACAGCTCCGACCTTTGAAACCAGACGCCGCCAGACAGTACCCACAACTATAGTGCGAATACCCCCACTGGGCTTGACAAGAGGTGTGAGAGGAGCACTAACAATATACTCTCCCAAAAGCATAGGACATTTGCCAGCTAGAAAGAGATTCACCACCCCAGAAATAGAGCAAACTAACTCATCTGAAACAGCCACATCAGCACCACTCAAGCAATCCATTAAGTGTTGAGCATGTAAACCGTCCCTACCACATGATGTGCCACGTGGAAAACTCTTAATACGGTCCAAAACAACAATAGCAGTAACAATGAGTTGATGGTGAATCAACAGATATATCAGGCAAGGAAGGAGCTGGAAAAGAAGGGTGTTTTGACTGTATATCTGCAAAAGTGGCCTCATTATAAGGAGCAACACCAGAAGAAGAAAGAACCCGGACTGCGGCGGTGTAATGGCCATCACAAATCTTCCTACGACACTACTTGATATTACGCTCTTCCAAATCAAGTTCCTCATCAGCATCCATCACAAGAGGGGATCCAACGCTAAAAGTTTCCCGCAAAAGCAGCAAATTACCACCTGGCTCACTCCAAGTACGAATAGCATTAGCTATGCTCTCTTCTTGCCGTTTCCGTCTAACGACAGATGTGCACTCTCGATTACTCTTGGGACTAACACAAGAAGATTAACCCAACAAGAGATATCTTTAGGCTTGCAAAGCACCTTATCAAGCGCGCCTTTCAAAACCCGGGAGAAACCCAAACGACATTTAGGAGGGATGGATTGCACAGTTCGAAGTCGTTTAGAAAGCAATGTGTCAAGGAGAGTGACGGTAAAACCACTAACCTGTTCTTGCGCAACGGTATCCACATAATTAGGTACAGCAGAATTGAGTTGCGGTTTAGGAAGACCATAGAGCACAAAACGAACTACACCATCTCCAACATCAGGTGGGGCCACAAAATCAAAACCTTGACCATGGCGACATTTAGCACGTAGAGAATGTGTCTTAAAACAAACCCTGCAAAGCCAAATCCCCATGCAGCGGAAGGTCAACTCAACCTCAGTAAAAATAGCCAAGTCCGAGGTTAGAGAATGTCGTGTAACTACTTGAGCATCAGGCGTACAATGGCGACCACGAAGATGGGTGATCAAAGAGGTCTTAGTAAGCCCATTACCCGACCATCTTGACACCCATTAAGACCCACAAAAGGACAATCTTGGCACTGATCAAAACCCAGCCAACACAGCACAACAACACAACGCAACACGGCAGCAACACACTGACAAATTGACCAAACCACAACAACAACAAACCACAACAACCACTATCGAACTGACAAAATGACAACCACTGACCTGATAACCACCGATGATTGCTGACGAGCGTTGACAACCACTGATCACTGCACAAAGAAGATCTCTGAACCCTGTTGACAAACGCACAACGCAACACGACAGAACTGGCCAAACCACAACAACCACTAGCGAACAGACGAATTGACAAACTGACAACCACTGACCTGATAACCACCGACGATTGCTGACGAGCGCTGACAGCCACTGGCCCACTGATCACTGAACAAAGAAGATCTTTGAACCCTGTTGACAAACGTTGATCGCTGAACGAAGATCTCCCCACAAAGAAGGCCACCCGTGATCGCTGAACGTTGATCGCCAGACGATGACCAAACGATGGCCAGACGATGCCCGTGAAGACGATGTCCAGACGTAGCCGGAGAAGGCCGGACGCGGCCGGAGATCACCCCTCAAACCCAGATCGCCCCCAGATCGCCCAAACAGGCATAGACACGAATGATAAAAAAAGATAAGTTATCGATCAAAAAATATTCAAAACTTTAATACTTATACGGTATACAATCTAATCTCTATGCTAGCTAGTATATGACATGTCGAGCTATAGATCCAAGCAGTCGAACAAGTGAAACCGATCAAGAGATTAAAAGAATTGTAAGCACCATTTAATTAGTTAATTTTAATATAAAATGATCAAAACCAGCAATTGCTCGTATGACTTTTGCCCAATTTGTATTATCGAGTACGTATTGCAAATTGCAATGCTACCTGAATAGTGTAAGAGAATTTATCACGTGAACTGGGCAACTTCGAAGCGGAGACTCCAGATTGTTCTCTGACATCACGAATTAACGTACGTACAAGGCCGAAGAACAAAAAAAACTCCCATCAAATAATTCAAGTATATGTAACAGTGCTTAAGGTATATATACTGCTAAATAATGCATATAAATTCATCATTCTAGTGACATTTGTGTGATTATTATATATAGTGAAAAAATGAGCATGAGACAAAAGTCAGCAGTGTCATAATTAACTATACACACTAGCACATCCAAGAGCTGTTGTTATAGAAGAAGCACGATTAATGTTTCAGCGTCCGTTCGAATGCAAGGTAGCTGGAGCTTAATAGCCGATACAGCTAGCGGAAATTGAAGACCCTTGGATTTAGGAGCTTCTTGAAAAAGCTCAAAATTCCGCTCCATCTAGCGGAAAACGCTCCTATTTCCGCTACATCCGAACGGACGCTAAAGCTAGTGTGTTTACAGACCGTCCTCATCCCCCAGCGAATTTATTAAAAACGGAAAATTTGCATCGTCGATCTTAAAGTCTGCCAATCCCAACATTATGATATACAAAACAAAAATATTCAAGGCAATTTAACTTTGAATATTGTCTGTCCTAGCCCGGCCTCCTTGGGTTTAGTATCTAGCTTTGAATTTTATTCAAGCTTGTGCATTTCAGATGAGGCATCCAATTTGTGTTCACTTCTATATGCATGATTTTTTTTTTGTGTAATTGAATTGAAAAAACATAGATTAATTGAAAGGAGAGTGGAGAAGAGAGTGACAAAGAAAGAGGAGCCGGGAAATACGCATGAGATTGAGCAAAATGCTCCATTATCATCCAAAAATTAGTCCTAAAAGAGACTTTTACATGCCTTATATATGGCCAGCTTATTCAGTCTAACAGACTACCTTCACTCATACGAAACAGAATATAAAAGGCACATTATAAGTTTTGTGCAACTAGAGATAGAATTCAACTTATTACAACACTCCTAGCTAGTTTGAAGTTTGAACAACTTAGTATATTGATCAGCCCTTAAGATCTTAGTAAAGAAATCAGTTGGTTGGTCTTTAGTGTTGATGTCACGAACTAGATGGTAGTTGACTTCAATGTTCTTTGTTCTTTCATGCAATACCATGTTTTTTTTGCAATGAATAATGTTGCTTGGTTATCACAATACAATTCCACAACTCCTTGTGACTCTGATCTTGAAGAAGTCTAAATAACCTGTGACCGACTTTACAACATGTGACGTGGTTGTCATTGCTTTCTACTTGGACCCAACAATTGACATAGCCACAAAGCTTTGTTTCTTAGTTCTCCAGAAAAGCAAAGAGTCTCCTAGCATGACACAGAACCCAATGAGTGACTTCTTGGTCATTGGGCAAGCTTGCTAATCAGCATCATAATAAGCCCTTAACCAAGAGCAGACAACATTAGTCCTTACCCAAGAGTAGCTTTTAAGTACCTAAGAACATGCTTGGTTGCTTGCCAGTGCTTTACACTATGTGTTTGCATGAATTGACTCAAAACTTGTACAACATAGGTAATATCTAGCCTAGTTATTATCAAGTAGATAAGCTTAACAATCAACCTTGAATATTGATGAGCATTTTTAAGTAACCCCCCTCTTTAGATAGTTTCTCATGGCTATTTAAGGGAGCATTCAAAGGCTTAGAACTAATCATCCTAGTTTCTTTAAGCATTTCTATCACATACTTTCTTTGATTGAGCAATATCCCTCTTTCACTTCTATCAATCTCTATTCCTAGAAAGTATCTTATGTCACCAAGGTCTTTAACTTGAAAACTCTATTGCACAAATAAAGAAACCTTATTGTTGCACTAGTTGCTTCCAGAGTGAGAAACTCTTAGAAAGCTTAGGCCCCTCTTTCTATGCAAGTAGATCAAAATCCCCTCATTAATTTAACAAACATGAGAATATATAATTTCAATTTGTGATTTTGATCCATGAAAATTTGTGGGGTTTTTCCGATCTCATACTATCAATACTTTGGGATCTTAAGATTAATCATTTTAGTCGATATATGTTCAGAAGAACTCAGAGTCTCCTTTGTTGGACTTGGATCCTGATCCTAACCTATTTTTGTCTTTGAAGATGTCCAATCTGTCTTCGGTTGCTATCGTCGACTCATACACTCATCGCCGTCTAGTTGTGGTGGCGTCCTTTGCCGATGGCATCCGTGATTTTGACCCTTTTACTTCTCTCGAATCACGATCACCATCCTCCGACTATATTTGGCCCTTAATGCTCTTGGTTGCCGCCTGTAGACTAGTGCCTCTCCCTATCTTATTTTTCAGACTTTTGGATAAGGTTGTACAAAAGTTTTTTTTAACAAATATGAAAAGGATAGTAAATTTGGTTCAGGCGTTTGTTTGTTTTGTAGTTTTGAGGGTTTAGAGCGTATAGTGGGCGTAGTGGCCTTCTATGGTGTTGCTTTAAGGATGCTCTTGTTATTAGGGATTTAGATATTATTTTATGTGCATATATATTGTATATCTTATATCTTGGGGGGCAAGCTTTGTAACTCCTAATTAAAGGAGATCTTTGTATCTAATGAAGGCAAGAAAATATCTTTCTCTCTAAACTTGACATGGTATCGGAGCAAGCCTCGCAAAAATCCTAATTTATTTTACGCCACCACTTCCGCCACTTTCTCTTCTGTTTGCCGGCCCCAATGGCCGGAGAGGAGACGTCCGCTGCTGCCCAGCAAGCAGCAACAGGCCGCGCAGATCGCTGCCCTACAGCAAGTAGCAACAGGCCGCGCAGATCGCTGCCCTACAGCAAGCACTGGCCACCACTCAGATCGCTTCCAATACCGCACCAAAAATCAATTCGCCCTTCTACTTACACCCATCCGATCACCCCGGTCTCTCTATTTGCTCGAGCGCTCTCAAAGGAGACAACTACAATGAATGGGTTACTAGTATGAGTAATGCCCTAAACGCCAAGCGTAAACTTGGTTTCATAGATGGGTTGGTTCAACAACCTGACTCCTCCGACGTCGAACATTGGCTCCCGGTGAACTCTATGATCGTCAGTTGGATTGTCTAGGCTATTGATCCGTCCCCGCGCTCTTCTATCACATACTACGCTACTGCTAAACAACTATGGGATGATTTAAGGCAACGGTTTTCCGTCGGGAATGGCCCTCACATTCTTCAGTTGTGCTCGGCCATTGCGAATTGCCGTCAAACTGGGACTTCTGTAGCCGCTTACTACAGAACTCTCCAGAAATACTGTAACACCCCTATTTTACAACATTGGGTATTACCGCCAGTGACCTCGGACTTTACCGTCCAAAGTCACCCAAGGCTTTTAGAATGATATAGAACAATAATAGTGCGGAAATAAACATAATTCATAAAATAGAAAAGATGCTCTCGAAAGAGACTTTGTTTGTACAAAACATCTTAAAGTGCTTTTAAAAATAAAATTGTTCGGAATTGAAACGCAAAACTAGCTTGTTCTTGAAACATAACGAAACTAAAACAAAATGATATGAGAAGTACATCTTGAAAATCCTTGTCCTTCCTTCGTCTTCACTTTACGCCTTGTTGGGATTCCTAGGTTCTGACATAATTCGCGAGGGGCGAGAGAATGCCAGGCAAACATGCGGAAAAGAAGAATTAGTCTAAGAGACTAAGCAAGCGGGAAAGGAACTTTCCGAGGGTATTTTGGTAATTCAAATAATATCGAAGGAGATATTCGGGTTGTGTTTAAGATAAGGCTTATTTATGTGAGGTTTTAACGGTACGAAGGGGAGCATATCTCAAGCGGAGATAGCTCGATAATCGAGAGAAGTGCTACTAGATTGTAGACTTCTTTTTGGAATCGAAAGTATGTTGAGAACGTTATTAATTCACATAAGTTGAAAACCTCTCGCGCCCTGAGCGGACCGAGAGCCGGATCGATCATTTGCGATCGGTCCGGTTTTGATGTCTTTTAAATGTGCATTGGGCACTTATCTTATATCGTTATGAAAAGTTATTTATTATCTTTAATGATTTTTAAAAGGGGGTGGGGACTCGAATGGCCCGATCCACCAAGGGAAACCCAGTTTCCCGGCACTTAGCTAGAGTGCGCTCGTCCCTCCTTGCAATCGGAGCGGACTGGATCAAGATCATGAAAGTCGTACTTCAAACACGTAGGCATTACGACTTAGTAAGTTTTATAGAGGCGTCGACTACTTCCGCGCCCCTCACTAGTTTGTTCGACATTGACCTCTTAACAAGGCCGTAAACAATCAAGGCCACGACCAAACTAGCATAAATAATCCTATCAATAATAAGGAGCGAACTATACTAACAATGGGGTCGTTATATCTAACAATCGATATTTCCTAAGTTCATTTATTACTTGGCACACAAGTTGTTACCAACATCGAGAATTTCACGGAGATGAATATATAAGGTCACAAGGGGAAATTCCACTTGCCTTTGCTTTCGCGAGTCTAACTATCGAGCTGACGGACAGATTTGATCACGACTTGGACGAAAGTCTCGACCTATCGATACGGAATTTACGAGCGATCTTTAATTACGAATTTCTTTTAAAGCTTGGATTTCTCCTATATACTTTATATAGGAGAAATGGAATTCTAAATTATTATGATAATAATTTAGATGACTATTAAAATAATAATATCCTTTTATTATTATTTTAAATCTTGTAATATCCTTTTATTCAATTTATTACAATAGTTTCTTTTAATCTTACTTGCTAACTTCTTAATATAATCAAGCAAGTATACATTCATAAAAATATTTGATAACATACTTGACCTAAAAGATATTTTTAAGCATACATATTTTCTTTAAATTATAAAGGATCTCTTTTAACCTATTTACAAAAGTTATTTTAATTACAATATTACTTTTTAATTTAAAAAGGTTCATTAAGGGACTTTAAGGTATTATTTTCCCACCAAGAATATTTTATTAATAATATTCTCCCAATAGAATCTTATATAATTACATAAACCCTATAAAATAAAGATAAAATAATTATAATCTACTTTCTTGGAAATTTCCATAACTAGGATTTTCTACTTTCTTTATAAAGTATACTTCCTAAAAACTAACATATATTAAATTAATCTCATTTATTATTCCCATATTTATTTTCATATCATATAGTTTATAGAATACATGATCATGGCTTATAAATATCTCACTTTATAATTATAGTTCATTATTATAATATCTTAGGTCACCAATAATATCTTTGTATATCTCACCATATCTTTTCATGCAAGTCATCCTTATAACTATATAATATCATAAAATATTAGTTTAAGATCACAATTGTTATATTCATATTAGAACTTAGACCTTGTAGGAAATCTCTACACCTAGAGATAGCTCAACTAATATTTTATTGAATGATGACTCTAGTAGTATAACTATCATTAATATAATGATATTCATATAACTTTGTTATTCTCTACACTTTTTAAAATAGGTATTCTAATATTTTATATAATTAATATTACTTCTTTATAAAAGCAATATTTAATATCAAACTTATAGTCCATGTGCTACAAATTTTGTGATAAATTTTTATAAGAGTTCCCTACAAATTATTTAGATAATTATGTCTTGTCATTATTATAATATGTCATAAGAGTTTATCACCACTACCACATTATTATTAAACTATATCTATGGCAATCTCTACACCTAGAGACATGGCAACTTAAATAATCATTTTATTTATTTATTATTATTATTATTATAAATAATTTCATATATCTTTCAACTTCTCTATAACTAGAGATATACAATATCATTACCTTATATAACTTTATTTCTTTATAAAGGTGATATTTTTAATATTAAAACTACATCTCTTATGCTAGTAATTTTATAAAGTACTTCTTTATAAGAATCCTCTAATATTATGAATACAAGCATATCTTATATAGTATACTTTAGTATCATATAATAAAATTCTCAATACTTTATTTATTCTACTTTTCAACTAACAAGATCTTTTTAAAGAAAAATATTTCTATTAGATTATAATAAAAACTTGTAGGCTAATCAATTATTATGAGATCTATCTATTTAACTTATTTAATCTTCTTCTTCTACATAATATTTTTAGCAACTAACTCTTATAAATTAATTTCATATTTGAATTGTTTAATTAATATAACAACCTACTTTTATAAACATTAACTAATTGAATTTATAAAATAAAAAGGGTTAAAATACTATACCCTAATATCTTGGCTTTCTGTAATACAGAACACAGAGAAGGAGGGCAAGGGAGGGGCCGACAGTGATGGGGGCGGCGACACCAGGGGCGTCGGGGGCTCGGCGGTGCACCGACGAGGGCGTCGGCGGCGCGCGGTGGCAGGCGGGAGCAGAGGTGGCGCCGGCGGTCTCCAAAGGGGAAGAAAAGGAAGTGTTTGGTGGTGTTTTGAATGGAGGAACAAGACTTGAATGTGCTGATTTTTTGACAATAGAGAGAGCAATTGCAAATAGAAGGAGAAGATGAATGATGGTGTGAGTTAGGAGGATGCTTGAGCCCCTTTATATAGGCAATTTGGAAGAGGCTATGGATCCAAGCCATGGAAGATGCACCAATGGAGGTGGAGGGAGTGCTCTTCAATTGGTCAATTGTGTGTTTCTTCAAGGATGATGGAGGGTGATGCAATAGGGTGTGTCTTGCAAGCAAGAGGAGGGTAGGAGAAGGTTCCATGGACATGCATTGGAGGGCAATCAAATCAACGTAATTCACATCAGACATAAGTCTGATGTCTATTTTGAAGAAGAAGAAGATAAAGCTAATATAAAATAAAAAGAGTGGGGTGATTGAGTAAGAAAGTGCAATTGGTCTAGCGGGTTTGAGGGAGGGGCGTGTGGAGTGTGTTGCAAGAGGTCTCGGGTTCAAGTCCCGACTCTTTCATTTTTTTTACTAGACTTTTAAGGAAATTTTAATGCCTTATTGTAATTCATTTTATTTAATAAAATTCGAGATTCATAATGCATTATTTTTATTTAAATGCCCTTCTTATTTATTCATAACCCCTACAATGTATTTTTGCCTTTTACTTAATTTAACTTACTTAAGAGTCTCTTTTTAAAGTGAAAGATAAGGGTTATTATAATTCATTATGAATCCTCTTTTATTTAGAAAAAAAATATTTACTCATATAAATATTATATTTGGTTTTAAAATCTTGGAATATCACGGATATTACAATAGTACCCCCTTAAATTTGTTTCGTCCCCGAAACTAGAGAAAAGTAGAGCGGTACCGAGATGGAAAGAAAAGCATTTACAAAACTCACGACTTGTGAGGATTCTACGGGGTCTAGTACCCCCTTAAAAGATAATACTAGTGGTGCCTAAGAAGACATTAACTGAGGAAAACGTCTCTGCATATCTTGCTCGGTTTCCCAGGTTTCCCAAGTTGTACCTTCGTTGCCATCCTTGGACCAAAATACCCGAACTAAAGGTACTTCTTTGTTGCGTAATTGCTTAACTCGGTGCTCTACTATCTTGAGTGGTCTCTCCTCATAGGTGCCATCCGACTGGATTTCGACGTCGTCGAAGTTGATTACATGTGATTCGTGGGCACATACTTCCTTAGGAGTGACACATGGAACACATTGTGAACGGGGTGAGCTGAAGGTGGTAAGGCAACACGATAAGCTAGGTTGCCAATTCTTTCCAGGATTTCAAAGGGTCCTACATATCGAGGGTTAAGCTTGCCTCGTTTTCCGAAGCAGAAAACGCCTTTCGAGGGAGATACTTTGACGAAAATCTTATCTCCAACTACGAACTCGATGTCTCGCCTCTTCAGGTCGGCCTAAGATTTCTGTCGACTCTGAGCAGTCAACATTCTCTGGCGAATAAGGGCAACCTCGGAGGCAGTCTTTTCTATCAAGTCAGGACCTAGAAGAATCTTGTCTACATTGTCGTCCCAACAGAGCGGAGAACGACATTTCCGGCCTTACAAAGTTTCAAAGGTAGCCATCTTGATGGTGGAATGCCAGCTATTGTTGTAGGTGAATTCTACGAGGCTTAAGCTGTTATCCCAACTAGTTGTGCAGTCTAGCACACAGGCTCGAAGCATGTCTTCAAGAGTTTGGATGGTCCTTTCTGATTGACCATCGGTTTGAGGATGGAAAGTTGTGCTAAACTTTAGTTCGGTGCCCATGGCCTTATGTAATTCTTTCCAGAAGGAGGCCATGAAACGACCGTCTCGATCGGAGATAATCGTCTTCGGGGTTCTATGGAGGCGGACTATTTCCTTGATGAAGACTGTTGCCAGCTTTGGAGCTTTCCATGTCTTCTGAATAGTGATGAAATGAGTGCTCTTGGTGAGCCGATCTACGATAACCCAAATTGAGTCCTTTTGCTTTTGGGTCTTGGGTAGATCGGTCACGAAGTCCATTGCTATATCCTCCCATTTCCATTCCGGCACGGGAAGGGATTGTAATTTTCCTCCAGGCCTTCGGTGTTCGATCTTCACTTTCTGACAAACTAAGCACTTGGATATGAACTCTGCGACTTCTTGTTTCAAATTTGGCCACCAGAAGTTTCTTCGTACATCTTTGTACATTTTACTCGCTCCTGGGTGTACGGAATAGGCAGATGCGTGGGCTTCTTTCAGGATGATCTTTCGAATCTCGTCCACTGTTGGCACACAAATCTGATTTCAAAACCAAAGGGAACCGTCATCTTGAATGACAAATCCGGGTGCCTTGCCTTATTGCACTTCGCCGCTTATTCTGATCAGCATGATGTCATCAGTTTGTTTTTCCTTGATTTCGGCTAGCAAGTCGGATTGGATTTCCAAGGTGTTTAGACAACCTTGTTGTCTTCCAAACTAGACCTCGATGCCTTCTCTGATCAGTTCTTGTTGCAGCTTTGGCTGAATCGTTAGCATTGCGATCAAGCCCTCTTGTTGTGTCTTATGACTGAGAGCGTCTGCTACGACGTTAGCTTTGCCCGGATGGTAGAGCAGCTCGATATCATAGTCTTTTAGTAGTTCCAGCCATCTTCTCTGTCTCATGTTCAATTCCTTTTGGGTGAACACATACTTCAAACTCTTGTGGTTGGTGAAAATCTGGCATTTGACCCCGTATAAGTAATGTCGCCAAATTTTTAAGGCGAATACCACTGCTGCTAGTTCGAGGTCGTGCGTCGGATAGTTCACTTCATAGACCTTGAGCTGTCGGGATGCATAGGCAATTACTTTCCCATTCTGCATGAGCACGCATCCCAAGCCTTGCTTTGAGGCATCGTTGTAGACCACATAGCCATCGTGTCCATCTGGTAGTGTTAGCACTGGTGCGCTTGTGAGACGTTTCTTGAGTTCTTGGAAACTTTCTTAACACTTTTCGTCCCACACAAACTTCTTATGAGTCTTTCGGAGTAGCTTCGTCATGGGAAGGGCAATCTTTGAGAACCCTTCGACGAACCTTCGGTAGTACCCAACAAGTCCTAGGAAGCTGCGAAATTCTTTTACATTCTTTGGTTGCTTCCATTCTGAGACTGCTTCAATTTTCTTTGGGTCCACCATGACTCCGTCTTGATTGATAACGTGGCCAAGGAAAGCCACTTCTTTAAGCCATAAGTCACACTTGGACAATTTGGCGTAAAGCTGGGTGTGCCTTAGAATCTGTAGCACGGTCCGGAGGTGTTCCTCATGTTCAACTTGATTTCCGGAGTAGATTAGGATGTCGTCGATGAAGACGATGACAAACTTGTCGAGGTATTCATGGAAGCATTGGTGCATCAGGTCCATGAACACCGCAGGTGCATTGGTTTTTTCCGAATGACATCACCACAAACTCGTAGTGGCCATAACGGGTGCGAAAAGCGGTCTTCGGAATGTCCTCCTCGCGGATCCGAAGTTGATGATAACTTGATCTCAGGTCGATCTTGGAGAAAACTTTTGCACCTCGAAGTTGATCTAAGAGGTCGTCTATCCTTGGAAGAGGATATTTGTTCTTGATGGTGACTTTGTTCAACTCTTTGTAGTCGATGCATAATCGGAAAGTCCCATCCTTCTTCTTCAAAAATAGAACAAGTGCGCCCCAAGGCGAAGCGCTTGGACGAATGAAGCCTTTCTCAAGCAGCTCTTCGAGCTGACTCTTGAGTTCTTTCATCTCTAGCGGGGCCATTCTGTAGGGTGCCTTAGAGATTGGCGCGGTTCCTGGCTCGAGGCTTATGGAAAATTCGACTTCTCGTCGAGGTGGTAACCCGAGAAGTTCTTCTGGAAAGACGTCGGAAAATTCTCTAGCTATAGGAATCTCTTGAATATCCACGATCCTTTTCTCCGTCGGTTCGAGGTAGCAAAGATACCCAACACAGCTTTGTCGGAGCAGCTTCCCGGCCTTCATGGCGTTGATCACTTTTCCATTTTCTTCTTCTCGTTTTCTTTTGAATTTGCATACGTGCTTCCCTCCAGAGTTGATGGTTACAATTTGGGTGTAGAAATCGATTACTGCTCCATGATGAGACAACCAATCTCTTCCGAGGATGATGTCGTAGGGGTCCATCGGAATGCATATCAAGTTGGAGTTGAAGATTCCTCCTTGAATGCATAAAGGAAAACTACCTAACTGTTTTGCTCCTATTATCTTTTCTCCGTTTGGAAGGTTCACGACAAACGGTTCACACTCTTCGAGGTTATCTAATTCTAAAAGTTCTACACACTTTTCAGATATGAAAGAATGCGAAGCATCGGAATCGAAGAGTATAAACACATCTTTAGAACAGATATGGAGGGTACCTTGGCAGATAAGTTCTTCTGGCTTGTCGGTGGTGCGCATCTCATACAACCGTTGTCCTTTACCCTGAGGATGCATAGGCCCCTTTCCTTTTCTGATGAGCCGTAGACTGGATCGATGCAGTCCCCGCTGTTCTATTTGAAGCCCGAGAGCTCTGAGACACAAAATTAGAGCGGGTCTGGCCTGCTGGGTTTGCGGGTTGTCTGCAGAATTGCCGAAGATGTCCGTCCTTATTACAGTTGAAGCATTTCCTGGGGGTTTTAGGGCAGTTCCGATTGAGGTGTTCGGGTTCTGCACAGTTGTGACAGACAACCGGGCTCTTCTTTGACTCTGATCCAGGGTTAGGTCTAGATCCAGCTGATGAGGCCTTGTTCTTGCTCTTTTTGGATCACTGAGATCCTTGCGGAGATGCCGGCCTCTTAAACCCACTGTGACTGGAGTGGTGAGGCTTTCCTCCACCGAACTTCCTGCGCTCGGGGACCTTAAGAGTTGTCTCCATTCTGTGTGCATGGTCCACATACTCCTCCAAAGTTTTGAAGGAGCGATTTGCCATCCAGGGTTTGATGTGGCCGCTCATCCAGCGGTGGAAGCGTTTGGTCTTTTGTTGCTCCGTGGTGATCTCATCCTCAGCATATTGAAGGAGGTGGTTGAACTTTTTCGCTCGTTCTAGTACGCTCAACCCATGTAGCTTTGGGGAGTGAAGTTCGTCCAATTTCTCATCTCTCATAGATTCCGAAAAGAATCGGTGCATCATCTTGTCTTTGAACATGGCCCAGCTCAAATCAGGGCGGTTGGACAAACTAGAGCTTTCCCACAACTCACCAGCTTCGTCTTTCAGTTTCAGTGCAGCCATGTGTACCTTGTCAGCTTCCGAACAAGGTATATTCCTCAGAAGTCTTTCTACGTGAGAGAACCAATATTGCACCCCTGACGGATCACCCGTCCAATCGTACGAGTCAGGCTTCATGGCGTTTAAAGCCTTGATCCCCTCAGTGAAGCTGATTCTTGTTTGTTTTTCGGGGGTGACTTCTGCTACTAGGGCGGCTTCCTCATGCAATTCCTCTGGCACCTCTTCTGGTGCTTCGAGGTTTGCGGGTTTAGGTACCGCAACAGGAATTTCTTCTCGTATCAATTGTTGTACTAGGGTGCGTAATGCGGCTACTGTCTCCGCATTGAATGCTAGGGGGGCTACTGGTGCCGGGGGTGGGTTAACTCGAGGTCCGCCTCTGACTATAAAACTTAGCCTAGCATAATTGAATTCATGATCAAATCAATAAACTTAAACATGGAATAGAAATAAGAACAATAATTGAAAGAGAAACTTAACAGGGATTGCAATTGAAGAAACAAAAGTAGATCTAAATTGTAAAGAAAAATCTCCAAAGCGAAAGAGCGTAGAACTAAAACCCTAGAAATTCTCTCTTCTCTCTCTACTAGAAAATAGAATAATAATAATGCATAAAAGTCCCCCTAAAAGAGTTTTCTAAAGAGTATTTATACGCTAAAAATATCCAAAAATACATAACCCCACACGCAAGAAAAGAATGCCCCGCGGATGCCTGCCCCTGTCTCGATCGAGACGAGCCTCGTCTCGATCGAGATGAGCTGTCAAACCACCGTCTCGACCAAGACGACAAATGGTCTCGGCCGAGACCAACACTTGGTCAACTTTCTCCTCTTTTCTCGTCATGACCCTCATCTCTAGCTTGTTGGCTCGTCTCTAGCACCTCTTTAACCTCATATTTTGTCCCATAAGCATCCTCAAAGGCTTGTTTCACCTCTCTTTGAATCCTCTAATACCGTTAAGCTCCTTAACCATCTTTAAGACCCGAAAACACCTCCAAAAGCCTAAAAGTGCAAACAAAGCTTGTGTAGATATCCATACTACGAATAATATTAGAAATCAACACAAAATGCAAAACCTAAGCTAGAAAAGAACGAAATCTAATCCTAAATGCTAATGCAAAACCATGCAAAACTAGATGACATCAAAATACCCCATACTTAAACTTTGTTTATCCTCAAGCAAAACTCAAAATTCAACCACAAATACAAGAAAGAAATAATGGCCTCAACTTGTTCAAATCCTCATAATCATGCAAGTGAAAGATCAAATACGAATGTCATCATAGCATAATCATTATTATCAACAAGACAAGCCCTTCTTAGTCCCTAAGCCTCACAAGGATAAATGTGTTTTACTCACTCTCAATGTGTTTAGGGATAATCAATAACGCTCAAATATCAACTTCGAAAACAATCTACCATATGCTTGTATCAGAGTCCTAAATCTCCACCACTTGGGACAATGCACATGACATAAATCAAGAGGACTTTTATTAGGTTGTAATGAGGCTAAGGTAAGAGAAAAAGGTAGGAAATTATTTGGTCTTGTGGTGCTAAATCCGGGAAAAAGGAAACTAACCAAATCAAACAACACACCAAGCTTATGATTCTTTTTCACTTTCTTCTTTTTCACCACCTTCTCATTAGAAAACTTCCAACTCCATTAGCAGCTTTATTTATTCAATTTTTTTTCTTCTTTTTCATTGCTTTTTTTTTTCTTTTTTCTTTTTACTAGCCACTTGCTTTATTTCCAACAATCACCTCCAATACTAAAAACATACAACTTCTTCAAGCTTGGCTCTCACTTAGCATACTTCAACAAAAATCCTAATTCCGGGATGGGTTTAAGGATAATACTTAGGCTCGGGATGCTTTGTGGAGCTTCAAAAATAAGTCATAAAAAGGCTAGAACAAAACAAAACAAATGCCTCAATAATTTTCATGTCATGCACAAAAGTCATATATGAGGCCTTGAAAAAGGTTATAACGCAAGTTCTAGAGATTATGTAATCAAAGCAAGAATCACATACAAAATGCAAGAGAACACATTTGTAGTCCATTAGGCTAAAAAAAATCTCACAAGGCTTTTGTCTAGGGACCTATATAACTAATATCTCATCAATAACTCCATGCTAGGTAATTCATCAAAGAAATATCAATGCATTTCAGAGAAATTGAAAGCTTAGCATCATAGGCAATTATTCAATCATTTTGGCGTCATTCTTAAGCAAGGATATTCATCAAATCATCATAAGACTTTTTTTTATTCAAATAAAACAAAACATGCAACAAAAATAAACATGCAATGCAAGACTAGCTAAAGTGAATACGCTCTACCCCATACTTAAACCCTATATTGTCCCCAATATAGAAATTAAAGAAAAGGGAGAACAAAACTCACAAGATCCTACTGAGGTGTGTAGTCAGGTGGTTGCGGGTAAGGAGCCGCTGGATCATAGTAATAGTCAAAGGCGTGGTGGTACATATGTGCACTCATCTGCATAAGCTGGTTTTGCTGAACCTTCATCTCAGCCATACTCCTCTCAAGAGTATCAAGACGACCCAAGTAATCAGTGCTAGAAAAGCTCTGTGGCTCATTAGACAAGCCAGGCTCAGAATGGCGAGCAGAAGGGACCTTTGGAGCCTCAATCATCAGCACATCGTTGCCACCATGCCACGCATCAATGTTGTCTTCACCTCCCTCCTCAGCATTATCAACATCGTCCTCGAACTCTAATTCCGGATGTGGAGGAAGGCGCTTCCCCGTCCAAGCCTTATACCACGACTTCGGGTCACTAGTACTCATGAGATGACCGGAAAATTGTATGTGGAAATATTTCCCCGAAATCTGGACAACATTGGAATATCGTCCCTTGTCTACTGTAATCATGTTAGCATTGATGGCATGTGCAATATCAAGAGTACAATGCTCCACAGACTCGTACCGCATCGTGTCTACCCGAAAATGGTGTGCCAACTGAGTAACTAGGCCGCCTATATGTATAGGACCCGAAGACATATCACGTAGTTTCTTAGCAAATTCATAGCCCAAGTTGAATGGCTCCTTGTTCACTATATCCCAAAGACAAGCTAACTCTCCAACTCTCCCCTTGTTACTTTCACTCCGACCATGTATGGTGTTACCCAAAAGGCGTTGAATGATCTTAAAACAAGGATGAACGATATCCACAGTAGTAAGATCCCTAGCCATACAAGTTGACTTGCCTGATATTTGATACCAAAACAACTGGAGATTCTTGGGAGTCTTCTTTTGAATGCGGTCATGATTAGGAAGTCCCAAGATTTCATTTAGATCACTAATTGTCAAAACCCGATCAACATTTCCCAAGCGGAATTTGAGAATGGTTTCTTTTGCTCTAAATGCGGGTCGACCATCTTCAAACTTGAACACAAGTTTCTACACAACTTCAATCAACAACTTCAATCATCAAGGCAACTCAAACAAAAAATTAGCAAGATTGAACACAAGTTACCCAAATCAAGCATGAACATAAAGTTAAGAGCAAAACACTAAAAATCCCCAAATTAAATTCGGACTTAAAAACCCTAAAATTTTGAATCTCTCAAATCAATTATAATCATGCAAATTCTAGAGATTTAATGGCACAAATTCAATAGAAAAGCAAGAATAGGGTCGAAATTTATACCAAAAACCAAGCAAAAGAGGTTGAGAACACCCGAATTTCGACCCAAACAAGGGCTGCTCGTGAGACTGCTGGTTCGCTGGTGCTACGCAGCTGGGCTGCGCGACTGAGCGGTGGTGCAGCAGCAGTGAAGGAGGAGTCGCTGACGCAGCAGGTTCGCTGGGGGTGGAAGAATTGGAGCATTGGGGCGGCCTGAGCATTGGTGGCTTAGCACTTGCTGATATTCTTTGTTCTGGTCCAGAGGAATATCGAGAGAGAGAGAGAGAGAGAGAGAGAGAGAGAGAGAGGGAAAAGCAACAGGGAGGCAAGAGAGAAGGAAAAGAAAAGTAAGGAGGAAATCTCTCTTTTGTAGGGTTTTTTCCGGGAAAATACCGCCATCTTGACCGAGACGACACCCGTCTCGATCGAGACGGCCTGCCGAGAGAAAAAAGCTTCTAGTCTTGATCGAGATAAACAACGATCTCGATCGAGACGGGCACAATCGCTAACAAATGGCTAGATTCCGAATTTTTTTGATTTTTTTAACAAGAAAAACTAAAGAACAATAAAAACAGGCTCGGGTTGCCTCCCGAGAAGCGCTTCTTTAAGGTCATTAGCTTGACCATGTTCCACCCATATCATATCTTCGGATTGAGAGGGTCGGTTGTGCCCATCTTAATCGAATCTGGCTTTTTGTAAGGCTTGAGTCGGACTTTCCGAACCTTGAAATGCCTCGAGTTCTTGTGCCAAAGTTCAACGGAATCATCTCTAAAAACTTGGCATAGGAAGTATGGTCCGGATTGTCTTGTATTCTTGCTTCCGGGGAACATATTTGACTTATGATGAGTAAGAAGTACTTGATCCCCAAGCTTAAATTCAACTTGTGCCCGTTCATTAGAAAATATAGCCTTCCTATCTCTCAAAGTAGATGGCAATGACTTCAACTCTAGCCTTGGACTTCCAGCTTGTCCAATGGATCCTTAGATGCAACTTTTTTTTGTCTAGGATCTTCATGTGACACCTTTAAATCTACTAAGACACTAGATAAATTTCTACCTTGGGAGGTAGTGGTGAAACAAGAGTCCATAGGATCAACATGATTGAATGACAATAAAGGGTCTGGAGCTTTCTTATCAACAAGATCAATTCTATCACAACATTCTTCAAAAGAAGGAGATTTTAAAGAATTAGCAAGATTAAATTCAATCTTCTCATCACCAACGATGAAAGAAATGATCCCTTCTTTTACATTAATTATTGTACCTGTAGTGGCCAAGAAAGGTCTACCAAGAATAATAGGGATTGGAGAATCACCCTTAATATCTAACACAAAAAAGTCTACAAGCACATACCAACACGAATTGGAATATCCTCAAGTATACCTACAGGGTGAACAATAGACCTATCCGCCATATAAAGTTGCATTTTTGCCGGTTTAAGCTCTTTCATGCCAATTTTCTCACATATAGACAATGGAATCAAACTGACACTAGCTCCTAGATCACATAAAGCATTATAGTTATGAGCACCCACATTAATAGGGATAGAAAAATTACCTGGATCTTGAAGCTTTGGTGGGAGATTATTTTGGATCAAGGCACTACACTTTTGATTCATGGAAACCGTGTGGCACTCATCAAGCTTCCTTTTGTTGGAGAGGATTTCCTTCAAGAATTTTGCATGTGAGGGCATCTCCTTCAAAGCATCAATAAATGGAATGTTGATGTACAATTTCTTCAACGCTTCAAGGAAATTCCCATACTTCTTCTCTAGCAAGGCTTGATTCTTTCTTTGTGGGAATGGGAGAGGAGGAACATAAGGTGGTGGTGGCACATATGGAACCACCTTCTCCTTGGCGGGATTAGAAGGCGTCCCGTCTTCTTCAACCGGGCCATCTGGTTTGGTTGTCTCCTTGGCTTTCATGGGTTCCACCTCTTCAGCTTGAAGTTCCTTGCCACTCCTCAAAGTTACCGCTAGAATTTGACCTTTTGGATTCTCTTCAGGGTGGCCCGGTAGAGTACCCAAAGGTCTAGGGACATTGGCAGCATTTTGAGCCACTTGAGTTTCTGTCATCTTTTGTGCTTGCTCAAGAGCTTGCACCTTGATACGCTCTAGATTAGTATGGTTATCTCTTGTATTTTAGGCATGATTTGAGTGTGTTTAGGTTAGTTTTGAGCATAATTGTAATATGAAGACCGAAGACACGATTTGAAGAATTGCAAGAGTTTTGAAGACAAGTGTTGATTTGGAGTTGTTTTGACGCCATTTTCTTGTGACGCATCGTTCGGGAGTTACGTTGATTGGATGAAGCTGAAATTGGTATCATTGGAAAGCTAACTCGAAGAGCTACAATTCATGTTTGTACTGCGAGTTCAAATTCCAACTCTAAGTGGGTCAAAACCACCTCCGAAGGTAACACTAGAAAGTTGTCAGAAGAAGGCCCGCGAGCGCGGTTGAGGACCCGCGCCCGCGGTGATGTCCTTATCCACGGGGCTGGGAAGACGCTGTAGCCGCGCCCGTGGCTGTGAACCCGCGCTCGCGGGTGGTCGAGTTCCAGCGCCGACTTCGTTTTCCGTTATTTTATGTTTTATTATATTTTTATATTTAGTTTTATTCGGATGTTTTTAGTATTGATAAGACCTAGTTTCGTAAGAGTTAAAGGGAGAGCTACCTTTTAGTTTTAACCTAGAGCTTTTAGAGAATTTCATGGAGAGCTAATCCTTTTGGGTTTGTTCGAAGGTGAAGCTCTGATGTATGAACTCGTGAGGTTTCGGTAATTGATTTCTATCCTTTGGTTAATATTAATTCTCTTGTGCTTCATTATATGAATGTTGATTGATTCTGCATGAGTAGCTAACTTGTTGAATTGATTGATTTTCTACTATTGGATTAGATTTGGACCGTGGACAAATCTGTTCTGTGAAAATAACTTAGAACTTAGATCTGTTGTCTATGCAACTAGGATTTAAGAAGAGAATTGATTATAAGTTAATTCAGTCGACTCGTAGCTTGGTTGTCTTGACTTGTATCCTGCATATCCTTGTTCTCTATGCTAATTCTAGGTTAAGCGTCCTTGCCTAGGGTTAAAGAATTGTTTGGACCGTGGACTTGCGATTGCTAATGATTAGGATAGGAATTAACCATAGGTATAAAAGGAATCAGTGGATGAATTTGTGATCGAATGCTTATTTTAGAGTGGATCTTTTGAATAAACTTGTTTCTCTATTGATTTGTTTGATTGTTTGTTATTTGTTTCTTAGTTTAGTTTAGTTTAGATCTTTCTCTTGATTTCCCCCTATCTTTAGTTGGTAAAAATATTGATACTAGAAGCCTCAGTTCTCTTGGGTTCGACCCCGACTTATCAACTATACTAAGTTGTTAACTAGGGTTTTATCTTTGACTTGGCACAACGACTTTAGCCCGGTCACACCTTATCAGAAAGTGCTTTCATCTTAGCCAAGCCTCAGGTCTCAACGACTCTCAATGGCAAACCATGCTTTCCTTATACAACACTGTGAATAATTATGTTGCTTCTAATAAACTGTCTGGTAAGACTTCTAAACCCTAGATTCTCGACACAGGTGCCTCGTTTCACAAGACTGGTGAAACTGAGGTTTTATCAGATATTGTCTCTATTGATACTGTTAATATAATTCTTCCTGATGGCAAGACCTCTTCCACTTCTCAAGCTGGCACTTTGTATATTGGGCCCTTCCGAATATCGAATGTTTTGTTTGTGCCTCGGCTCACTTGCAATCTATTGTCCATTGCCCAATTGACAATTGATCTTTCTTGCACTGTGATTCTGACAAGCAGATTGTGTATCATACAGGACCAAAGTTCGAGGACAGTGATTAAAGCGGGTGAGCAACGAGGGGGGGAGGTCTACTGGCTGTGTGCTTTATCTTTTGATGTCGAGCATGTCGGTCTTCTGCTTCCATAGTTTCAGCTGAACTTCTGCATCTTCGGTTGGGTCATGCTTCAGATTCTGTTTTATCTACTTTCCCTGATTTACAGACATTTAGTTCCACTACTTCTATTCCTTGTGATATTTGTTTTAAAGCTAAGCAAACTCATGCTCCTTTTCAGATAATTTGAATAAAGCAGGTACATTATTTGATTTGATTCATTGTGACATTTGGGGTCCCTATAGCACTCCATCTCGATCTGGTGCTTCATATTTTCTCATAATTGTTGATGATCATTCCCGGGGTACTTGAGTTTTCTTGTTGAAAGCAAAATCTGAGACTACAAAATTTATTGAACAGTTTTGTGCCATGGTGACTCGACAATTTCAAAAACAAGTTCGTCGGGTTCGGGCTGATAATGGCACCGATTTTTTACCTCTCATTTCGTTCTTTGCTAAGAATGGTATTCTGTTTTAGAATAGTTGTGCTTATACGCCGCATGCCCACAACAGAATGGCTGTGTTGAACGCAAGCATCGCCATTTGTTAAACGTTGCTCGTGCTCTACGTTTTCAGGCCCGTCTCTCTATTGCTTTTGGGGGAGAATGTGTTTTGATTGCTTGTTATTTGATTTATCGGACTCCGTCTAAGATTCTTAATGGACGCACTCCCTATGAAAGTCTTTATGGGCGACCTCCTAATTTCAACTTATTACGTGTCTTTGGGTGCCTATGATATGCGTCCTCTATTCCGAAACCAAGAGATAAATTTGCAGCAAGAGGTCGTAAATGCATTTTTCTTGGCTACCCGAATGGCAAAAGAGGTTGGCGTTTGTTTGATCTTGATACTCGGGAAATCCTCCTTAGCCGAGATGTTACTTTTTATGAGGATATTTTCCCATCTGATTCACCGACTATTTCTTCCACTGTACTACCGACTCCTTCTGTTGAGGTTTCGCCAGCAATTTATGATGACTTGTCGTCACCTGATGTGCCTATGCTCACGGCTCCACTTGTTTCTGACAACAGGGGGAGTGCGCAAGCTCCTCGTCAGTGTTCTTGCCAACAGCGTGCACCGACATATCTTCGGGACTTTGTTTGTAGCATGACTCGAGTCTCCCCCCTCTTCTATAGCTCACTCACCTAATTCTCCATCATTGTCCTCAGGTATTTCCAATCCTATTGCAGCTTATGTTTACTGTTCTAATTTTTCTACCTCTCATACTAGGTTCTTGGCCGCCATTACCACTGGCTTTGAACATCGTACTTTTCTTGAGGCTGTTAAACACGCTCACTATCATGATGCTATGGCAACTTAGATTGCTTCTTTGGGACGCAATCACACTTGGTCTTTGTGCGAGTTGCTTGCTGGATAAACCCCCCATTGGCTGTAAATGGGTCTTTTGTTTCAAATATCACTCCTCTGGTGAGATTGAACGGTATAAAGCCCGTCTGGTTGTTTTGGGTAATCGACAATTTGAGGGTATTGATTATCATGAAACGTTTGCTCCTGTTCCTAAGATGGTTTTTTGTTCGAGTTTTTCTTGCTGTTGCTGCTATTAAGGGATGGGAATTGCATCAGATGGATGTTCACAATGCCTTCTTGCATGGTGATCTTGATGAGGAGGTTTACAGGTGTGTCTCCGGGACAAGTCTGCCGCCTTCAAAAGTCTCTCTATGGACTTCGACAGGCTCCTTAGAATTGGTTCTTTGAGCTTGCTAGTGCGCTTCAGGCATTTGACTTTATTCAAAGTCATGCTGATTATTCTCTCTTTACCTTTGTTCGGGATTCTGTAATTTTGCTTGTCCTTGTCTATGTGGATGACCTCATTATTGCTGGTAATGATGTTGCTACTATTTCTAAATTCAAGACCTATCTGAGTTATTGTTTTTCTATGAAGGATTTAGGGCCCCTTACGTATTTTCTTGGGATTGAAATTGCTCTCTCTTCAAAAGGGTTATTTCTTTCTCAATGTAAATATACCCTGGATCTTCTTCAAAAGTCTGGCAAGCCTTGTGATTTTCCTATGGAGCAAAACCAGCAATTAGCTACGTCTACTAGTGCTTTATTTGATCAACTAGAGCAGTACTACCATCTTGTCGGGCGCCTCATTTAACTGACCATCACTCGTCTTGCCATCTGTTTTGCTATTCATACTCTAGCTCAGTTTTTACAGTCACCTCGAGTTGATCACTGGTGCTACTATTCGTGTTTTGCGGTATCTTAAATCTCATCCAAGACAGGGATTTCTACTTTCTGCTTCGAGTTCTCTTCAGATTTCGGCCTTTTGTGACTTTGATTGGGCTGCCTGCACGCTTTCCCGGCGCTCCATCACTGGTTTCTTTAATTTTCTAGGCGAGTCTCCTATCGCTTGGTAAACTAAGAAACAACATATAGTTTCCCGCTCCTCCGTTGAAGCCGAATACCGGTCTATGGCGTCTATCTGCGCTGAATTGCTATGGCTTAAGCCCTTTTTACTCTCCCTTGGTGTGTTTCATTCTACTCCTATGCATATTTACTGTGACAGTCATGCTGCTATGCACATTGCAGCAAATCCAGTTTTTCATGAATGCACCAAACACATTGAAATTGATTGTCATTTCGTGCGTGGTGAGCTTCTTCGGGGCACCATTGGTCTTTCTTACATTCATTCTGCTCATCAGCCAACTGATTTATTTACTAAACTTCTAGGCAAACAACATTTTCTTTATTTCTTGTCCAAGTTGGGCATTGTGATTTACATGCTCCAACTTGAGGGGGAGTATTAGAGATTTAGATATTATTTTATGTGCATATATATTGTATATCTTATATCTTGGGGGACAAGCTTTGTAACTCATATTTAAAGGAGATCTTTGTATCTAAAGAAGACAAGGAAATATATTTCTCTCTAAACTTGACACTTGTTTTGGATGTGACTTGATTGATGGTTTTTTTACTACTTTTGTAGACTAGTTGTTATATTTGTTTTGCAGGTTTGGTGTAGATGGTTTGATCGAGTATGTTGGTACTTCTCAAAAAGAGTCGGATTGAAGTTTGAGTTTCGAACAAATTCGTTTGGAGCCAGGTCATTTGTTGTGTTTTATGACTTTTGAAGATCCTTCATCCCGATGGAAGGAACATGAACTGTTCTTTTCGCACATCTTGAGTTTGGGTTGACCGTTTGTCAAACATTATTTTGCCTTACACACCCCGAGCCTAAATTCGTTTCCGGTCTTTTTGTTTTGGTATTTTGTTCCTCTTGCTTGATCTTTTAGCCTTTTTTGACTGTCTCATCTTTACCGATCTTGACTGTTGTCTCATGCAGTCTCTCAATTTACCACGCTTGTCTGTTATCCAATTCTTACCTTGTTAAAAAAAAATATAAAGAAACCTTATTACTTATTATTGAGAATTATATTTTTGGGAAATTCCTTTTGGTGTCCCTAAGTTTTTGCCTTTTCCTTTTGGTGCCCAAGAAAAAAACTTATTCCTTTTGGTACCCCTAAGGTTTTGGTTTTTCCTGTTAACGCCCCTCTCCGATTCAAATTAGCCAATTTTAAGCTTACCATTATGTTCATCACCCTTAAATTAGTAGGATTTGACTATTAAAACATCAAAATTCATAACCAAACTACATCAATTTGAATTTTTAAACAATTTTGTAAACAACCCCTTAAAATAGAGGCTTGTTTAAAAATTCAAATTGATGTAGTTTGGTTATGAATTTAAGTGTTTTAAGAGTTAAATCCTACTAATTTAAGGGTGATGAACATAATGGTAAGCTTGAAATTAGCTAATTTGAACAGGAGATGGGCATCAACGGAAAAAGCCAAAACATTAGGGGTACCAAGAGGAATATGTTTTTTTCTTGGGCACCAAAAGGAAAAGGCAAAACCTTAGGGGCACCAAAAGAATTTCCCTATATTTTTTTTTGGTAAAAGTTATACGAATTTACGTAATACTACGAATACTGTCCCGATCTGAAAAACTCTCCAAATGAACGCGCCGTTACGCGCTTGGCTCATCGCCCTCCCCCTAGCTGTAACCCTAACGGCGCATGAAATGCCGCCGCCCCGATGTCGCCCGCCGTTGATCCCATCCGCCAAACACAAACTAAAGAAAATCTACGAGATCAAATCCGATGCCCATTTAAATCAAGCCACAAGCAAATCCCCAAATCCCCATTTCAATCCAAGCCGGATCGGTAATTCAGGGAGCTACTGCTGCATTCAATCCAAAGAAATATTTGATCATCTTCTGGCTGGCATCAGGAGTACAACTACAACCATTAAGGCTAAGTGCAAGAATCAAGTAATGAAGTCGAACCAGTTCCAAGGAAGTTTGGGGGGATTCCAACCTCGCTGGCGCATAGTATTCGAAGGCGGCGGCTTTCTCACCTTGGGCATTGTGGCTCGGGGTTTTGGGCGTGGGCTCTCTGCCTTTACTTCCTCGTCGGCGCCTTTTAATTGGCACTCGTTCCAGTACGAGAGTGTAATCGCTCTTCATGACCGTCAATCCCTAGTTGAGGTCCTATTGGCCCTTAAAAACGCTGCCTCTCAAACGCTCACCATCACTTTCCCATCCAATTCTGGGTGCACTAAGACCGGGTATTCCCTCTCTGCAAACCTTTCTCCTCCTAATTGTACTCTTCTCTCCCCTCCTATGGCCGATACTACCGAAAATCAACCCTCATCCAATGCTTTTCCCACTTATTCTGAAGTGGTAACCTAAAACAACATAAACTCTAAGTTGATGGGCGGCTCTGAGCCTAACCCGGGTGAAAACCAAACAAGCAACCACAACCAACTTGCTAGCAGAATGTCGAAATTGAAAATCGACCCCGAAGTGCCGTTACGCGCTTGGCTCTCGGAGAGGCATAAAGGTGCGCCACAAAACATAGCTAAGGAAGGGATACAACCCCTAGGAACAAACTTTCGAAACCATCTAATCTGTGGTACCATAATACTCAGCCTTATCTTTTTGTTTGAGTTTCGGTTGGTTTTGTTGCTTTTCGCTGGTGTCTTTGTGCTGTGTTGGCCTATGGCTGGTGGTCTCAGGTCTGTGTTGGAGTCTGTTAGTGTCGTAGTGTTGAGCTACGTGTGTCTTTAGGTCGCTGAGAATAAGATATTGGTACTGCTGTTTTATGTTTACTACCTCGTGTTGTTGTGTTCGTTTGTGTCTGCGTTAAGCTGGTTTTTTGTCTCTTTTGATATCTCCTCTGTTTGGCTTCTTCCTGAATCACCCCTAAGGTGTAACACCCCCTTCCTACCCTGGAGGTATTACCGCCAGTAACCTCGATTAAGACTAAACCGAAGCTACCCAAGGCTTTAAACTGACTGAACAACTAAAACAAACATTACAGCGGAATAAATATAATTGGTCTTATACAAACCTTAACTCAAAAAGAATTAGTAAATAACTAGAACAACCTTCTATTTAAACAAAATCTTCATCAAGTCTTCCTTGATTTCTTATTTCTGAAACTCAGCTTCGCTTTGAAGTAGTTCCACATGATCTTCACTCAAGTATAGCCATTGGAAATCTTTCTTCAACTTCTGGAGCTTCAAACATCTGAATCCGCCTCTTGAATCAACTTCCAAGAAGAACCTGATGTATCGTATACAACGGTGGACACCAGCCGACCATATAAAAGAAAAGAAAATGGACGGGTTAGTCTAATGAAAGACTAGCAAGCGGAGAATCTAACTTGGTTCTTATGGTTGTAACTAAACATATTGGCATCAAAATCCGAATAGATTCAGATTATGATCCAACAGTTAGCAGTCTTATAGAGAATAAGAATGAGACTCGCATAATCAAGAGAGAGAACACCACCGCTTGTGGTTTCTTTAAGAAGCATAAACAATTGTTGGGAACTCATATTAATCACATAACATCTTGAAAAGTCTCCGTCGACTAACCAGATTGACTTAATCAAAGTTTGATTAAGAATCATTCATAACCGGGAGCAAGAATGGCTTCCGACTGGACGAACCATTCAGGTATATTAATGTGCCTAATGCACTTATCTTATATTACTTTCAAAACTTTTCACAAACAGGTTGGTGATTTATAATCGGCTCGAACTACTGTCGAAATATTTGGCACCGTAGAGATCATTGGAGTATTTCATCCATGGTCATCTACCCTATACCCCGATCACAGGACTTAAGCTATCCTTGATCCCTCATTTTAGCATATGGTGAGGTAGAGATCCCAGAGGGCTATTACCAGGTCATCTACACTACACCGTGCCGAACCTGCACTTAGCTAGAGTGCACCTCAAACCCCTTGCCCAAGCACAAGGGAAGAGTCATGACTCACCATTAGGATTAGGCCCCTCCTAATGCAATATTGTTTTAAAGAGAGGATATGGAACCACGTTCCCCTCCCTGAAACTACCTTAATTCAATAACAATGTCTCAGCGTGAGACAGCATACAAGGTCACCCATAACGGACCTAAATCCAGTTCTACCGCAAAACTGAATAACAACATGGTCATTATTTCTAACAAATATAACAACCTATCATATTTTATTAATCATACAAGTTGTTCCCAACGCAAATATTAAATGGGATCCAATTCCTCATTTAATAACAATAACGCAAGAGAGAATCGTTCACTTGCCTTATAAGGCGTGCTCGACGTCCTTAGCAATTCCAACAGTAATCTGTATCATCCCTCTGACAATATAACAAAAGGATTTCTCAGCAACGAGCTCACAAAAACACTTCTTAGTTGTATTCTCAATTCCTACAACTTCCTAATCGATAAACGATTTAATTTCCGAATATCGATATATAATAAATCCTTAGTTATCATGCTTCAAGGAGCCATCTTGGCGGAATTATAACTAATTATCCGCTTCACTTTTGAAACAATTTTCTAAATAAAAATTGTTCATCAGCAACATTTCTTAAAGATTACCAAATCTCGGATCAAACGGATTAACAACGAATCCTGAGTAATTATCCGAAGTCCTTTACCTGCCAATCGGTAACCAAAACTTGTCTTCGCTATAACGGAAGATCCGGACGTCCGTTTCTCGAGCGGTTTGAACCTGTAGAACCGTATCAACGTCAAGATTATAAAAACCATAAATTTAATTAGCAAAGCGGAACCAAAAGGTCCTTTCGGTGGCTCCGTAACCAATCCGCTAATTAATTTCGATCGTATATACCTTCACTCGAGCCCATGGCTCGTTTGGCTCGATCATGGCTCGATCCCTGAGCCCGAGGGTGGCTGGGCGTTGCCCAGCGGCGGCCCTTGCTGTGGGTGGTGGTCGGACATCCTACCGATCACCGGCAGCGTCACTTGGCGAGGCGAAGAAGATGACTGGCGTGGCGTCTTCACTTCCTCCTTCCCGAGCCCGTCGCCGTCCTTTTGATCTCTTGCTGGTTCTGGAGCAGCAACAACATGGAAAGGGGGAGGGTGATATGAAGAAGGAGATAGGAGGTGGAAGGTGGAGGTGAGGAGCTAGAGGAAGAAGATGAAGTTAGCCAGCGGTGAAGATGAATTCTTCCTCCCGAGTACGTCGTCGTTCGTTCCGTCCTTATCTCTTGAAGACAAAGACAAAAAAAAGATGGCTTGACGAGGCAAGAAAGATATGCCGTGGATAGATAACTCTCTCAAGTTCCTTCCTAATTAAGAGATGGTTTTAAAACCAAACCCGTCTCGGAACGGGACTCGCGTTAAAGCGGTAAAATTATGTACCTCTAGTGGAAAAACTTACAAAACGAAAAACGTCCCGTAAATTATGTAGACCAATAAAACCAATTTTCCATGATTTTATCTTGCTACCTTCAATTTTTAAGGCTTCCGTTTCGTATTTTAAATCCTTTACAGTACATAATTAAAAAGACGGCTTATCCAATAAATATTCTTTTTCCACCGAAAAATCCTAGAATTCACACCGATCCATAAAATCATTTCTTTGTGATTTTAGGATATCACCAACAATTTTCTAGGATTTAATCTCCAACGAAAATATTGGATTAAGCGTTAAAACGGACAAAAAGGTTAAACGGATATCCGAGAAAAATTCAAAAATATCCTAAAAAACCGCAGTTATTACATAAGGTCTAGCTCTTATCACCAAAGTAAGGAGAAATGCATTTATGCATCACCCTCCAAAAGGCAAAAAAGCCAGATCAATGCCAAAAGCATCTTTGTTGAAATTAAAAACAAAATACCAATTTGGTTAGGCTACTAAATAATAGGGGTGGCAATTCGGTAAATCGGTCGGGATTTCGGTTGGGTTATTCGGATTTCGGATCATTCGGGTTTCGATTGGTAACGGGTATGATCGGTAATCGGGTATTTCGGGTCGGATCGGATCGGGTCGGATGTATAAATTGTCGGTTACATCGGGGTTATCGGGTCAAAATCGGTCAAGCAAATCCGGATTTCGGTTTAGTCGGTTTCGGGTTTAGTTGGTTTTTTCAATTTTCGATTGAATCGTATTTCGGTTGAATCGGATTTCGGTTGAACCGGTTCGGTTAAATCGATGTTCGACTAAATCAAATTTTGGTTGAATTAGGTCTTGATTGAATTTCGGTTGAAATCGATATTAAGAGTTCAAAATAACTTTATTTAAGTGATAAAATTTATATGAATTTAATGAATGGGTCATGATAATATTAAGAATCGCTGTATTTATAATATACTATTTGAATTTGATATTGAGTTTTAAAGATGAAATTTACCACTTGTAGAATAAATCAATTAGTATTTGACCGGAAAAGTCAATCAAATTAATACATGATCACAATTTACAAATTCATAAAATATAATATTCACAAATCAAAAGTAAAGATTATATACTATTAAACATATGTAAGATTTTATATTCATCAAAAAAAATTTATGATATTGCAATCAACTAATTATATGTTACAACTAATGATTATATGATGTTATACTCCAATAATTTAAAATGATCTCAGTTAACAAATAATAATTTTATAGTCACATACAATTTCAAGATCATTTACATAAATAAATAAAATCTTTACATTTTATTGAAGAAATATATCTTTTGTGATGAATAATATATAACTATATATTAAAACTATACCTTTTCGAGCCACTAGAACGATTCTGGCCCCACCTCATATTTAAAAAAATAATACTCAATGTCTATTAAATTATTTCTATTAAATTTTTTTTAACTATTTAAATTTATCTCTAACATCAAACAAATATCTATTTAGTATAACACTATCTTTTGAATGCTTCCTTATACAAGTATTTAAAATTAAAGATAAAATATTTTAAAAAAAATATAAATCCTTTAACATATATCTTTTGACGAATTTATTTATAGATATATATAGAGAGTTTGGTTCAAATGAAACAAAGTCTTATCCTAAAACGTGAAACGAATGCACTTTTCCTAGTTCATAGTGCACTTTTCATACAAAAGTGCATTGAAAAATACAAAAAGTACAATACGAAAAAGTGCACTACAAAATTTATGAAAAGTGCACTGAAAATGACGAAAAGTGCAAATGCGAAAAAGTGCACTCTGAAGTAGGAAAAATGCACTATGAACTAGAAAAAGTGCATTCGTTTCAGAATAAGAGTTCGTTTCAAGATAAGAGTTCGTTTCATTTGAACCAAACTCTATATATAGATTTTATTTTATAATAAAAAAATTAATGATAAATATTTATAATGTTTAAAATTAATAAAAATAGATAATAAAATATTTAATAGATATATTGAAATATTTGATAATCTCTTAATTTATGTACATGTAAAGTAATAAAATATGAATAATATAATATCTAATCTTATCTAATCTTTACTTTGAACCACAAAATGAGTTTGGTCACATATTAAATTAAATTAATTAAATAATTTATATAATTAAATTATCTTTATCTTTCCTACATTATTATATCTTATTTATTAAGTTAACTATTATTTTTTAAATTCTTAGCTCTTCCATATTTGAATATATGATTTTTTTTATTCATATTTTATATTCTTTTTGTAAATAAATATTTATGAACTATTATCAAGGAAAAAGAGAAATGTAATTATTTTATCTTAATAATATATCTTCATTCTCAACATTAAATTTGATGAAACCCGAAATGAAAGGCTCACTAGAAGACAAGAAACAAGATTATTATATTCGAAAGTGCAAACACTTGCTTCTTTATTTGTGATTTTCTTTACAGCGAGGTTTACAGGCCCACGAGGCTAACAGATCATTTGAGAATTACACCCTAGACCTCCTACGATTATCCGAAATCTCGACCTAACAATGTCCGAGATCTCCTAGTTGCTAGCTAGCTCTAAGCGTCACTTGCCGGTCCCTTTGAGCGAGGTTGAGTTGCGGAGTCTTTGATGTGAGATAGAGCGAGGTGTAAGAGGCTTGCGAGGTGGTGTAGCGAGGTCTTTGATGTGAGCGGGAACTTTGTGAGACTTGAAGTCTTTTTGTGGACTTCACTTGTCTATAATGAGGCCTTTTAACGGTGTTTCGATCACGTCGATCTTCAACGAGCAAGAAAGTTCTTGAGTTCAAGATGTTTTTCGACCCCTTTTCCATTCGAGAATCTCCTCTATTTATAGAGGATTGGGGAGTCGAGTTTTGGTCGTTTGTCCGATGTGGGATGCCCGAGATCAAGGGCTCTGATTGGCCTAGAGGCGAGGCAGCCGGTGATTGGCTCGAAGAGCGGCGTTCGCTGAGTGGTCATGGTGGGCGGGCGCAAGTAGAGTCGGTTACGAGGTCGAGACCTCGCTCCGAGGTCGAGGGGGACCTCGTGGGGTAGGAATTTTGTTAAAATAAGTGGGTATGGTTGTGGGCCCCAGGATCGTCCTCGGGGGTCCCTTTGACCTGGTTTGACCCTCATACCTCGGGCCCACCTCTTGCTTCGCTATTTTGAGCATCATCACAACCCCATGGCCTGGGGACCTCGGCCCGAGGGTCGCAGGGCATAAGTTCTCAAAGATTGTGGGGTGTGAGGCCCTGAGAGGTGGGTAGGCGTTTTGCGAGGCTTCAAGGGTTTCCGAGGTTCCTGGGGAGCATCTTGCGAAGACCTCCCCTTGCGAGGTTCTACACTTAGCTTTTCTTTGGTTGGCAAAGGTAAAGCTTTTCAGGGCTTGCTCTTCGTGTTTTGCTTAATGGGCCGCGCAGGAGGGACAGGCCCAATAAGCCCAACTGGGTAGGGGAGGCCCAAGCCTGCCCTTTATAAGTGTGGACTTCACACGCCTCCCCATTTATCTCTTCTTCCCAGATTTTCGCCTTCTCTCTTTCTGTCTTTTTGGCTTCCTGCGAACGGTTTCTTCAGACGGTTTCCGGCGAGCCTCAGCCATCTTCCGGTTGCACCACCGCCTCCTTTTCGTCGACTCTGAACAAGTAAGTCTTCGACTTTTCTTCTCCCGCTTCTTGTTTGCTTTTGATTTCTCCCTGCTTGTTTTTTGTGCCGTGTTTTGGGAGAGGCGATGGAGTGTCGCCTGGTGTTTTGCGCCGGCATCACGGTGGCGAAACTGCGGTGGTGAGGTCGGCGTGAGTTTCCGCCTGCTTTTCCTCGCCGTTTTCTCGTTGCTCCTTTCTCTTCTTTTCTCTTTCGTTCACCTTGTGCCCTAGCGGGCAGTGGTTGCCCCTTGGCGTTTCGCACCGGCGACAAGGTGGCGGGACGGTGGGGTGAGGGTGGCGAACGTCATGCACTCGGATTCCTCGCCCTCCAACCGACGGTTGTCTCTTTTTATTTTTCGGCGGTTTTGAATTTTGAAGCTCTTGGAAACCCAAACGTCCTGACGACTGGTTGATGGGACGTTAGGGTCTCCACCGCCGTTCTCCACCGCTGGCTTCCATTTCATCTTCTCTTTCCTCTTTCTGGCGCTTCGACTTTTTCCTTTTTGGCGCTTCGACTTCTTCCCTTTTGGCGCTTCGACTTCTCCCTCGCCGTCCTATCTTGTCAGAGTAGCCCCTAGGGTGCCACGTGGCTCCTCGCCTCTTATGATCCGGAATTTCTCTTTCTCACGAGGTTATGACCTCGCACTGCTTTTCTTCCGAGGTTACGACCTCACACTGCTTTTCTTCCGAGGTGGCGACCTCGCGCTGCATTTCTTCCGAGGTGGCGACCTCGCGCTGCATTTCTTCCGAGGTTGTGATTTCGCATTGTTTTTTCTTGGTTATAGTGCCCGACGTCTCAATGCTTCTTTCTTTTCCAGGTGCTAGCCTTCCGCGGCCTGGACATCGTTCTTTTCATGCCTAGGAGAGCCTCCGCTAGCCCCCCGCCCGGCTTCGCTTTCAGAGTCCAAGAGGGTTTTTACGAGGAGGTTTCGGAGTCCGCGGGAAGCGTAGAACTCAGCGACTCTCAGAATCCAAGGTCCCCTTCGCTGGTTTTCAGCGAGCCTTCTTCAAGCGACTCCGAGGTCTCTATTAATTCGTGCTTCTCCCATCTTCGAACGTCGTCGGGCGTTGAAATGGCTTCGTCTTCTACCCCAGACGAGGTTGTTACCGAGGTCGAAGCGCGGTCGGTTGCGGGAACGACCTCGGCGCCGCCTCCTTACGTGCCTCCGAGCTTCCCTGCGGCGTATATCACCGACGCCATGTCCCGCGTCCCGAGTGTCCTGGAGGAACGGATCCCCATGACCCCGGGTTCCGCCGAGGCTCGTCTATCCGAGGGGGTGGCCACCGAGCTCGAGCCGAAGGACCTTACAAATATCGCCAAGGACTTTGCTTGGCTCGAGGGGGTTGAGTTGGCGCTTCCCGAGGAGGGGGGCCACTCCTTGGCGTCTTACGACAGGTGCGTGGTTGTGCACCTCTTCAGCCTTCAGGCGGGCTTCAGGCTGCCCTTGGCCCAGCATTTTGTTGATTATCTGTGGGCCATGAGGATCTGCCCTGCGCAGCTGTTTCCGAATGCTTGGCGGTTGCTGTGTGCCTACACGATTCGCAGTCGCGAACTTGGGGACGGACCGAGGCACGACTTCCTGTCGGCTTTATTCCTAGCGAGGAGAGACACTCGGTCCTGAAGCCTTATCAACCTTAGCACGCCGCTTATCAAGATCACCACGGCCCCTTCGAACGTCGGGCCGTGGAAGCCGAATTGGTTCTTGGTTCGCGACCCCACCGGGAGATATCTCAATTTTCCGGTAACCCCGGGCGAATTTGTTCGGTGCGTAACCCCGCTGGAGGTTGATGAGCTCAAGGCGCTCAGGGTCCGATACGCCACAGCGAGTCAGGCACCGTTTCAGGTGTATCTTTCTCAGGACCGGCTTGAGCGGGCTGGTCTGAGCCTCAGCCTCCCTCCCAGCGAGGAAAAAGAGGGTACTCAATCTCTTTCCTGACATTCCTTGATTCGATTTTTTTCTTTTTGAAGTTGAGGGGCGAGGTTTACAACCTCGCGGGCTTATTTTGTCTTATTAGTGTCATTAACTTGCTTCTTGCTTTTCTTATCTAATTTTTTCGTTCTTTTTTTTTTGACAGTGAACCTACTCGGCGCTCTTACCTCGAAGTCACAGGGCAAAAGGCCTGTGACTTCTTCCTCCAACGCTCCGAGACCCCAGGGCCAACTTGGGGTCATAATAAAGGAACCGACCTCGCAGGCGAGGCCTCCCGCCCCGCAAAGCAAGACGACAGCCCCGACGCTGAAGGCGCCGGCGGCGAAGACGAGCGGGGGGTGGCGTCCAAGGGGGACGCTGCAAGGACGTCCTCCCATCATTCTCGAGGATCCGGGGATAAGGCCGGGTCCAAAAAGAAGGACGAGGGTTCTCCTCGGGGGGAGAAAAGGAAGAAGCGAAAGGAGGATGGGCAGGGGGAAACCCCAGGGGCGTGATGGTCGAACGCCCTGGGCCGGCGAGCCGAGTTATCTCGTCCACCGGGCCTCCTGCCGAGAAGTTCCACTGCCTTGGTCCTTCCCGGGGCGTGTCCGAAGACTGGGATAGGACAGTTTGGCCCGACGAGGTTGCATGGGCCAACAACCTCTCGGAGGCAGCCCTTAACGATGAGATCCTCCGCTACTCCGCGATGGTATATCTTGCTCTTTTTTGTTCATTATCTTTTATTGGCTTTATTTTTCTTGTTTTTGTTTTTACGTGCTCTTTTATTGCTCCAGAATACCTTCTTCGCGAACTACAACTGCGGTCGCGTCGTCCTTCTCCATAGGAATCTGGGCAGGATGGAGGCGAGGCTCCAAGAGCGGGACGCCGAGCTCGAGAAGAAGGGAAAGAGCCTCGCAGAGGCCGAGAAACGCGTTCGCGCCGCGGAGATCGCGGCAGCGGACGAGGCCAAGGACGCCTCGAGGGCCAAGGAGGAGCTGAGGAAGGTGAGGGAGGAGAACAAGGATTTGAAGTATGAGAACGGGGATTTAAAGACGAGGTCAAAAAGCTCAAAGGCCAGCTATCCGAAGAACACCAATTCTTCAGAGAGAAGGAGGCGGAGCTTCGGAAAGCCGAGGAGGAGGTTACCAGGCTCCAAGGGCGTGTTGTTGAGCTCAGCAAGGAGCTGGATCTCGAGGGGCCCAGGTATGTGAAGTCCGAGGCCTTTCATGCCGAGATGGTGGAGAGTGTGAGGAAGATGTTCCAGCAGTCCGTCAGGATGGGGGTTAAGCAGGCGGTCGCGAAGTATGGGCACATCGACCCCCGCATCAAGTTCTTCATCCCCAACTATCAAGAGACTATGGGGGAACTTGAAGGGGAAGAGCCTGAGGGAGAGTGCGAGTTCTTTCTCAATGAGGATGGAACTGTGGCTAGCGAGGCGCCTACCGTGGCAGCCATCGCTCAGGAAGATGCGCCTAGCTCCCAGCCTTCTGCCATCGCCGCCCCTGCCTTGGAGACTCCCCAAGGACCTACTGCTCAAGCCCCTGAAGATCCTCCGAAGACCTCCGACCCTGCCGCCGAAGCCTCGAAGATGTAAAGGATGTCGTTGTTTGCTTCTGTTTTTTTGTTTTGTTGTTTTGCTGGTGGCCCTGCGGGGCCTGTAATTAAACATCTGGGCACACGTGCCCCAGCTTTTTATGTTATTTTCCTTACCTTATGATTGCTTGTTTGTTCTAGCTTTCTCGTATACGCTCGCACATATTATCTACCCAACCCCATGGCCCGAGTGTCACAACTATTGTGGTATTCGGGCCACATCTGGGATGGATTTGTCGAAATTCTCCAACACCACGCGGGAAGCGAGGTTTGGGTTTAACGAGATTCTCCAACACCTCGCGTGAAGCGAGGTTTGGACTTTTAACGAAATTCTCCAACACCTCGCGTGACGCGAGGTTTGGACTTTTAACGAAAATCTCCAACCCCAAGCGGGAAGCAAGGGATGGACTTAACGAGATTCTCCATCACCTCGTGTGGAGCGAGGGATGGACTTAACGAAAATCTCCAACCCCAAGCGGGAAGCGAGGGATGGACTTAACGAGATTCTCCATCACCTCGCGTGAAGCGAGGTTTGGACTTAACGAAGATCTCCAACCCCAAGCGGGAAGCGAGGGATGGACTTTTAACGAAAATATCCAACACCTCGCGTGAAGCGAGGTTTGGACTTTTAACGAAAATCTCCAACCCCAAGCGGGAAGCGAGGGATGGGCTTTTAACGAAATTCTCCAACACCTCGCGTGAAGCGAGGTTTGGATTTAACGAAGATCTCCAACCCCAAGCGGGAAGCGAGGGATGGACTTTTATCGAAATTCTCCAACACCTCGCGTGAAGCGAGGTTTGGATTTAACGAAGATCTCCAACCCCAAGCGGGAAGCGAGGGATGGACTTTTAACGAAATTCTCCAACACCTCGCGTGAAGCGAGGTTTGGACTTAACGAGATTCTCCAACCCCAAGCGGGAAGCGAGGGATGGACTTTTAACGAAATTCTCCAACACCTCGCGCGAAGCGAGGTTTGGACTTAACGAGATTCTCCAACCCCAAGTGGTAAGCGAGGGATGGACTTAACGAGATTCTCCAACACCTCGCGTGAAGCGAGGTTTGGACTTAACGAAGATCTCCAACCCCAAGCGGGAAGCGAGGGATGGACTTTTAATGAAAATCTCCAACACCTCGCGTGAAGCGAGGTTTGGACTTTTAACGAAAATCTCCAACCTCAAGCGGGAAGCGTGGGATGGACTTTTAACGAAATTCTCCAACACCTCGCGTGAAGCGAGGTTTGGATTTAACGAGATTCTCCAACCCCAAGCGGGAAGCGAGGGATGGACTTTTAACGAAATTCTCCAACACCTCGCGCGAAGCGAGGTTTGGACTTAACGAGATTCTCCAACCCCAAGCGGGAAGCGAGGGATGGACTTAACGAGATTCTCCAACACCTCGCGTGAAGCGAGGTTTGGACTTAACGAAGATCTCCAACCCCAAGCGGAAAGCGAGGGATGGACTTAACGAGATTCTCCAACACCTCGCGTGAAGCGAGGTTTGGACTTAACGAAGATCTCCAACCCCAAGCGGGAAGCGAGGGATGGACTTTTAACGAAAATCTCCAACACCTCGCGTGAAGCGAGGTTTGGACTTTTAACGAAAATCTCCAACCCCAAGCAGGAAGAGAGGGATGGACTTTTAACGAAATTCTCCAACACCTCGCGTGAAGCGAGGTTTGGATTTAACGAGATTCTCCAACCCCAAGCGGGAAGCGAGGGATGGACTTTTAACGAAATTCTCCAACACCTCGCGTGAAGCGAGGTTTGGACTTAACGAGATTCTCCAACCCCAAGCGGGAAGCGAGGGATGGACTTTTAACGAAATTCTCCAACACCTCGCGCGAAGCGAGGTTTGGACTTAACGAGATTCTCCAACCCCAAGCGGGAAGCGAGGGATGGGCTTCTAACCCGGAGTTTTTATTTTTGAGAGAGATTTTGAAAGTCCCACAACACTTTATTCACAAAAAGCAGTAACGGAATTCAGAGAGTTTACACGAAATATTTCTTTAACCGGTGGGCGTTCCACGTCTTACTGAGGGTTCGCCCCTCGTTGTCTTTGAGCTTAAAGGCTCCGGGAGCGACCTCCTCCCCGAGGATGTATGGTCCCTCCCAGTTGGGGTCCAGTTTGCCACCTTCAGTTCTTCTCAAGACGAGATTGCCTGTGGCCAGGAGCCGAGGTCTCACCTTCTTGTCGTGGTAAACTGCCACGCGGCGCTTGTATTCCCTGGAGCGAAGGTCGGCTACTTCGCGTAGCTCGTCGCGGAAGAGCAACTCGGCCTTGAGATTGGCCTCGTTCTCCTTTTCATCAAAATCGAACACCCTCGCCGATGGGACCAGGGTTTCTACCGAGACTAGGGCCTTTGCCCCGTAGGTTAGGGCGAACGGCGTTTCTCCGGTTGCACGGCGCGCGGTGGTGCGGTACGTCCATAAGACGAGCGGGAGAAGCTCTGCCCAACGACCTTGTGCCATGCCCAACCGCTTTTTTAGATCGGACAGGATGCGGACGTTGACGTTCTCCACCTGGCCGTTGGACTGAGGATGGGCCACGGAGGAGAACTTGAGGGTTATGCCAAGTTCTGAGCAGAATGTCCGAGTCTCTTCACAATCAAATTGGGGGCCATGGTCGGTCATGATGGTCATGGGAACGCCGAAGCGGCAGACAAGGTTCTTCCACAGAAAGTCGCAGACCTTAGTCCCCGTGATCTTCGCCATTGCTTGTGAAGTAGTCGACGATGACCAGGATATACCGCACCTGACCGGGGGCCTTGGGGAAGGGGCCGAGGATGTCCATCCCCCACATCGCGAAGGGGCACGGTGCGTGGATGGAGTGACGCGGCAAGGTCGGGGCGTGCAAGAGGTTACCGTGCTTCTGGCATCCATCACATCGCTGGACATAGTCCCTTGCGTCTTGCCGGAGGGTGGGCCAGAAGTACCCCAAGTGGGCGATCTTATGCGAAAGGGTTCGCCATCCGGGGTGGCCGCCACAGACCCCTTCATGGGCCTCATAGAGGATGTGCTCCGTCGACTCGGTCGGGACGCACAATAGATTGGGTTCGGCGTAGCCTCGACGATAAAGGCAGCCACCTATGACGCAATACCGCGCCGCCTGCATTTTCAGCTTCCTGGCCTGCGCGGGATCCTTTGGGAGGACCCCGCTTTCCACATACCGTGTTATCGGGATCCTCCAATCCCCCGCGGTGACAGATAGAACCTCGATGTTCACACTCCGCGAGAGTTTTCGCTCTACCATCACGCGGTTCCCCACTTCAATGGGAAGGGCGGATCCTAACCTCGCTAGCGCGTCTGCCTTGGTGTTCGAGGTTCGAGGGATGGACTCCACCGCGAAGGTTTCCAGGCATGACACCAAGGCTTTGACCTTTTCTCGGTACGCGGGCAGGAACCCCGTTTTGGTGTCGTACTGACCGTTGAGCTGGCGCGCTACCAGCTCGGAGTTGGTGTAGACCCTGATTTTTCGGGCCCCACTGAGGAGCGCCATCTCGATTCCCGCGATCATGGCTTCATACTCGGCCTCGTTATTGGTGGCGTCGAAGGCGAAGTTAAGTGGGTACTCCGTCTCGATTGAGGGCCCAGCGAGGAATATGCCAGCCCCACCACCGGCGTCACATCGCGAGCCGTCGACGAAAACCTTCCACTCTTCCGAGCTTGTTTCTGTTTCGGGGAAAGTGACCTCCACCATGAAGTCAGCGAGGGCCTGCCCCTTCATGGCAGTTCTTGGGAGGTAGCTGATGTCGAACTCGGAGAGCTCGACTGCCCACTTCGTCATCCGCCCGGAGAGGGCGGGCTGGTGGAGGATTTGTCGAAGTGGGAGGTCAGACAGGACCTGGATGGGGTGCGCATGGAAGTAAGGGTGCAGACGCCTTGCGGCGGTCACAACTGCCAGCGCCATCTTCTTCGCTGGGGAATATCGCTGCTCCGCGGGCTGGAGCACACGGCTCACGAAATAAACTGGGTGCGTGGCCTTTCTGGTGAGCACCGCGCTGACCGTCTCAGGGCTGACGGCCACATAAAGTTGCAAGTCTTCACCCGCCAGCGGGGGCGACAGTGTGGGGAGCTTTGTCAGGAAGGCCTTTAGCTCAGAGAAGGCGAGCTCCAGATTCTCATCCCACACGAACTTGTCATTCTGCTTGAGAGCCGCGAAAAAGGGGAGGGACCTTTCCGCCAGGCGGGAGCAGAACCTCCCAAGGTAGTTGACAACACCGTTAAGCCGTTGCACCTCGGTGCGAGACCGTGGTGACCTCATGGAGAGGATCGACTCGACCTTGGCAGGGTTTACGTCGATGCCCCGTTCGCTAATCATAAAGCCCAAGAATTTTCCCGATGACACGCCGAAGACGCACTTCTCGGGGTTCAGGCTGAGGCGGTTGTGTCTGAGAGTTGCGAAGACCTCAACGAGGTCGACTAGATGCTCCTCAGGGGTCTTGCTCCGGACAATAATGTCGTCGACATAAGCGGACACGTTCCGTCCGAGATGGCTCTTGAAAACGCGGTCGACGAGGCGTTGAAAGGTTACCCCCGCATTTTTCAGCCCAAACGGCATGACTTTGTAGCAATAAGTGCCTCGTCGGGTGATGAAGGATGTCTCCTCCTCTTCTCGCGGGTTCATCAGGACCTGATTGTACCCCGAGTATGCGTCGAGGAAGCTCAAAACCCCGTGACCTGCGGTTGAGTCAACGAGCTCGTCGATCAAGGGCAAGGGGTAGCTGTCTTTGGGACAGGCTTTGTTGAGGTCCTTGAAATCGACGCACATTCTCCACTTCCCGCTGGCTTTTTTGACAAGCACGACGTTGGACAACCACCGGGGGTATTGGACCTCGCGTATAAACCCCGCAGCCAGCAATTTTGCCACCTCGTCATTTGCGGCGCTTGCCCTTTCCTCGTTCATTTTTCTTCGTCGCTGCACCACAAGGCGAGTGGTGACGTCGACGTTCAGAGATTGTTGGGCTACGGTCCGCGGGACACCTCGGAGGTCCTTCGCAGTCCAAGCGAACACGTCGCGGGACCCAGCGAGCAAGGCTTCTAGCGACGTTGCCGATGCCCCCGAGAGGCACTCCCCGAGGTAGATCTTCTCGGACTCGCTCTCGAAAGAGGATATCACCCTTCTTTTCGGCTCTGGAGTGGGGACCGTGAAATCCCGGACTTCGAGGTCAGCCTCGCCGGGAGATTCCACCATGAACACCGGGCACTTTTGCTTTGCAGAGGTGGCGTAGCAAACGCGACCTTCCTCCTGATTGCCCTTTACCTCTCCAACCCCGCCATCGACGGGGAACTTCATCTTCAGGTGATAGATAGAAACTACCGCCTGGAACTTCATCAAGGAGACCCTCCCAATGATTGCGTTCCACACCGAAGGCAGGCGCACCACTGTGAACTCCACCATTTCGGTCCTCCTGGTGGACCCGGTGCCGAGCGTCATCCAGAGGTCGATGAGTCCGGCCACGTCGACTTCGTCTCCCGAGAAGGAGGTGAGTTTCCCAGCGTAGGGCTTCAAGGAGGTCTCGGAGATGCCCAATTGCTCGAACGCGCCATAGTACATGATGTCCACGGAGGATCCCGTGTCCACCAGTACTCGCTTAACCATCTTTGAGCCCATCTGCGCGTGGACCACCAGGGGGTCGGAGTGTGGCATGTGAAGCCCCTCGGCATCATCTGACGAGAAGGACAAACCTATGTGGGCGCGCGAGGTTTGTGCGACGCTGAATACCGAGGGTTCATGATGGCTTTCCCTCGCGTATCTCTTCCGCTCTGCCTGGCTTGACCCAGTCGGTGATGGTCCGCCCGAGATGGTATGGATGTACCCATCGAGCGTCGTCGCCTGTCCCGACCGGGCCTGCTTCGCGGGCGCCTGTTGCTCGATGTTGTTGTTGTTGTTGTTAGCCTGGGTCTGACTTGGGCCTCGCGGCTCGAGGTTGGCTCCCGACGCGGGGTTGGCACGACCCTTTTCATTTGGGTCATATGCGGGGCCTCCCTTGCCTCGGTAACCCCGCGGTCTCCTGCCAAAGCAGTTCCAGCCTCCGCCACCGCCTCCACGGTTGTTGTTCCGGTTATTGTTGTTGTTGTTATTGTTCCGGCTATTGTTGTTGTTTCTGTTGTTGTTGTTGTTGTTGTTGTTGTTGGGGTTATGTGCCTGCGTCACATACGCATCGCGCGCGGCCGGCGCGGCCACCTTTGCCTTCCCCTTGGCCTCGGCGACGATCTCTTTGTCAGTTCATGGTCGCGAGCTCTGGTTGGCGGCATCCTCGGCGTATACTTGGGCCATGATCCGGGCGCACAAGCTTTCGTACGTCTCCGGATTCTTATAAAAAATGTGGTTTTTGAATTCCCCGATGCGCAGGTTGCCCATGAGGGTGTCGCGCACCGACGACTTGTCGACGTGCGCGATCTCCGCCACCGCGGTCGTGAACCTTGTGAAGAAAGCGCCTAAGGATTCGCTCTCCCCCTGCTCGATCCCGCGGAGGTCCCGCATGTTCTTCTTGCGCTTCCTGGAGCCGTTGAAGTGTGTGACAAAGGAATCACACAGTTCGGCGAACGAGGTCACGAAGCCGACCTTCTTGCTTGAGAACCATGTCAACGCGGCCTTTTCCAGGGTGGTGGGGAAAACCCTGCAGAACATCGCGTCATTGTAGGCATTGACGTTCATCTGGACCGCGAAGTGTTTTACGTGCTCCTCGGGGTCCGCTAAACCGTCATAAAGCCCCATTTGCGGCCTCAAGAAGCCCTTGGGCATGGGCGCGTTCCGGATCGCGTCCATGAACGGGGAGGTGATCTTGGCTTCCTCCTAATTTTGGGGCGGTGGCCTCGAATTATGCGATCGAGACCTCGGGTAGTGCATCGCGCTCCCCGTTGTTTCGGACAATTCTGGCTCCTACAGCCTCGATCGACGCGATCGAGACCGCGAGATCTACATGGGATCTCGGGGAGGTCTCTCTGTCGACGAGTCGTTGGTGGAGGACTCGGGCTCATGCGCACGCCTAGGGACGTACGCGGGGACGTACTCGGAGTGCGGCTCACCCTGGGGGGGACAGGGGACGTACGAAGGGGCGAAGCCCTGCTGGTATTGCCCATAAGCCGGGTAGGGATATGGGTTCGGGGGCGCGCCGCCCTGCTCGAGGCTTTGGAATGGGAATGGGTTTTGCGGGGCGGCGTACGTCCAGAGGGACCACGAAAGGGCAGCCCGGAGGTCCCGCGACTGTCCATTGCGTAGTCTCTGGCATGTTGTCGGGGTGTTGAGGGAAGAAATTGTTTGGGCAAGCCATTTTGAGGGGATCGAAGCCAAGGTTTTGCACGAATCGAGGAACTACTTAGGATGAAGAAGTTCCCATAGACGGCGCCAGTGATGAAACCCGAAATGAAAGGCTCACTAGAAGACAAGAAACAAGATTATTATATTCGAAAGTGAAACACTTGCTTCTTTATTTGTGATTTTCTTTACAGCGAGGTTTACAGGCCCACGAGGCTAACAGATCATTTGAGAATTACACCCTAGACCTCCTACGATTATCCGAGATCTCAACCTAACAATGTCCGAGATCTCCTAGTTGCTAGCTAGCTCTAAGCGTCACTTGCCGGTCCCTTTGAGCGAGGTTGAGTTGCGGAGTCTTTGATGTGAGATAGAGCGAGGTGTAAGAGGCTTGCGAGGTGGTGTAGCGAGGTCTTTGATGTGAGCGGGAACTTTGTGAGACTTGAAGTCTTTTTGTGGACTTCACTTGTCTATAGCGAGGCCTTTTAACGGTGTTTCGATCACGTCGATCTTCAACAAGCAAGAAAGTTCTTGAGTTCAAGATGTTTTTCGACCCCTTTTCCATTCGAGAATCTCATCTATTTATAGAGGATTGGGGAGTCGAGTTTTGGTCGTTTGTCCGATGTGGGACGCCCGAGATCAAGGGCTCTGATTGGCCTAGAGGCGAGGCAGCCGGTGATTGGCTCGAAGAGCGGCGTTCGCTGAGTGGTCATGGTGGGCGGGCGCAAGTAGAGTCGGTTACGAGGTCGAGACCTCGCTCCGAGGTCGAGGGGGACCTCGTGGGGTAGGAATTTTGTTAAAATAAGTGGGTATGGTTGTGGGCCCCAGGATCGTCCTCGGGGGTCCCTTTGACCTGGTTTGACCCTCATACCTCGGGCCCACCTCTTGCTTCGCTATTTTGAGCATCATCAAAATTTAATCATTAATATTGATTAAAAAATTATACATTCTACGAGCAATAAATCACTTATATTATATTTTGTATTATATTTTTATTTATTAATATCCTATTTATAATGTATATAAAATACCGAATCGTACTTGTACATGATGTCGAATCGTATACGACGGGTACAACTAGTAATATTGGAATCCATGACTATATGAGACTATGGTAAGTAGTTCTAAAGTCATTAAAATAATTTCAATCATTACTATATACTAAAGCGGAGGTTACAATAATATATAAAATGATTCCATATTAAAATATATCATTCATCTTTTTTAAATCAAACTGATTAGTTGAAATTTAATCGAATTATTTCTAAATATTTATATTTATATATATATAAAAATATATATTAGTTTTATTTTGGGATAATATTATATTTTAGATAAGATATATATAATTCTTAAAATATCATTTCTTATATCAATTTTTAATGATTCTTTTTAGAAACGATAGTTTTTTTAGATAAGATATGTATAGTTTTTCTAAAATATTCTTATTTATATCATCAGTTTGATCAAAATTTAACAAGTACAAATAAATAATACAATAATTTTATAAAATCCCGTAAAAGGTGCGAGAACTAACACTATTTCATAACTAAATGATTATACGATCTCTTATATTCATATGATCTTATATATTAATAACATATAAGATCTTATATTCTATCAACCAATAGTTTTGAAAACTCAAAACATAAATATTATAAAATCTCATATTGATTTTGGTATAACTATGATGAATAATTGAATATAGACATAAATAAATAAAATATTTTTTCATTTGATAAATATACTTTTTTGTGAAGAATAATGATATTGGTGTGTATGACTTGTGAGATTATGATCAATATAGTTCTAAAAGTTATTAAAATGATTTCAATCCAATATCCAAAATAATTATCTCATATCTTATATTTACATGATCTTATACATTAATCATAAATAAGATCTTATATTGTTTTGGAAACTAAAAACACAAAATAGATAAAATATCATATTGATATTAGTATAACTATCGTAATATACATAAATGAATAAGATCTTAATAGACTATTATTAAATAAATATATCTTTTTGTGATGAATGATGATATCTACCTAATACATTATAAAGCAGAATAAAATAATGTCAAGCTTTTAAATAATAACTTTTATTATTCTTTTTATACATCCAATTGTTTATATTATAATAACTTTATCTATTCATATGTTGATACTTTCTATATTAATTTTATGCATATCATATCTTTTAACAAAATTTGATCTATATGCTAATATTTTTTATATTAATTTTATACATAATAAATTTTCTTTTCTTTTAACAAATCTTGCACTCCAAGTATATAATTTTTTTTAACTATATGCTGATATTTTGAAATATAATAAACTATCTATAGAATATATGATATATTTGAGTATACATTAGTAGAGGTTGATTCACATGGAAATGATTCTTATCATGAAAATTAGAAACAAATGAGGACCCTTGGATTTGAGAAATAGATGGCTAAGATTAAAAGATATAGGGGCAAAAACACGAAATTAGAAACAAATGGTAATTTTGACAAAAAAAATAAAAATAAAAAAATATTTTTTTTAATTTTCTTAGTTTCACTTTTTTTTGCCAAAAACACGAAATTTGATTTTTTACGTTACGTTCACATATTTTTGCATATGTTCACACTATTATAAGACATGTTCACATATTATCATACTTTTCAGTTTAGAGATTTTATAATATGTTCACATATATTACAAGTGTGTTCACATATTAGTACTGTTTGTTCATTTTTTATGGTCATATGTTCATGTTCGATTAAATCATAATACAAGCGTTAAACGGCTTAAAAAATTTGACCAAAAAATAAAAAAATTATTTTTTTTTTGTTTTTTTCGCTTATTTTTGCAAAAAACACGACACTTGATATTTTGCATTCTGTTCACATATTTTATACACATGTTCACATTATTACAAGGGTTGTTCACATATAACCGCATTTTAACTTCAGAAAATTTAGTATACTTTCACATATAATATAGGTACGTTCACATATTAGTATTGCATGTTCACGTTTTATGGCCTTATGTTCATACACGATTTATATCATTCTACATACGTGAAAAACTTTAAAAAATAAAATAAAATAATAAAATGATTTTTTTTTTTACTTTTTTACTTTTTTTTATTTTTTTATTTTTTAATCGGATGGCCTAGATTCATTTCTACTGTTTCAATCAGATGGTCCAGATTCGTTCTTAGTTTTCATGATAAGCCCCATTTTCATTTGATTCAATCTCTACATTAGTATATATACATAAATTTTAATAAATTAATGTTAAAAACTATTTTAATAAATATCTATAACTATATATTAAAGTTGTCCCTTTTCGAGCCACCAGAACGATTCTGGCCCCACCTCATATTTACAAAATTAATTTTTATTTCTAATATTTTAACTTTACCCTATTATATTCTTCTTTAACTATTTAAATTTATCTTTAACTTCAAACAAATATCTATTTAATATAACAATATCATTTGAAAACTTCCTTATACAAACATTTAAAATTAAAGATAACAAATTTAAAACATTTTAAAATAAGTATAAATATCTTTTACCTTTTAGCATGATGTCTTTTCATGAAATTATTTATAGATTTTTTTTTATTTTATAATAAAAAATTAATGACAAATACCTATAATGTTTAAAAATAAAAAATAGGTAATATCTATAACTATATATTAAAGTTGTACCTTTTCGAGTCACCGAACGATTCTAGCCCCACCTTATATTTAAAAAATTAATTTTTATTTCTATTATTATAACTTCTTTCTATTAAATTCTTTTTAACTATTTAAATTTATCTCTAACATCAAAAAAAATATCTATTTAGTATAACAATATTTTTTGAAAGCTTCCTTATACAAGTATTTAAAATTAAAGATAAAATATTTAAATTTTTAAAAATAAATATAAATATTTTATCATATATCTTTTGATGAATTTATTTATAGAAATATAGTGATTTTATTTTATAAAAAAAATTAATGAATAAATAGTTAAATTTTTCAAAATTAATAAAAATGGATAATAAAATATTTAATAGATATTGAAATATTTGATAAACTCTAAATTTACGTACATGAAAAGTAATAAAATAGGAAGAATATAATATTTGATTAAAAAATTATATGCATTCTACGAACGATAAATTACTTATATTAAAGTTTATATTATATTTTTATTTATTTATTAATATACTATTTATAATGTTTATAAAATATCGAATCGTAGTCGTACATGGTAAGACGGGTAAAACTAGTTGTAATAAGTTATATTATCATTGCTAGATTTCCTACCCTAAACCCTAAACCCTAAACCCTAAAAGATAAGAACTCAAATACATAACCTTAGTAAATGTTTTATAAAAAATGATTTTTTTATGCGTACTAATATCTTTAGAAAAATAAAAAAATAATTCAAAATATTCAATTCAAGTGAAATTAACATTTAAATTTTTTTAATCAAAATATGGGGAAATATCTCAACAAATAATAAAAATACTTTTTAAATATATTCAACTAAAATATGTGGCTCGATCTTAAAGTTTTTTTTTATAGATTACATAATTTTATTGCTATATTGTAAACAAATATTTTAAATTTTATATTACTATTAGATTATTGTATAATCTTTAGTAAATTACCCCGTGAATACCCGAGACTTGGATTATTGTATAATCCAGGTCACGGGTATAATCGGGTTCGGGTTGTTTCGGGTGTAATCGGGTTCGGATTGTTTCGGTTTTCGGATACAACCGGTTCGGGTACAATCGGGTTCGGGTTGCTCGGATTCGGGTATGTATCGGGTTGGTCTTTTTGGATATAATCGGTTTCGGGTTGCTTTTTTAAACGGGTTGATTTCGGGTTCGGGTTAGAATCGGTCATATCGGATCGGTTTCAGATTTCATTTTGTAATTTTTTTCGGATAGCGGTCGGTTCTCGAATCGGGTTGTTCGGTCGGTTATTTCGGGTCGGATCCGAATTTGCCACCCCTACTAAATAATACCACTTGGCATTTGCAGTGTTTTGTGTACGTACGCGAACCCAAGAAATTGGAATCAAAACGAGATAAAAATACAAAAAAGGAATAACAATAGTAAAAAGATTAAACATAAAATTTCCGTCTGTGGTACACCACCCACAAAACATAGCCTAAAAGAAAAACCCAGAATGCAATACCTAAGTGTTGCTTACCATGGCATTCAAATTCCAATAAAGACCCAAATTCTTATGAACCCATTAAAACAAACGCATAGCATCAATTTAGAGAAAACAAAGGAATGCACTACGTTTTTTCTAATTGGGCTAGGCTGTAGCTTTGCTTTTTGCTACCAAAATAACAAATGTGTGATAACAACACTAATTAATCATATATCCACTACTATGTTTGCATTTCTGCAAGTTGAACCGGGGACTTTCCCGTGTACTTGGGCCAAAACCCATAAACACAACCACTTCATCACACCAATTATGGATTCCTTTTGTGCCATAATTGATAAAACTACCTATATTAAAATATCTTTTAAATTAAAAACCCATGAGCAAACTGTTATATATGGGATGATCTCCCCAAAGTACAGATTCCGAAATCTAAAAGCTCCGAGTCTATCATTATCACGCTTAACAAACCTACTACAAACAAGCTTAAAATAACAAAACTTTAAAACAATACGACAAAATCGGACTTTTGGATGCTTTCCCGTCCACTTCTGGCCAAAAATCACACCATTACTGGTTTCTTATGAAGATTTGCATGTGGAACTGCAGGGGCATTAAGCGTAGGTCCTTTTAGACCGAAGTCAACGCGCTATGCCGCCTTGATAATATTCACCTAATATCTTTAGTTGAAACAAAATCCCAAGACCCGCCAGAAAGTAAAGTTTGGCAAAAAGCTGGCTTTGACTCTATTGAGTTCATTCCAGTAAATGGATTCGCTGGGGGGATTTGTGTTCTCTGGAAAGGGTCACACCTCTTGAATGAAAGAATCCAAACTATCCACAAAGATAACCGTTTCATCGGGTTTCACTACACAAATCTGGAAACCAACAATGAATTGATCATCATTTTTGCCTACGCTACGCCAAGGGCACAAGACAAGGACCAGTTCTGGACAAAACTTAAACTTTTTGTCCAGAATTGTAACCTCCCCTGTATCATTTTGGGAGACCTCAATTAAATCCAACACTCAAACGAAAAGCAAGGGGGCGCGAATCCTAGCCATTCCAGGTTTGAACGGCTTATCAACTTTAAAAATGATTGTGACGTCTGTGATATTCCGACGTTTGGTAACAAATTCACTTGGAGAAGATCCACAAACCTCGAAAATACCATTTTCGAGAAATTAGACCGTACTTTAGTAAGCAACCGGATAATCCAATGGTACCCGTCTATAGCAACAAAAAACCATGCCTTCTCATCATCAGATCACTGCCCTATCTCATGTGAGCTCCCAACAGGAGTACCTTTCAAAGCACAACCATTCAAATTTGAGATGATGTGGACCTCTAGGAAAGATTTCCAGAACGTCATCAAGCAAGTTTGGCGCTACAACGCAGGTGGATCATACATGTTTAACCTCACCAAAAAAACACAACTACTTAAAACAAAAGCGAAAGCATGGAATAAACATACCTTTGGAAATATTTTTGAACAAATAAAAAAACTAGATGAGAACCTACTTCAGATTCAGAAAGATATCATTGAACACCAAAACATGCAACTAATTCAAATACGGGAGAGATTGGTGAAAAAACGATCATGCCTCATTAATTTCCACAACTCTTATTGGAAGCAAAGGGCTAAAAACTCGCACATTAAACTGAATGACAAAAATACCAAATACTTCCACCGGATTGCCAGCGGTAGAAGGAACAGAACCAATATTAAAGAAATTCGTACAACAGAGGGAACACAAATATCCGGACTTGAAAACATCAAAACATAAATTAAACGGGACTTTCAAAATCGATTCAGAGCTTTGGAAATAAACCGCAGCAAGCTCCAAGACATGACTCAAACCATCAAAAGAGAAATAACAGACGCAGACAACACAGAGCTTACAAAACCAGTCTCAAACAGTGAAATTAAGAAGGCAATGTTCGACATTGGGGATGACAAATCCCCCGGCCCGGATGGAATGCCGGCAAGCTTCTACAAAAAATATTGGCATATTGTTGGACCGGATGTGACAAAAGCTGTTAAAAGCTTCTTCCACACAGGGAAGATTTTGAAAAAAATCAACCACACTTTTATAACCCTACTACCCAAATGTGAAAACCCTAACTCAACTAACCATTACAGGCCAATTAGCCTATGCAATACCATATACAAAGTAATCTCAAAGATTATAACAAACCGCCTTAAAAACGTCCTAAACAAACTAATCCATCCGCTGCAAGGGGCATTCGTCCAGAATCGGAGTATCCACGATAACACACTCATTGCACATGAAATCTTCCACTCCTTCCACAACAAGCGTGGGCGGGAGGTTTGGATTGCTATCAAACTCGATATGGAGAAAGCTTATGATCGGGTAAGCTGGGAATTCCTGACCGATATTCTCCACAAATTTGGTTTTTACGACAAATTCGTGGGTTGGATCCGGGAATGTGTAGAAACAGTTTCCTTCTCTATACTAGTCAACAATGGACCAACAGAACAATTCTACCCACAACGAGGCCTCAGGCAGGGGGATCCCCTATCACCATATTTATTCATTATTGCCGCTGAGATCCTGGCAAGACAACTTCACCTTTTGAGTACCAACCCAAAGAATGGCATCGGGATCCAAATCTCGAGAAATGGAACAAAAATCCCTTTTCTGGCCTTCACAGATGACATCATCATCTTTGCAAAAGCCAATAGCCATGCTTGTAGAAATATCAAATCCATAATTGATGACTACTGTCAGATATCTGGCCAGAAAGTCAATTTTCATAAATCTGCGTTCCAAGTTACCAAAAACACAAACAACAATACAAAACAGCAGATAAAACAAATCCTCCAAATTGCAAACACAGTTGCCTTGGAGAAATATCTAGGATGTCCGATAATTAAAGGGAGAGTAACACAAAACACCTTTAAACCACTAGTACTACGCACCAGATCCCAACTAGCAAAATGGAAAGCTAACACATTATCTCAAGAGGGGCGTAAAACCCTAATCAAAGCAAACCTTTCAGCACAACCAAACTATTTAATGCAATCATTTCTGTTACCACAATCAACCTTGAAAGAACTAGACGATATTAACAAAAATTTCTTCTGGAACAAGGAAAACAACTACAAACCACTCATAAGCTGGAACTCCATCTGTCGTCCCCCCGCCCACGGAGGGGTGGGAATCGTCAAGGCGGCTGATATGAACCAAGCACTCCAAATAAAACTACTTTGGAAAATCCTAGCCGAACCACATAATCTCTGGGTCAAAATAGTGACTGAAAAATACCTTAAAACAGAAAGTATCCTAAACTATAAGAAAAAACAGAACACATCATGTAAGTGGTCCAAGTTGGTCGGCCTTCGAGACCTGTTCATCAAGGGGCTCATCTGGCAAGTGGGTGACGGCAAAACCATCCGAATCTGGAAAGACAATTGGACCGGCAATGGTCCCCTTAACCCAAAACCCGAGGTTGAAAACCTCATTAATTGGGAGGAGCTTATTGAAGTGTACCTCAGTGAGGATAACTCATGGAATATTGAAAAGCTGAGGCAGGTTATTAACCAAGATGACCTCGAAAGAATTTCCAAAATTATTAACCCAATCAATAAAATACCGGACAGACTGTACTGGCAACCAAGTAAAAATGGGTGGTATTCCACTCACTCGACAATGCAGTGGCTCCACCAATCTAAGGGTGAACCTAAGATTAACCTTGAATGGATTAACCGGTTAAACATCCCGCCCAAAATGAAAAACTTCATGTGGAAAGTGGCTCGTAACGGCCTCCCGACTAAAACTAGGCTAACAGCTAACCATATCCCGGTTCCGCAAGGCTGTGAAGCGTGCAATAACCAGGTTGAAGACACAAATCACATCCTAATTTCATGCCCCCTCACAAAAGCAACCATAAATTTAATAAACCCAAAACTCCGTTTGGTTACTAACCAGGTTTCTCTGGACGACAAAAATCCACATCAGGTCCTCGAAGAAATTAAGGAAAAGTTAACAAAAGAAGAACTAGAAATCCTTATAAACATTTGGTGGAGCCTATGGTTTGCCAGAAATAAGCGAGTTTTTGATAACAACAACGGTACAAACCTGACTAATGCTGAAAACATTAGTGAATTTACCCGAAACCAGATTAAAGACTGGAAACTAGCGGGCGATCCGGAATGCCTTGGCCACCGCGCTCATACATTAGGTGATGAAGCAAGAAGAAAGCATATGAAATGGGCGAAACCCAAGAGGGACTATATTAAACTGAATTTTGATGGTGCAGTGAATGCAGGTGGCGTGGCTTCGTTCGGGTTCATCCTCAGGGACTCAGCTAGCTCCCCCATCCACATTGACGGAGGACTGATTGGTCGACATTCCGTTCTGATTTCCGAGACCATCGCCTTACGCCAGGGACTTCTCGAGGCCACCAGACGTGGCATTCCCCGGATCCAGATTGAAGGCGATAATTTGCAGCTGGTCAAGGCCGTGCTCGGTGACTGGCGCTGCCCGTGGGAGATTGAGCTGCTGCGTTCGGACATCCACTGTTTGCTTGCCCGGTTCCAGGATTGGTGTATCACTCACGTCTATCGGGAGTGCAATTCTGTGGCGGACTTCATCGCTGGTTCGTTCAGATGCGTTTCCTCCGTCCCACTTGCAGATGATCCGGGTTTACTCACCCTCCTCCGTCAGGATGCTCTAGGGCGACCACTAAACTGTTAGTGGTCACCCTAATTTCTTTCCTTATCAAAAAAAAAAAAAAAAAAAATACTACGAATTTACGAAATCTCCTTTATCTGTTTCAACTTTCAAGCTTATCATTCCTTTGACCTCGCAGAGAAATACAGCCGCCATAGCCCCTGTACACGGATCTCCTCCACCACCGGCACTGGACGAGTTGCTTGGTCGTAGTGGAATCAAAAGGCTGTTCAATTTCCTCTGTTTTCTCTTTCCGGCCAGTTCGCAAGCATACTTAAGCTTCAATGTGGCGCTGGTGGCGAAGAGCGAACTCGAGCTCCAACCCTACTCTCCGCCGACTGTCAACCGCCGTCCGTCGCCGAATTGAAGACGAAGGTGACTGGAGAAGTTACTCCTCCGAGTGGTGGGGAACTGAAACCGGCGAAGATCACGCCAACGTCGTCCTCCAAGCAACTTCCGATCACGGAAATGGCGTCGTTTCCGTTCTCGCTTATCCTTCTTCTAAACCGGTGAGTCTCTCTCCAACAATCTCAATTTTTCTTTCAATTGTTTCATTAGTAGGTTGTATTTGAGTTTTATCTTATCGTCGTCCATAATTTCCACATCTACAGAGCGCGGTTTACTGGCCGGCGACGGAGAGGTGGCTTAATGACAGATATGCAAAGTTGAACCCTAATGTCGGTGGGGACAGTGATAAGCTGAGGGTGCTGGGTTACCAATGGCGTGTGCTTCGGTTTAATGGTAATACTCGACAGAGTGCTGTCAAAGTCATGGCTGCTTCCATGGAATCAGACCCGGGATCTTTGTACTTAGCACAACAAGGGCATTGTTTGGCCGTCCCCTGTAAGTCCACTTTCTGATGCTGTGTAGCCTGTAGCCTTGTGGTATGTTTGAGAACTCTTATGTCATGGTTGATTAAAATTTATCCAAATTAGTAGGTTAGTTAACACATTTGCGGTTCTTTGAGTTATTAATGTTTCGATATAGTTGAGTTTGTATGATTTCCATTGAAAATTGTTCTGTATAATGTCTGTAAGTAAATGAAGACTTGGAAATTACATCTGCAAAGTCATAATGAATTGTCAAGGTGATACTGCATAATATGTGTTTTCTTCAAAAGAAGTTTTTTTTAGCAGACTTGTGTGAAAGATGGAGATAATGTTTTCCTATCAATTAATATATGTGATACATTGTCTTGTGCCTTTGCCGCATAGATCTGAAGAGTATGGTATCAGCTGGCTTTGCGAGTCTTGCATCATCTAACTACGAGCTTTTGAGCACTGTCCATGGAAATAAACCTTTGCGTGTTTTGTGCATTGGTCATGGTGGTGGAAGCTTGCCACTATTCTTAGCCTCTACAATTCCAGGTCTGTTACATTCCCAAATCCTATCTGGTTTTGTTTTCTATTGTTCTTCACTTTTTCATTCTAACCATACATAATATAACAATTCTCTAGATGCTGAAATTGAGTATGCGATCTTTTTTTTAAAGGTCAGTTATTGATATATTTATGTAAACTTAAATCTTTTAGGTGCTGTAATTGACATTGTTGAAATCGACCCTCTTGTGATTTCAACCTCTATTAAAGCAATGGGCTTCCCTTCATTTGCTGCTGCTAGCCAACATGGTCAGCATTGTTTAACGAAACCTGACGTGATTGATGATGTTTTGTGGGGAGGCATCCATGAGAGGCTCTTTCTAATAGAATCAGATGCAGAAAATTTCACGCTCAACAGTAATAATGTCTATGATATAGTCTTTGTTGATGCATATGATGGAGATGACATCTTCCCTCATAAGCTATGGGATCCACATTCCCCATTCCTGAAAGCCCTTGAAACTAGACTTCACCCTGAGCATGGAACCGTTGTGGTGAACCTTCACTCTGATTCAGATATAATAGATTCCAGTGGATCGGTTTCTTCTCTTCTTGATCCGGTTTTACCCATGGGGAAATATGTTTCTGCAGTTTGCCATGCGTACAAGGATGTGCTCGTTGGAAAACATGGGCATGGTATTGCTTTTTCTGTTGGAGTTCCTTGGGTGTGCAACACTTCACTTGTTGTGTGCAGAGGTTTTAATGTGCAAGGGGGGATTTTAGACAGAGATTCAGTCTTGAACACTATGTTTATGAAATCCCTTGAGGTGGAAAAGGCTTTAGACTTGCCATTCTCATGCCTAGAGTACATAAACCTAAAGAGGCGTTTTGTTCTTCTTGATTAGTCTCTTCCAGTTTCTTTTTAGACTTCTGGTAATCTATAGATTGCAGGCTTTCCAATTCCGGTTGCTTAGGGCCAAATGAATCGCAGAGGTATTGGTTTGAGTTTCTAAGGTATTGAGTTGTAGGACACTAGGACATAAGCTTCTGCTTAATGATTCTATTTAATTGTGACCCACCAAGTTATCAGGGGCTTCAGCTGGAGCTTTTTACACACTATACATAGAAACTCTGAAATTATCTCCATTCAGAGTTGCCTTGACTTCTAATTTTAAAGACCAAGTTTCAAATCTTCTCAAATGCTGTCTGCACGTTCTCAAGCACATATCTTTCGGAGAATCTTGGTAAAGGTTATACTGCTCTTCGGCTGCTGCATTCCTTAACAAAGCCTAATCATGACTCTTTTTGCTACTCGCTTTCTGCATTGAGTCTCAAAAGAAATGATGACATCCAACAATCTGGTGAAGAGCTAAAGGTCAGGCAGGCCTTACAGAAGTTGAAGATGAATCTGAAACCTGCATGGACATGGAGCAATCACTTGGCTGTTCAAAGAAACAGTTAGGTGTAAAACGGGTCTTGTTCACTTTACATTGCCCTTGTAATTGAAATCTTGTTCTGTAATGATATGGTTACACTATAAGAGTCTCAACAGGTTACAAATTTATTAGCAAGGGTTATGCTGAAGCTCTTATATATATTGAATCTAAAATGGAAGAAAAATGTTCCCCATTGTTATTTTGTAGTACTCTACTTTCCTCTTTTTTTTTTTCTTCTTGGGCATGGCATAGTTGTGAACTTCTGATACATAATCTTCCTGCTTTTTGACATGATGGTGGAAGATGACTATGACATGCTTGAGGGTAAAATCGTTTCTTAAGATTTCTCGAATGACATGTTTAAAAATACTTATAATGGCGAGGTTCGTCCTTAGTCAACGAGATTTCTTTAAAGGTTAGACGCTTTTCGTGCTATTTGACAATTATGCTCTCGCGTTAATGCTGTTTAGACAAATTTAGAAAAGGTGTGTTGGGCGTTGGGGGAATCATTCCTGGAAAAGAGGTAATAGAAAAAACAAAGAATGGCCCTGGAATGAGTTGACAGAAGGGAAAATGGCAAATGCCCGGTTTTTCTTGTAAGAGCATGTGCAACCAAGAGGAATCAACCTCCTCTTTGCACTCCTCATCTCCTCTTGGTTGTAAAATTTGAAAGGGGAATCCCTTTTCAATGAGGAATGGGAGAGGAATGGAAGTAATCCTCCTTCCATAGAAGAATGATTGCTTTGGCCCTTGTGCCCAAAGGGAAACATTCATCCAATTACAATTTGACACATGTATCCAACTTTCAATTAACTTCATTTATTTCATTTCAATCTAACATTAAATATATTTCCAACAAAATAATAATTAATGTTTATATTTTTTTTAAAAAAATAAATTAATCAATTTTTATGACTTTTTATTATCTATAAATAGAGTCTAATATTGTTGGGTTATTCACAAACTCATCTTAGCTTTTCTTTCTCTCGTTCACTACTACTACTATCTTCCATGGATAACCACAATAAAAATCCAAATAACTCAAACACCCAATATAATCAAAATACATTTAATTTGAATCAAGTTCAAGCCATGCTACAAATGTTTGGTAATCAACCAAGGCCAATTATCATCATGCACAATGAGTTTCGGAATGATAATGAGACATTCATTGTGACACGTGGACGATAATATTCGAAATCTAAGAAGATTCATGACTACAAGGGAGGAGTTTCGAAATAAAGAAATGCATGTGGCTCTAAAGAACGATTTGGTGGATAACATAGGAAAGAAGTTCAAAGTTTGACATCGGATTTAGATTTAGATTAAATTTCTATGTGAACAATGCTTTATTATTTATGTTTAGCGTTATTTTTATTTTGTATTTTTTTGCAATTTATAATGATGTTTGAAGTTGTCTTAATGTTAATTAAATTTATTTTTTAATTTGTAATTAGTTTGTATTATCTTAAATCCAAATTATTTATGTAAATATAATTTATTATTAATGTATTTGATTAAAGAACTGTAATTAACATAGGTAATTAGTAAATATAATTTATTATATTTAATTAGCATATGTAATTAGTAAATATAATTTAATTATAATTTAATTAATATAGGCAATTAGTAAATATAATTAAAATAGGTAATTAATTTATTTTTTAATTTGTAATGATAAATATAATTTATTATCTTAAATTCAAATTATTTAAGTAAATATAATTAATTTATATGATATAAAATAGGTAGAAAGTAGGAGAGGGAAAGTGAAAGGGGATACCCTTTGTTGTGGGAGGAAATAGAGAAAGAGGAAGAGAAGGAGGAAAGGAAAAGTGAAAAATGATGTGGATGATAGAGAAAATGAGGTGTCAAAAGGAGAGAAGGAGAGAGAAAAACAAGAGAGGATTGTAAATTCTCTTGGTTGCACATGCTCTAACTGATGGAAGGAAGATATCTTACAATAAATTGGACTGAGGTCGTATATTTTGCTTTCATATTTGCTGCCTGTTTTAATATATACAAGATACAATATAGTATGAGTTTAAAAGTTGATGGGTTTATTTGGACAAGATGGTATTTGGTTGTTTTTAAAATTGCACTAGACGTTGATTCTCAACTTCAGTTCCTGATTATTTTTATTATTGACATTTGACATCAAGAATGCAGTGTTTTAACATTGAAACGGCAAAGAAGTTTGTGTTTTCAACTATTAGGTGGCAAATTTAGCTCAAAATGGGACGATAAGTTGAAAACATAAATCTGGCTGATGTAGATATTTTTGTTGCAGTTTTTTTTACCACTCCAGGTTAAAGATGCAGTTTTTTTTTTTCCATCAAAAGAAAAAATTTCCCGTCACAAGAATTTCATTCTCCCCTTTCAAAATTGTATTAGGATCAACCTTATTTTACAACACAACCTTTTGGTCGTCTTCTTTTACTTTATCATTTTAATATATCTAGCTAATTATTAACTAATAATACCATATGTTTCTTGATTAGTAAATTGGACACTTAATTGGGGGAAGTTGGTGGCCGGACAAGGCAACCTTGGCGTTGGAGCAAGTAGCGATGGTAGCTTGGCCGTTGAACCCACTCAACACAACGTTATCAAAGTGTACGTTCCGGCATGGCTCGGCGGAGCTGCACATCACCGTGATCGCCTCCTCCGTGCTCGATGTTCCCGTTATGTTGCTGAAGTATATGTCACTTATTCGGATCTTCGACGGCTGCACATATATGTACATGTTATTTATAACAAATTAATTAGCTAGATAAATATGTGCAGTGTACATGTAAGTATAGGCGCGCGTACATACCATGCCTTTGCAGTGGCTGGTAGAACCACAATACTTCTGGTTGATGATAATAGGGTTCTTCACATTGTCCATGATAATGTCCTTGAACGAAAACCCGGCTGCCCTAATCGGAACCACGTCGGGTTTGAATTGGTAGGTTTTGATACGGAGCCCGTTTTCTGTACCCGTCAAGGTGCAATTCTCCACCCCAACCCCTATCACATCTTCCTCGTCCTCATACTTTCCTAGGCTCCCAATGCTACGTACACATTAATAATCCATAATCTCATTAATTAATAATCTAAAATTTGATCCAATTTTCAATTAGGTAGGATATATTATACCTAATACCGTGGCCGGGCCCACATCGGAGTTTGCGGACGGAGATTCTGGTGGAACCGGGCAAGATTCCTATGCAGTCGTCGCCGGTTTCAATGGTGGTGGCGACCACCTTGACTTTGTCGGAGCTGCTGATGTGGATACCGTCTGTGTTAGGACTGGTGTCAGGAGCCTGCAGCTTTAGCTTCTGAATGTGAACGTTCCTACTGCCGCTTATGAACATGTGGAACCCCATTGGGTTCACTGAATTTAATCCCGATATCCACACATTCCTCACCTTGTTTATCACCATGGACTGCATCACATTGGGTCCAATGTATGAACTTAATCATGCACTAATTTCAAAGTTAAGATTTGTGTGATACTAATTCTACAAGTTTGATTTGTACTAGTTAATCTATTCAGGTTGAATGAATTCATCTAGCTAGGTAGGTAGGTAATTTATTAAAAGTATGTAGTTTAAAATTACTGAGGGTAAGCGGGTGCAACTGGGGTTAAGCTTGCAGTCATTGTGGGGCCAGAGGAGGTAGCCTTGGCCGTCGAGGGTCCCACCGCCGAGGACGACGAGTCCGTTGTGGTCCTGGAACTGAACCCACTCCGGCGAAGGGTAAGTGTAGTCGGTGTACTTGTATGCCTTGAGAGTCCCTGAGATCTGGACCACCATCGGCCGGATGCCTTTGCAAGGACCTCCAAATTGTGCCTGTGATGTCATGAACTCGCCAACAGGGATCAACAGCCTTGCCTTCCCCGTGTGCTCGCACGCCTCACGCCACGCTCTCCTGAGATGCTGCCGGACAAAACATTCATGCGACATCGAGATCTTTTGTAAAACTACACATTTTAACATGTATTAATTGTTCAATATGTCTAAGGCTTAGATATTATAATTAGGGACTGAAGACCTTTTTATGTTTTGTACCTGCGCATTATTACTAATGCCATCTGCTCTGGCGCCATAGCTCAAGACATTGAAGACCTTCTCGTCCGGAGTCGGAATGACGCTGATGACGCTACCATCTTGGAGTTTGACGTCAGCCGATACCAAGGCTGAAAATAGGAGAGCAAACCCATAGCTAACTTGAGCTGATCTCCTATTTTTGGTCATCATCGATCAAGGGTTTTTACGTATTGATCGATATGCTCAAAGCTTCCTTTCTTTCTCATCTTCGATCTTCTTTATGGGTTTTTAAATATTTTTTTGATTAAGAAAGATGGAGGGGAAACAGAAACGGGTTATTGTGCCTCTTTCAATTCACTGACAACAAATTTGGTGGGATTTTCATGATCGAGGAGAATCAAGAAAGGGAATCATCTTTGTATTTTGGATTTGTTTACAACATAAATGCTATAGTTAATTAAAACGGATGTTCTAGGAAGTATAACTCTCTTTAATTAACCACGTACTATTTGTGTGATATTCTAGACTCCCTTCCTGTATGCCTCTTATATTTACAAGGGGAAATTATAATTGGTTTAATTTAGGTAGCAAACGTTGTTTTGGGCAAAACTAACATGTCAATGCGAGACTTGTTGGTATGTGGGAAATCTTAGTCAAACACAAATCTAAACACGTTAAAACGATACAGAAATAAAGCAAATGATGGTAAATTTAACAAAAAGTAAATTATGATAGAATCTTCATTACCATTCAGAAATTACACGATGCACAAAATTCCCTCCAAAAGATTTTGAGCGGGTTTGAAATTTGTCTCAGAAATTGTCGCCTGCAACAATCACATCGCTTCTCCTTCTCTCTATTTATTCCGGTCAGCTTTTGGAGACGAAACTTCACCCTGCTTCAATTCTTGATGTTCTTTGAACCATGTACTTTTCTTCTTCTTTACTCTCTCTTAGGGTTTCTATCTCTTTTCTCTAATGGAAGACTCAACTTCATCCTCCACCTTATGAGCCAAACGGAAGCCCTAATTTCACAAAAACTGGTATCTTGCCTGCTTCCCAACATAGGGTAATTAGTAGCTTCGTAGATCCTTGCTTTTGCCTTTTTAATTTTTCGATTTCCCTTCTTCTTCCATTGTCTATGCCGCAAAAAGAGTAGAATGGACCAACTCGTTTTGTGAAAATTGGGTATGCCTTTATGAATATCCTTTCTGAACTAGGCATCGTTTCACTCTGTCACCTCTAGTTGTTAAATTCCTAGAAACCCTTGACATCTCTCTTTGCCAGCTTCTTCCCCAATCATGGAGGATCCTGGTTGCTGTCGATTTCTTGTGCTTAACCTAAAATATCCCGATTTGCGCGACAAAGGTCAATTTACTCTTAAAAACCCACAGGGGTTCCCACTTGATCTTAGATGTCTCAAATCATGTTCGTGGATGGACAAATAAGTTCTTCTTTGTAAAACGATCATCTTTAGGTTGTGACTGTGATTTTCTTAAGTCTCGTTGGAACCCTTCGGGTAACGTGTTGTTCCCTTTACATGTATGTTTAAATTCGAAGATTTTAACATGTTGATCATGTTTTTTTATTGTAGTGGATGTCGGTGTATTGACCTCGTTGGGTTGAGTTTCTTGAGACTTTTCCCTACACAGTGGTCTGTAAGAAGGGGGACGCGAATGTAATAGTCGATGCTCTTTCCCGCCTATATGTCCTTCTGACTCACGTCCAGGCGAAGGTCCTTGGCTTCAATCTAATCAAGGAGCTGTAAACCTTTGATCCTTTCTTTCGTCCTATCTTAGAAAAGTGCCATCTTAGATGTGAGCATGAGAGATACTATCTATTCGAGGGTTACTTGTATAAGGTCGGGTGCCTATGCATTCCCTCTTCTTCAGTTTGTCTTTTGCTGGTCCAGAAGGCACATGATGGTCATGGCCATTTCAGTGTCTCCAACACTCTCACAGCTCTACGAGAGCACTTATTTTGGCCCCATATGGCTCGCCAAGTGATGCACTATTACCGCTCTTATGTCACTTGCGAGGGAGCCAAGGCCACTTCCCACCCCCATGGCTTGTACACTCCACTTTCCATTCCGATTGGACCTTGGCAAGATTTGTCCATGGACTTTATCATAGGCTTGCTTACGAACAGGTGAGGGAAGGATTCCATATTTGTCATAGTGGATCGAGTTTTCCAAAATGGCTCATTTTGTGGCTTGTAAAACCATAAACAATGCCGCCGAGGTCGTCGATCTATTCTACGAGAATGTGGTACATATTCATAGAGTCATGTGCACTATTGTTGTTAGTGACCGTGACTCCAAATTCGTTGGTCCCTTTTGGCACACTCTCTAGGGGAAGCTTGGTACTAAGCTTCTATTCTCGACGAGTTATCACCCCAAGATAGATGGCCAAACTAAGGTGACAAACAAGATGTTGAGTGCTCTCCTTCACACTATGTTGAAGACGAACTCCATGCGTTGGGAGGACATACTACCTTTTGTTGAGTTCTCTTGTTCGAGGTTATTGGCCGGCCTAACCCATTGACGTTGCTGGACTTGATGTCAAGGCCCCTCGAGGATGGAGATAAGATTACCGTGGTGCAGACCGAATTTGAGAGTTGCACCAGGGACTAGAGAGCAGTTGGAGTGTCGAGGTTCTCATTATGCAGCGCAGCATAATCACTAACACCGTCATATCGTGTTTGCACCTGGCGATCTTGTGTGGGGTCACACTTAATGGGGGAGGATGATGTGACCCTGCCCTCACAGATGTCCACCCACGATGAGGAGCACGCCATGCGTGTGTATTTGTGCCTGAGAAGTCGTGCCATTCTTTGTTCTTTCTCATCACCTTGGCGTCGGACACTACGCCCGACCCCATGGCCTAGGCGCACCTGTTACTCAGCGTACCCCTTCCTTGCATAGGCGCACATGTTATATTATTTAAATGATGTAAATGTGTATGTATTTGAATTATTAATATTATTATTAGCTGCATTTGGGTTGGGGCGTGGGCATATGGGATGTTGCCAATGCTAGTCATTAAGCCTTGTCTGTCATTTCCCTGTCATATTTAAGCACATGTGCACATGTAGGACTTCTTTGTTGAGCAGGTTGGCATAATTCAATTTGAGTATTTCCTTATTGTGTCTACATCAACTCTTCCTACAAATCTCTCTTCCCTACTCATCTCTATTCTCTTCTCTTTGCAACCAACAACCACCGTCCTCCTTTGCTTCCATCGACACCATCCTCTCTTGCGAGCCCGCTTTAGAGTCTCGCCAACACCCTTGATGTTGACATCATCAATTGTCAGCCTTCACACCACCATACGGGGTTGTCGACCTCAAGAACCACCTCCAAGGAGCGACAAACAATATGAATCCCAAGCTAGATTAATCATTTTGGAACTAAGATTGTGACAAGTGATAAGTTCAATTTTTTTAGGGAATTTCTAAATGTGATCGAAACAAAACGTTGCTGAGGAGGGTATGTGGGCCGGTGATAGGTAAGGTTGTAAGACCATGGATCGAATAAACAAGGAAACAAGTTTTACTATTGATATAACTTAGAAATTAGGAAGGCAAATTGTAGAGTAGTAGTTTACACTTGTAATTCTCTAAGTTTGGATTTGAGTGAGGTTCGAATTGGATAATGTATATGTGTAAGATGTAACAACCGAATTGGACTTGACCAATTGAATCCATTTGGGCCAAACAACCCAAATATGGCATGTGTGGCCAAACTTCTTTCGTGTTGTATCTACATAAGCTAAATGACGGCGTATATCAGTCCTTAATTTTATGACAAGCATTCCTCCCCGAAAAATTTGCGAACAAAATTTGAATGGGGTATCTATTTCTTCTCCCTAACACTTGCACGCACTTGATCCTTACGACGTACATTATCTAAATTTTAAAAACCAATATTTGATTCGCAGAGTTTCTCTCCGTTCCTCTCAAAAAGCGACAGAATCTAGTCAAAGGGTAACTCATGGCGGAGAATAAATTTCTCACCAAAATTATTGAGAAAAATAAAGAAATGTTACTTTGTCATTTGATCGACTATATATAAAACCTCCCGCCCCATCCCCGCCCTCTAACAAATCTGCCAAAGTAGAGCCCAATAAATAGGCTAAATAAGTACAATTTTGCCTAGAATAAAAAAAATAAGGCTATTAGGGCTCTACCTTTAAAAAAATCAAAAAAAAAATCACCTTTGAATCTAACCTAAGTTGTTTTTTTTGGGTTTTTGTTTCTCGTAAGAAAGCAATCATGCATAAGGGAATATATGCATTATTGGTGTCCCTTCTAGTGGTGGCGGGGATGATGGGGGCGGCCATGAACAAGGGCGGCAACCACGAGAAGGTGAAGCACCTGAAATTGAGGACTACAAGGAGGGCGGCGTCTTCCCTCTGCCTTAACACGCGCTACAAGAACGAGTGCATGAGCACATTCGGTGATAATGCCAACAGCTTAACCGACCCCGGTAAGGTCATCAAGGTCTCTTTCCAGGCCGCCAAGAAGTCCCTCTTGGCTGCCATCGAAAAATCATCCACCGTCAACGAGGCCAAAGGCGACCCCAGGTCCGCCCAGGCCCTCGAAGTCTGTAATGAGGTATATTCTTGGTCTCACATGAACTATTTTCTATATATATATATCATATATGACCGATCCGACTAGCTAACTTAATTGGTTAATTTGTGTTGGGGAAAACGATTGATGTAGACAATGACGTATGCATTGAACGACATGGAGAAGAGTGTGGACACATTAGGGAAGCTGGACAACTTAGCGGAGATAAACAAGTTCCTAGAGGATCTCAAGGTATGGATGGGAGGAACTTTAACGTACCAACAAGTATGTTACGACGCCTTTGAGGGCGTCCAGGACACGAAGCCCGGGAAAAGAATCCGCCACTTCTTCAGAGCCTCCCGAGAGCTCACCAGTAACGCCCTCGCCATGATGAACTCGGCGCAACAACTCACCTCCCTCTTCGATACCTCGACCATTGGTAGCTCCATAAAAAGTTTCTTCGGCGGCGGCCGTCGCCTCCTTGGATCCGACTCCGACTCTGACCCATCCGACACCGGGAAGGTTGGGTCTCCGACTGGGCTCATGCCTGCCTGGGTCAAGGACGCCCAGCGCAACCTCCTCAGCAAGCCCCTTGCGGAGATCAAGCCCGATGCGGTTGTGGCGCAAGACGGGAGCGGACAATACAAGACCATTCAAGAAGCACTTCATAAGAATCCGAATGCCACCACCAAGCCTTACATTGTGTACATCAAGGCCGGTATTTACAAGGAGAGCATAACCGTCGTTAAGAAGCAACACAACGTCATCTTGATCGGTGACGGCCCCGAAAAGACCGTCGTCACCGACAGCAAGAACTTCGTGGACGGCCTCCCCACCTACAAAACTGCAACTGCCGGTACGTAACTCCTTATCAAACAAGATCCATCACCTATTAATCCAAACTCTATTCTCGACAATATTCTATAAAATGTCAAACGCACTTGGCATAGAGAGGGACCGCCTATACAGTTTTGTTGCCTAGGTAGTCCTAGACGGGTAAGCGAGCTAACCGGGATCTTCTAACGCAACTAAGACATGATTTTTTAGAGAAATAGTGATTCTAGATAGACCTCGACATAATTATTAATTAATGTTTTAAAAATGTTAGGTGGTACATCACACTTCTTATCAAACAAGATCGATCACCTATTCCAAACTCAATTCTCGACAATGTTCTAAAAAGTGTTAGGCGAACTCTACATAAAGATAGCGCCTAGACAATTTTGTTGCCTAGGCAGTCTTAGACAGGTTAGACGGATAGGCGAGATGGTACCCTCTACGCTAGCAGCCGAGATAAGATTTTCAGAACAGTAATTCCCGATAGACCTTGACATTATTATTAATGTTTTACGATGCATGATGGTACGACAGGATTCGTGGGAGACGGGTTCATGGCTCGGGACATGGGATTCGTGAACTCGGCAGGAGCGGAGAAGCACCAGGCGGTGGCGGTGAGGGTGGTGGGAGACTACTCGGTCTTCTACAACTGCCACTTCGACGGCTTCCAGGACACGCTCTACTCGGTGAGGGGCCGTCACTTCTACCGTGACTGCGTGATCAAGGGCACAATCGACTTCATCTTCGGCGACGCCCAGGTCATCTTCCAGAACTGCAAGATGGTGATCAAGAAGCCACTGGACAACCAGGCCTGCGCCGTCACCGCCCAGGGCAGGACCGACCCCAACGGCCCCGGAGGGACCGTCTTCCAGAACTGCACCATCACCGCCGACCCCGCATTCACACCCACCTCCAAGGCCTACCTCGGACGCCCGTGGAAGCCGTACTCCCGCACCATCATCATGCAGTCGTTCATCGACAGCTGTATCCAGCCCGCCGGGTGGGAGGAGTGGGAGGGGACCAAGGGCATCAACACGCTCTTCTATGCTGAGTACCAGAACCGTGGGCCCGGATCGGCCCTTGATAAGAGGGTGACGTGGCCGGGGATCCAGAAGCTGGCACCTGCACAGGTGGCGGCGTTTACGCCAGATGCCTTCTACAGGAGCAGCGAGTGGGTCCCGCCTACCGGTGTTCCCTTCACGCCCGGAATGCTCGCTGGAGTCTAGAGTCGTGCTTTATGATATACGTACGATACGACACGGTCGTATTTATGTCAATATCATTAATTGGATGAAATAACTATAGGTTTTTTTTTCGATTTTGATTTTTTTGTTGTACGTACGATAGGGCAGTCATGTAGATGATCGATGTGCTGCCCTTTTGTTTAAATATTTTGAATGTAATGGAAAGAGGGATTCTCTTTAAAAAAAATTATTTTTGCCTATATACTTTAGGCTGTAAATATAAACGTTATTGAAATTGAAAAAGAATTAGTACGTACGGAGTACTAAATTCAATGATTTGTAAAAATTGTTCTGTATCATCCAAATAATTGTAAAAAAAAACGTTGCCCTTTAAGCTTACAATGTCAACATTTAATTACTTTTGAACCTTTTGGAGCCAAAATTCGATGCATGTATTTTGTTCTAAGAAAAAAAGGAAAAGACTTAGAACTAGAAGGGGAACAAAACAAAAGAATTGGAGAAGACCTCCTCAAGGTTTCATAAGATTAATTTTGACGGATCAAAGCACATGAATGACAATGCCTCTACTGGGTTTGTGATAAGAGATAATAATGCACGAATTGTAGGTTTGGAGGCGATCAAGTACTACAAGCAAAAATACTAGCATTTCGAAATGGAATCCAGAAAGCAAGACAAATGAGATTACAAAAAATCGAAATTGAAGGTGACAATATCACAGTCATAAACGCCATAAAAGGAATTTGTTCATGTCCATGGGAAATTGAAATGATATAACAGACATTATGGTATCACTAAAAAGGTTCGAGGTTGTGAATATCTCACATGTGAATAGGGGTTTAAACCCAGTGGCCGATAAAATTGTAAAATTGGGTCACTCGCTAGCCACTTCACATATTCAGAATCACTAGAATTTTAAGTTCTCAATCAAACGGATACTCTAAGTTATCCTCCTAATTCTTCCTTAATCAAAAAAATTTATATATATACACACACTTTGGTTTAAATAATGAAGGTAAGTTCAACCAAGACCCAAAATAAGCCGACTATTTTCATAATACCATGACATATGGGCCTCTAATAAGATGAAGATCGGCTGGCCTCAATATTCCGGGCCTACTTGGAGGATAAATCTCGATCTGTTGGGCCAATTAAAGTTTCTTGGAGGAGAAATATTAAACAAGTAGGTAAGTGATGGAATATTGGGATATAACTCATATAAGTCAGCTTCTACATTTATATATGAACTTGTGTAGTAGGTAATAGAATAATAGGTGGAGAGAATGAAAAGGATAGTTTGAGATTTGAGAGATTAGTGGCATTCACCGTACACGAATGCATTAATGGATCGACGTGAATACCACTTTGAGTTTGAGGATGCATCTTCCTACCAAAATTCCGCAACTCAACAATGAAAAAAAAAACAAAGGAAAAAAGAAACTTGACTTTTTCTTGAAAGGGGCACGTGGTGCCTTAAGATTGGCAAAGGAGTCAAGCACGTACGTAAAATCACAAAACACAATTGACCTTTAGTGTTTAGGTGACAACTCCGTGTGGGGCTCATTAATACGTTAGTATTGGAAAGTCGTTGGATTTAGTGAAGTCGTCGACCTTAAACTGCACTGAAAATAAATTTGTAGATCTTGATTTTTATAGTAAAACACTTAGTCATTTAATTTAATTAATTATATTAGCGATATTGTTATAACCACCACCGGCGTCCACGAAGACACTGCCTCCTCCTCCAAGGCCGGCGCATCTTTTTTAGCTGCAGCCTTTGGTGGAGAAACGAGGTTGGAATCACTCTTTGAAAATCATGCAAAGTTACAGTAAAAAATTGGAATTATTTTGGGGTAAAATTCAGCATTTTGAGGGAGAAAGAGGATGGTAAATTTCTGAATATTTATGGGAGATTATGGACGAAAATGAGAGGAGAAGAAGGTGCATGTTTTGTGTGCTCTTAAGACTTGCCCAAATGCTCCTTTAAATAGAGGAAGGAGAGGCTTGGAGGAAAGGGAAGAAATGAAGCCATTGGTGAGGGATGGAGGTGGCTTGTAGGAAGAGAGAAAGAGAGATTGGATGGTGAGGAGGTGGTGGAAGAGAAGAGACCTCCAACCAATCTCCATTGTTGATGGGACAAGCATCCAATGCATGTCTATGGAAGCTTCTAAGGTAGAAATGAAATAAAAGATTATAATGCTATTCATTTCTTTATATTATCTCGGATTGCTAGGTCAATCTATCGAGTTTTCTAAGTAGTCTTAAATTCCGAGCCTCATGAAAAGTTCAAACGCAATTCAAGGCAAGTGGATATTCTTTTATGTTGGGAACTACATGTTTGTTAAAATGAACGAACTTAGGTTTATTTATTTACTTAGAAATAACGATATATTGTTATTATGATTCGTACTACGCTAGTACTGAACTTTAGGACCGATGATTTGTGGCCTTGTTTGTTTCAATCTCTTTTCGAGATTTGTTATGGATTAGCATAGGCGATATTGCAACTCAGGATGAAAGAGGCCTCCACACTTAGGATGAAAGAGGCCTACACACTAAGGATGAAAGAGGCCTACACACTAAGGATGAAAGAGGCATGCACATTCAAGATGAAAGAGGCATGAATACTCAGGATGAAAGAGGCCTGGAATTCCTTCATTTCCTTTAAGTGGACTCGGCTCTTTCACAGCCTCCACACCCTTAAAATTTATAAATAATAAGAAATGTTTTGACACGTAATAAAGATAAGTGCTAGTGCACATAACAATGAATTAAAATCGGGCCGGTTTAGCACCACGTGTAAGACTGACCCGAGTCTCGGTCCGAAAAGGGCTCCCGTCTTCCATTTTGGCGGGGTCCGCCACTTGTTTCATGGTTTTAATTTGAGCTGCAGAGAGGTTTTCTAGAAAATTAATGTCGCCTAAAATGTTCCCAACATTAATTATACTCTAAGAGAAACTACAATCTCGTAGTTTCCTTCTTTTCGAATCCAAGTTTATCTCTTTTCGAGATCAACTAAATCTCGTCCTTATCAGCTCCACAAAGTGATTATAACTTTCAAGTACATCTCTTTTTACTTATCTCCTCGATGAAATAATAAAATTAACAAACTACCCTTGATAATTTCCATTCTCACTTGCTTAGTCTCCTTAGACTAATTCCACTATTTTCCGCATTTTTGCCTGGTATTTCTCGCCCTTTGCGACAAATGCCAGACTCTAGGAAGTTCCCACCGAAGTTTGAAGACAAAGTCTAGAAGGTTCGAGAAGAGTTATGCAAGGATAGAAGGTCAAGGCAAGATGACGTTGAAGGAAGGAAGGAATTTTTAAAGAGCAAAGCATTCAGAAGATAGTGCACCAGCTCTTCCATATTAAACCAAGCAAATCATCATCATATGAGTTGTCTTGGGGAAATATACTTGTATTTTCAGTACATCTTTTCAACCCTTTTAAAATGGGTTTTATTTTCCGCTGCTACATCATTTGTAAAACAACTACCATTGTAATGAACGAATGTTCTTTTTAATGAATAAATTTTCCGCTTTCAATTCATTGTCCCTTAATTATGTTTAATTAAATTATTTAAAGCCTTGGATGACTTTGGATGGTAAAATCTGAGGTCACTGGCGGTAATACCCATCGTTGCAAAATAGGGGTGTTACCATGGTTATTAAAATCGCGATTCAAGTCGTAAAATCGTACGATTTTACGATTCAAATTCAGGTGACGATCCGGATCGGTGTGAAAAATCGTTTTACATCAGAATCGTATAGAATCGTAGAATCGTAAAATCGTAAGATTTTTTAGGTTTTATTTATAAAACTTAACTAGAAGGCTCAACTTTTCTAAAAATAAATAAATGGCCTAAATTAAGCTATTTTAACTTTATAGATCTTGCATTTGACATGAAAAGATTTCACAAAAATATTTTTTATTTTTTATATTTTTAATAAAATGCATTTTTTTCTTACAAAATCCACTCTTATTTATATTTTTTTTCAAATTTTAAATCCCTTACAAACCCAAACTCACTCATAATTTTTTTTTTATAAAATTAATAAAAATTTATTTTTTTCACACAATCACTCATAATTAGAGGTGTCAAACGGGTCGGTCAGGTCGGGTTCGGGTTCGGTTATTTCGGTTTCGGGTTAAGACTGGTTCGGGTCGTAACGGGTCACCGGTCAAATCGGGTCGGGTCATTGCGGGTTGTCGGGCGGGTCGGGTCGACCTAACAGGTCAAGAAAATTGATTTTTTTACAATTATTAAAATATTTTTTATTTAAAAAATGATATTTAATAATAAATCTATTATTTTTATATTTTTTAATAATAAAATAAATTATAATTTTCAAAATATATTATATATTCTTAAAATATAACAAATTGGGTCAACCCAACGGTTTTTTCGGGTTTGAACCCAACGGGTTTCGGGTCTATCGGGTTCGGTTTATTTTGGATTTCGGGTTCAAATTTTCGGGTCTTGACCCTAAATATTCTAGTATTATAAAACATCTCTCTCATATATAGATGCTTTGTGAATAAAATATGGTTAATTTTAAAATTTTATTACCTTATATTGGTGTAAATTTTCATGAAGCAATCATACTTCTTTTCTTTTTTTCACCTACTATCAATTTTTTTTTAAATATTCATATTTATTCATAATGTAAAATCTTACGATTCTACGATCCGATCCATAGGGCCTATCACGATCCGATCCTAGAATCCCGATTTTAATAACAATGGGTGTTACAATTATGGTATCAGCGCCGAACGTTTTGTTTTCAAAACCAAAAGTTTTTCAAAACCAAAAGTTTTTAAAACCAAAAGTCTTTATTTTCAAACCGAAAACATTCTTAGAAAATCGCCCTCTTTCGTAACTTGAGTAATAAGTCATTAAAAGGAAGTTCATGGTTAGACTTTTTTCTAAGAACTTTAAAAAAAAACCTTTTGGGAAAAATAAGTAAGTTAGAATTCTTTTCCTAAGTTTCAAATTCTACTAGATCTACTTCAAGAATAAAAACTCCTAAATACTTTACAGAAATTTCTAAAGTTACGCACTTTCGTTGAAAGTTTAAGTCAAAACTCATATAAGAATAACTTATAAGTAGAAATTATAAAATAAGTTTCTAGAGCCAGATTCTTTTTATTTACAAAGTCTTATTCGAAAGTTTTAAAAGCCAAGTTCTTCTAAAAAGTTAACATACCGACTTCTTATATATTAACTTTATTTTAAAAATAAGTGCACAAATTTTTCCTATAATCAATGGATTAAGATTCAAAGGATTTTCTTTAAACGATAATAAAAATTCCTCGAAACCCGATATATAAGTTGTATGATTAAAAATCTTTAAACTCCCATTTCGGGGTTTTGAACCATTTCATATCATATACGGAAGGAAATTTTTCTATTTCAAAAATTCGTCTTTTAATTTAAAGTCATTATAAAATGAGCTTCTAATAGAGACTCTAAAACTGTTATAATTATTTAAGGATTTACATGTGTTTAAAATGAAAATTTTGTTTTCAAATTTCAAAACTTCCTTCCACCCTCTCCTTCTTCAAATATAGAATTACGGATATTCTATAATTAATGTTGATCATTAGCCATTTACAGAAAATGGTTGTAATGAAAACTAAGTTCATGCTCATTGGGAATTAGAAGAAGTTGTGCCAGCTAAAGGTATTACTTAGGTTTCCATAGAGTGAAACTTACTGAGCCAGTGACTCACGGGAAGATAGAAATTTCCAAAGAGGACACTGAGGAAGGCTTAGTTAATCAAGGATCTAGCTTGTCTCCGCCTAATCCGATCTCGAAATAGATTATCGAGAGGTAGATAAGGGGACCAATAATGGTCTAGCAATAAAGGAGTGGTCGAGAATTATGACAAGTGACGATTATATTCATCTGCAAATACCTACAAGTAGAAGTGACTTGCTCAATCAACTTATGGAATCTTGGCATGATATTTGATGTTTGTCAACAAAAATAAACAAACCATAATAAGGCTATGTGAAAGCCACAACGGGAACTTTTCTTCGCCTCCATTTTGATACGTCAACACGGTGATATATGAAGTTAGAAAGGAAGTGGTTAGGACCAAGATTTTTTTTTGGACATGGATTGTAAGTTCTCTAAGTTGCCCCAGTAGGCCCAATAGGCCATAAGGTTGCTTGATTATTAAGACCGTTTGTGGACACATGTCCCGATTCGTCGCATTTGAAGTACTTACCTCGGTCATATTCGGCGTTACTATTTCCAACCATTGATTTCATTATTAGGTTGCCTAGTTTGTTTGCACCTTGTTATAACTGTCTTTCTTTCCTTAAACGAGCTTATGTATGGAACCAACCTTTTGAAGGTATTTCAATAAAGCATTAACTTTTGCTTCAATAATCCAAGTGTCTACTCTACCCATGAATGAATGAAAATTGTGGGAACAATTTGTCGATTCTTATTTCAATTGGACAAACCGCAAGGAACCAACAATAGAATTTTCCCGAATAGTATTCAAGTTCGGGCACGAATGATGATTCAAAAACAAAAAACTAAATAAAGAGCAAGGAAATCGTCGGGTGATGGACCCTAATACGCCGATATTGTTGGATGATGTGACAAAAGTTGCATTAAGGAGTCTAACAATATAAGTGATGCCATAAGCAATCTCTTCTGTTCAACCGAAAGAAGCAAGCATGATTGGAACTGACCAAGCTGCAAATAGAATTGCAAATGACGCCATATTCCACCTCAAGTAAACGCGTCTAGCTTTACAAGGACACTGAAGACATTAATGTCTTTGGAGGAGCTAGAAAGTCAACCACAACGACTAATAGTTCTCCTACGTGGAAATACTTGAAAAGTATTAATTTCCCTGAGGCAAAAAGGGTCCAAATTGCCGCTTTACAACTCGGAGAGGAGTTAGAGAACGACAATAGAATTATAATCAAGCAAAACACCTCATGCTGAGCTGGGAAAAAAGTTTAAGACTAGTATGATGAATCGTTCCTCTCTTATACTATGAGAGATGAGAAACATAATGATCTCTTATACCCTAAAAGTTAAAGGACTAAGTGTGCCGAGAAGAAGACCACGAAGTTTACCCAATTATTGCAATATGCATGATTTGAAGTTTTCCCCCTGAAGCCCAAAAGTTGACACCGTCATAAGTGGATAAGTCCAACCATCAAGCCATGGAGAAGTTCAACGATAGACACAAAAAGCAAATAGAATAGTTTATCCTTTCCCTATGTAATCTAAATATGTCCAACCGAGGGTGCTTGCGACCTATATTGTAGGGTTGTCATTAGAATCTCAACCTCGGTTATAATCAAAGCATAGTTGAATAATTCCAATATTATTATCAACTATCTTCTTTCGCAAAGTGTTATACATTGAATTCTGCTATGCTATCAAAGCCGCCTTGAAGACTTTCGTTGGTACTTTCTTTATGAAAGCAATATTTCAACTGCTAAGTTTCGATTAATAGATTATGGAAGTCATTCCATCTTTTCATATATGAACTACTCCTACCACTACAAGAAATATTTTCAATTATGTTGTGTTGTCAAACTATGGCAATTAATATCATAAGTTTAAATAACTAAACATTTTAAGTATATAATTCACAGTGGCGAATAAGGATGAATTTCTATCTCCCATCTTGATCACATGGTTGAGGTAGAATTTCAAGTCTTGTTCTTGTGAAGGCATATATTAAAGGATTATGTTGGAGGTAGTTTCCCCGATACTGATCACATTGGTGAAATGAAACCACTTAATTCTTCGGATTCAACCTTGTTTACAAAAAAATTATTTTCTTATAAGAATTAAAAATTATGATATAGAAGGACGCTCGAACTACTTCTCGATAGTTAATATGTTCAGATACGATATCACAAAGATGGTTACCTTCTCTTTTGATATAACCATCGCTTGTTCCAATAACAACACCATTAGAAGCTCAAAATTGAAATTCTTCTTCCAAGGCATGGTTTTCACATATTCAAACTTTGATTCCATCTCAAAAGTTATTGAATATCCTTCTTTAAAGAATTCATCCACAATGACTCTATTCTTAAAGTATAGAATGGATTAGTCATTTTCTTACTCGTTTCCTAGAGGCACTCAAGTGCTCGTTTCAATTAAGATGCTTATTCTTTAAGCAATCCAACCTCTTTATATCTGGGAAGGACAACCCAGAAGATCCGTAGGTATTCCCAAGCTAATGGATAAGACTGCTTGACCAACTGCCTACTTCGCTAGCAACACCAATTGGATTTTCAATCCTTTTCGTTTGGTTCGTTTAAACCACAAAAGTACACATGTGGGAATCTTTCCAAAGAATACTAAAGTAATAACTCCTTAAGAAAAAGGGCACATTAGTAATTCTCTGTCTGTTTCGTTCATCTTTTCCAAACCCTAGTTAAAGCAAAGGATGCTTGCTCTACTAAGTAATTTCAAAAGGATAAGATACTCCTAGGACTTGGGTAAGTCTAGGGAACCTTGCACCAACCCAATGGAAGGCTGTTGAGTGCTTATATACGACAAGATCATGGAACATCGAATGAAGGACCTAAATAGTAAAGAAGGGCCCTAGTTCGGGTACTCTAGTCAAGGATGATGATGAAGGTAAGACTAGAGAAATTTGGGAGACTGAGCAAAAGATGCAAAGATGTTTTCCCAAGTTATTATCATCTTAAGTAAAGAACGAAATGTTCTTTAAGGGGGTACTAGAATTTTTGTTGTATCCTCACAAGTTGTGAGTGATTTTAACTATCCGCCTATTCTAGCTTTGTACAGCCCTAAGTTTTCTCTAGTTTTGGGGACAAAACTATTTTTAAGGGGGTACTATTGTAATATCCGCTATTTCTATATAAAAAGAAATAATTATTTTATTTATTTATTTATTTAATTCTCTAAAATAAAGAGTTTATTCATTATGATGATTTTCATAATATAAATTTAAAAATTGTAAAACTTTAGCATTATTGCAAATAAAAATTTAAATAACTAATTATAAACGATACTTTGATTTAACTTCTGTTAACATAAATTTAAAAAAAATGAAGAATTGGGATGGAGAATAAATTTTTATTTGCAATAATGCTAAAGTTTTACAATTTTTAAATTTATATTATGAAAATCATCATAATGAATAAACTCTTTATTTTAGAGAATTAATTAATTAAATAAATAAAATAACCGTTTCTTTTTATATAGAAATAGCGGATATTACAATCTCGACGCCGGCGGCCGACACGACTCAGCCCCCGGTTGTCACCCCAAATCCCGAGTATCTTACTTGGAAGTGTCTTGACAAATTCATTCTTCTATGGATGCGTACAACTATTACTGAGCCACTTCTCGGCTATCTTACAAAGGCCGAGACGTCTCGTCATGCATGGACTACCATCGAACGCATGTTTCAAGCTCAATCACGGGCACGATCCATGCATCTGAAACATCAACTCAACACTCTACCGAAAGGTAATCTTCCTATGATCGAGTACTTTGAGAAAAAGTGCAGTTTTGTTGATGCACTTGCTGATTGCTCTCACCCCGTCTCTGAAGAGGATTTTATTTCTGCCATGTTACATGGACTAGATTCTTCTTACGGGCCGCTCAAAGCCGCCCTTAATATCAAGCTTGACAATCTGGTGTCGGATGATCTCCTCGGCTATCTATTACGAGAGGAAGAACAGCTTGCGGAGGAAGCCCGTTCTCTGGCTGGCTCTCAACCGTCTGCCCACTTTGGTCAGCAGCGTGGCCCCTCCAACCAGCACTGCGGCTCAGGCGAGCGTTCTCAGCGGGGGGAGGTCCAATGGCCGATCCCAACAATACCGTGGCTATTCTGATCGTCAGTCTCATCCCTCTGAGCGCTCTAGCAACCATAATGATTCCAACTCGGATCGCTCTCGGCCCCGCTATGTGTGTCAACTGTGTGACGTTCCTGGGCACCTTGTGTTGGTGATTTGTGAAAAGTCATCAAATCCCGTTAAGAGCATGTTGAGGTTAATAAGTCATAAGGATAATGTCGATTGAGAAATAGACATATATGACTTGCCATAATATGATAAAAAGAGATTGTCATGTATAGAAAGATCCAAAGTAAATGCACACCAACGTTGAGGATTGAAGCCTCGTGTTCCACGGCACTAGGCGAGGGCGTGCCTTGGAGGCGTCGTCACTCGTTAGCGGCATGATGCTTCGGCATGGTGCAAGGGCATGGCGCGCTAGGTGCTCGATCTTGAGTTTCAAGACTCGACAGATTGGGGCGCGCCTTGTGTTCGGTTTTGAGGTTCAAGTATCGGCGTTTGGGGTGCGCCTTTGACGATGCGATGGCACGGCCATGGCTGCGCGAGGCTAGCGGCGCACCTAGGTGGTGTACAAAGAGCTTGCGGCGCGCCTAGGGCTAAGGCACAAGGCGTCGAGTGATTGCGATTGAGCAAAGGCATGGTTTTGAGCTAAGTTATGAGTCTCTTAGCTTTGTGCATATTCTAATGAAGGATAGAAAGCTTGTCTCAAGCTTGGTGAATGCTTTAAGCAAGAACCAAAGCTTGAGTTTAGCTTGGCACATAGCTATGAATGCTAGAAAGGAGTTTTGAAGCTTCAAACTAGCTTAGAGTTAGCTCTTGAAGCTTGAACAAGCTTTTGACTCATAGTATAAGCTTAGTAAGAAGCTCATGTAGCTAGGGATTAGCTCATCGATGCTCAAGTTAGCTCAAGTAGCTCAAAAGGCACCTCAACGAGCTAAGACGCAGCTCAAGCCAACTCAACTAGTTGGATGCTAGCTCAACTAGCTAAGGGCCAGCTACACTAGGTAAGTGACCTAGCTACGTACCTAGCTATGCTAGCTTGGTGTGGGCCTTGGTGGGCCGGCCCATGGGGCGCACGTGTGGGCTGGATGGGCCGCATGCTTGGACTCTTGGCATGGGCCTCATGCCTTGCCTTTTGGGCCATGGTTTTGGGCTTTTGGATTGGATTTCTAGATGGAGTTTTGGGCTTTCTTTTGGGCCATTCTTGGCTGGAATTACACGCCCTTTTTGGACTCCTTGGATGGTTGGTTGGCCGCCTATGATGACAAGGAAAGAGAAGGAGAAGTTACAACCAACTCCTCCTAAATTCACTCTCAGCCATCCCTTCTTCCAACCGATTGTGTAACCGCCTCTTGGGCAGTTTTTGGACAGTTTTCCACGCCTATTTAAAGGGGAGAATGTCGTCCATTTGGACACATGCAAGACACATGAAAATCAGTCCAAAAAGTCCACACAAATTCGGTAAAGGAAAACACTTGTAGTCGATCAAAGACTAGGCTTTGTTTGAGTGAATTTTCACGAGTGAATCAAACACAAGTGTGCTTATCATGGATCGGTCTTCGCAAATTCAAGTGGAGAAGAAACCTCAAGTGGCGCTGCATGGGCAGTTCGTCCAAGTGAAGGAAGAACCACGCTCGTCATGGGAAGAAGACTTCGTTCAAGTGAAGAATGGAGAAGAGATGGAATTCGAACAAGGTACGTTCATTCTTAATATACGTGTCTTGCCAACATGGTTATTGTTTTATTTGGTACGTTTTATCCCACAATGATATTGCGAAAACCCTTGGCATGGAATAGGGGCAATATACGTTGAAGGAAAGCGGGATCTCATCCCGTGACTCGTAGCCTTTATCCAAGTAACTTAATGAAACGTTTTAAGTGGGTCGATGGTGATTGCCTTAGGGCCTACACCCAACGAGACTACCCTTATGGGTTTACTCATGAGATTACCTTCGAGGTCTACTCAAATCGCCTTGTGTGTACAAGGGTCGGCTTTCACTTCAACTTTTTAATGCAACATATCTATTCCGTTTTCATATCCTAAAAACCAACACACTGCTCGTGATTGTTACAGTAGATTCAATCTTCAGGCAATTCCTTCTCGGCATCCTCCAGAGCGCTTAAATCAGGCACCTCAAGCCTCTCCGTCGGCTGCTTACACGGCTTCTCAATCTTCCATTCAAGACCATGCTTGGTACTTTGACACGGGCTCCACGGATCATGTTCAATAAGATGTCCATTGATTTTGAATATCATGGTAGTGACCAACTAGCTCTTGGCAATGGTAAAACTCTTCCTATTACACATCTTGGCCATTCTTCTTTACCTTCATATATCCGTCCCATTGATTTATTTAAAAAATTTCTTGTCCTTGATATGACCAAAAACTTAATTAGCATCTCTAAACTTACAAAAGACAACAATATCTCTATTGAATTTTACCCTGACCATTGTCTGTGGAAGGATTTACAGGGCATGGTTCTTCTCAAAGGAATCGTCAGTGATGGCCTCTACAAGGTGCGCCCGTCATCAACCGAGGCGTCTAAATCGGCTCTACTTGGCAAGCGTACATCTCTGAGTCACTAGCACAATCGTCTTGCTCACCCGGGTCGGTCTGTTCTTAGTTACACTTTGCATCATTTCAATTTGCCTGTTTCGTCATATAAGGCTTTTCAGCCATGTTCGTCTTGTTCTTTAGGAAAGAGTCATAGATTACCAATTGTTTCGTCTCACATACCAAAAACTCGTCCGTTTGAGCTCGTTTATTCTGATGCATGGGGTCTTGCCCCGGTCTTATCAATTAATGGAAGTCGTTATTTTGTCTTATTTGTGGATGATTGCACACGCTTTACATGGGTTTATTTCATGACACAAAAATCTCAAGTCTTTGAGCTCTTCAAATTGTTCCAATCCATGGTTCACACTCAATTCAACTCCAAAATAAAAGAACTCCAAAATGATTGGGGGGTTAATTCCGAAGTCTGTCTTCGTTGCTTCAATCACATGGCATTATTCATCGGGTGTCATGTCCTCACACTCCCTTTCAAAATGGCATGGTTGAGCATAGAAATCGAACCATTCAAGAAAAAGGGTTAACTCTTCTCGCCCAATCTTGCCTACCCCATGAATTTTGGGAACATGCCTTCCACACTGCAGTTTATCTTCATAATCCGCTTCCAAATCCCATCCTCAAAAACAAGTCTCCTTTTCAATCTCTCTATAATCGAATCCCAGATTATCTATCCTTCCGTCCTTTTGGATGTCTATGTTTTCCCTTTTTAGGTCCTTTTCGGCCAAACAAATTAGAGTTTAAAACTCTTTCTTGTATTTTTCTTGGCTACAGTTCCTCTCACAGAGGCTACTTATGCTACCATTCCGAATCCAAACGTCTCTATGTTAGTCGTCATGTTGTCTTTCATGAGTCGAAATTTCCGTCCGTCATTACGTCATCTTTAACATCACAAAATGCATCTTCTCCATCCTCCCCATCTCTTGATATTCTTTCATCTGCCATATTGCACTCGTCTCCTAGTCCGCCAGCTGTCTCAGAAACGCCGCCAATTGAACGATCCCTTGCACCGGCCAGAACTGCACGTTTTGATGAGACGGAACTCGAGCCTCCAACACATCTCTCGGCCCAACCCTCGGTCGTGACTCAAACCGAGTCTCCCACTGTTACCCAGCCCACGCCGCCACCCTCGGCTCAACACTCGACCGAGCTCCCAACCGAGGCTATTGCTGCATCCACCGACCCCAACCCACCCATTCTTGACTCTGCTTCTGAAACCATGCTTCCACACCTTCGTCCAGCTGAAAACAGCTCCCATCCTATGATCACAAGAGCCAGAACCGGCACTCTCAAACCGAAATCCTTCCACTCCACCAAACACCCTATTGTTCCGAACCCTAATCCGGACAATGAACCAAAAACATTCAACCAAGCAAAGAAATCTCCTCAGTGGGTTACTGCCATGGAATCGGAATTTAATGCGTTATCTAAAAACGCAACATGGTCTTTGGTTCCTCGTCCTCAATTTACTAATGTTGTTGGTTGTAAGTGGGTGTACAGGGTTAAACGGAAAGCAGTCGACACTATTGATCGCTACAAAGCTCGTCTTGTAGCAAAAGGGTATCATCAGGAAGAAGGAGTTGATTATTTTGACACATTTAGTCCTGTCATTCGGCCTACTACAATTCGGCTTGTCTTGACTATTGCTCTTACTTTTCATTGGCCTATCAGACAACTTGATATTAATAACGCCTTCCTGAATGGTGACCTTACTGAGCATGTGTTTATGGAGCAGCCACCGAGTTTTATTGATCAATCCAGGCCCTCACATGTGTGTCTTCTTCAAAAGGCACTGTACGACTTGAAACAGGCTCCTCGAGCTTGGTTTAGTAAGCTAAAATCTTTCTTACTTGCTTTTGGATTTCGTGCTTGTCAGTCAGATTGTTCTTTATTTGTCTTTCTCAAGGCCAACTGTGTGCTCTATGTTCTTGTCTACGTGGTTGATCTGATTGTTACTGGCAGCTCTGACTCTCATATTGCTTCTTTTATCTCTAAGCTTAAGCAGGCTTTTGCCTTGAAAGATCTGGGTAATCTTCATTACTTTCTGGGCATTGAAGTGACTCATTCCTCTGACAAGTTGCTTCTGTGCCAACAGAAGTACATTCGAGATCTTCTTGACAAGTCCAAGATGACAGATGCTAGACCTATTTCTAGTCCAGCTGAGCCGCATTCTCGGCTTTTTCAAAGGATGGTGATCCATTTCCCGATCCTACTCTCTACAGGAGTGTGGTAGGTGCTCTACAGTATGTCACTATTACTCGTCCCGAGATCTCTTATGTTGTCAATCGTGTTTGTCAGTTTATGCACTGTCCGATTGAATCACACTGGGCCACGGTAAAGCGCATTTTGCGGTATTTGAAGGGTACTTTGACTCATCAGTTCTACATTCAACCAGCTCCTCGGTTCACATTGACAACTTTTTCGGATGCTGGTTGGGCTTCTGAACCTGATGATTGTCGCTCTCAGTTTGATTTTTCCATTTATTTTGGCAACACTCTTATCAGCTGGACCTCGCAAAAGTAGAAAGTTGTTGCTCGCTCTAGCACAGAAGCCGAATATAGGGCTATTGCTGCGGAGATAAGTTGGATTCAGTCACTTCTATTTGATCTTCGGCAGCGTCTTGTCTCTCGACCTGTGTTACTTTGTGACAGTCTCAGTGCCACTTTCATGGCTCGTAATCCGGTCCTTAATAATCGGTCCAAGCATATTCATGTTGATTTTCACTTTGTTCATGATATGGTTGAGGCAAATGAGTTGTTTGTACGTCACATTAGTGCTACTGATCAGGTTGCCGATATTTTTACCAAGGCCATAGGCTCTCTTCATTTTGACAGTTTGTGTCCCAAACTTCATGTCCGACCTCCTCCATGAGCTTGCAGGGGGTATTAGCGATATTGTTATAGTCATATTTCCTTGTATATAATATTCTGCATATATTTTCTCTCTCAGTATATTATGATAATATTTTGTAAATCTTTTGTAATCCTTGTATGTAATCTTCTCTATATAATACGATAACCGCAGTCTGATAAGATCAACTGAGTTCCCATCTTTTAAATTAAGTGAAAACTAATTCGTTCCAAGTTTTAGCTTGGTTGGATTATTAGCAGTATAAACAATTCGATCGATAGTTGGCTCCTATACTTTTTTTGTAGACCGACACTCATTTGTTCTACGACTCTATGAGAAATCCCCACTTATTTTTTAAAACAAAGCTAAAGTGCCTCTAAAACCCTCTCTTCTCAAATGAACTAAGAACACTCCAAAAAAGCTCTCCAATTATACAATGTATGCTCATTCTTTTTTCTCTCAGAATAATAAGATCAACCCACACATTCTAATATACTTCATCCGTTAAGGTAAACTTGTCATTTTGAAGTATGTCTTAAAAATTAAAGAACGATTTTTCTAACCTATGCCCCAAGGGCATAGGTTAAGAGTCCAAATTTAGAAATAAATCAAGATTTTGTAATTAGAGTTTTTCTAATTATTTTTTAAAAGGGTTTATGCTTTCCAATCTTAGGGTTTTAGTTTCCAAATATGCATTCTTATCATATGCCCTTAGGGCATATGATAGAAAAACCGATTAAAGAAATTGTTCGACCAAAAAAAAAATTAAAGAAATTGTTTGATTTGATTTAAATATCTCAATCTTGTTAAGATCTTTTACCTTATTTTGTAGATTGATGTAAATACTTTTAATTAATAAGGATATTATTAGAAAAAATGGGTTAAAATAATTCAAATGACAACTTTTATTGAACAAGAAAATCAAGTTACAATAACAAATTTACCTTTAACGAACGAAGTAATAATTAATCGCGATTTATATAGGCTAGCACTCTAGAATTTACTACTATTTATTTCTTCCTATTCGGGTTAAGAAAGATAATATAAACCTAACTAAATAATCTTTCTAAAGATCAAATATCTTGATAAAATAATTTAACTCAGAGTGGAGTTTAAGGAAGATTCATGTCTGATGACAGACTCCTTTATCTTTGTATAATCTTTGAAAGCACAATATTAAAAAACAGACAAATATTCCTCACAACTATTTTAAAAAATCCCACTAAAATTAATACTCACATTCGGAGTAGCATCTAGTTTTAGACTTCTTCATTTAATTTCACCCCAAATAATTTCTTCTAACATCATCATAAAAAGATCATAATAATCAATTAATGCATAAAAGTACTTTGTACTCGCTATTTCTTTTTGTGCTTCATACTGCTCATTAATAAAGCACGCGATTCTCCCTTTTTTGTTACGTTATTTTTGTGGAAAACTTGCAAAAACAATTGTGCCCAACCAACCCAGAAGTGATGTGAGAATGAATGGGTCAAGTCCACCGAATGGCACGTCAAGCGCATTGAAACATTGAATGGCGAACCGTGAACGCGTAATTTGACAAGGAAAACGAAAACGCAGAATTAACGTGTATGAACAAATTAAAATGAGTGCACATAAATCATCAGAAAACCTAGGTCAACGTGTTCAAACTGGTTAAATCTAGCTAGCACCGAATTAACGTACATGTTCCAAAACTTCCCTTCCACTACACTAACTTCTTATTTTTGAGCCACCTTCCATCACAGTGTAGATCAATTATAATTTATAAATGATTATAAATATGTTATTAGTCATTCATCATGCAAGTAGAGTATCAATTAACACAATTAGGTCAGGGTCAAGCTAGTAAGGGATAATTAAACGTTTGACTTGTTCACATGAAAGACGAACATAAATTCATAACACTGTCACAATAACACTATAGTTGTGTTGGACCATGAGTGTTATATATTGAACCGAATCAGATCGAGTATGTTCCGACGGAATATGAAGTTGTTGAATCGAGTATGTTAATGAAAAATGTAAACTCTTTCTTAGGGAACAATTGGTTGGGCAACAAAACTTATCACAAATAAAGCGTAACAAATAAAGACAAGTTTTTCTTATCAATGAAGACATTGAACTTACAAAAGGCCATTCTTTAATCTTGAACATGACTTCTGACGACCTAATAGCCTAGCCTCAATTGCACAATAAAAAAAATCATACATACACCTAGACCTGGGCAAACAGGGACCCGGGCCGGATATGGGACGGGCTTGACCCTAAGATTTTGTCCATTTATACGGACCCGGACCCGGGTCGATACATGGTTGCGGGCTGGAAGCATTGTCCATGTCCGCCCATTTTGGCGGACCCGGGTAGCCCACAAGACCCATATTTATCTATGGCCTGTAGGTTTTAAAAACTTTAACTAAGAGATAAAGCTTTAAAATATGCCATAAAATCTGCTAATCTTTTGTTACATACATATCTTAATACTTAATACTTAATAGTAGAACCATAGGTTGTTTGACTTGTTTCTAATTACAAAAAAAAGTCAATACTGAAACGGGTTAAGGCTCAACAAAAGTCTAAATAACACAATAGTTAGCTTCTCCATCTTTTATGCATCTTCAACCTCAGCCTCATCTCCATCCTCAATCTCTTCAGCACATGTCAAACGGGTTGTTTGACATGTGTTGTATGAGTCGGGCCAGGTTTGTTAGTGTAAATAGGTAATATATTTAAAATTTAGATATATTTTTCAAAACATATATATGATGCGGGCCGGGCTTATCGGCCCTATAGGGCTAAACTCTTAATCCACATCCGGTCTATCGGGTATTCGGGCCAGGCTTTAACGGCCCTTTAGGGCTAGCAATTTTGTCCATATTCTCCCATTTTCCTGGGCGGGCGGGCCGGTCCGCATTTGCCCAGGTCAACACCTCTTCGCTCATGATCTTCTCGTACTTTATGCACTCCTAATCTTACACATCTCTTAAAATCTCTCTCATAACTCATAAGCGTAAAAAAATAATCCTAATTGCATCAATACATTATTGGAGATAATTAGATTATATTTTAGTTTATATTCTATTCTATTTAATCTTATCTTTTATGTTAGGCAATATATTATCATATTATTTTATATCCTTTAGTAAAAGATTGTGCCTTGTACCCCAAGGACATATGGTTGTAACTCCTGAATGTCCGTTATGTTCATCCTCAATTGAAACAGCTAAGCACATGCTAATGGAATTCCATTACACATTACAAACATTGAATAGAGTGGATCATAATTTATAGATACCTTAACAAATGGTATATGAAATGAGCAATGCGTGACAGAAATTTTAGAGAAATTAAAAGAGTCCATGAATTCTCATAAATTTAATGAATTATTTATAGCCTGGTGGAGCATATGGTACTATAGAATAGAACGGTATTTAATCAACCATTGGACGGATCAAGCAGAACCATAGAAGAATTCATTAAAACGCAAGCAACAAGGTGGAGACAAGTACAAGATATACATACTACTGAAAATAATGCCAAGATAATACAAACTGTATACAGGAAGAAGAATAAGAAGTGGCAGAAACCAGACAATGGATTTGTAAAGCTTAATCTTGACGGATCAAAAAAACAGAATGGTCTATCAACGACAGGATATATTATTAGGGATCATAAAGGACAAACTATTGCGCTAAATGCTTTTGCAAATGATCAATGGAGCGTAATCCAAGCAGAAGCCATAGGAATGTATGAGGCAGTATGTGAGGCCAAGAAAAGGAATCTGGCTAAGGTTACGATTGAAGGAGACAGTCTAATTGTCATAAACGCGCTAAAAGGAAGTAAATCATGTCCTTGGCAAATTGAAATGCTCATTTCAGACACACTAGGTTTGTTGCAGTCGTTCGAGGTTGTTAGATTCGAACATGTTCCTCGTGATTGCAATAAGGTTGATGGTTTGATTACGGGACTGCGCCATAATTGTAGTGCTCGTCAAATTCAGAAACACTCAAGACTTCAAGTCCTCATCCGTAAGGATGCTATAGGTTGATAAATGTCAGCCTAATTCTTTCCTACTCTAAAAAAATGATCTTATGCAACTATATATATTGTAATCTTCTCAATCAGTAATATTATCAGCCTTCTCATAAACCTAATATGGTATCAAGAGCTTGATCCATTCCCACATTAAAAATTTTCGGCCATGGCCTCCAATAACCATACAATCCCGAACGATATTGAACCTTCAAAATGGTTCATTATTGTTCAATTCAACAATGCAATTAAGCTTACTTCCACAAATTACATCACTTGGAAAGCTCAAATACAATCTATCCTTGAAGGTTATGGTTTATTCAAGTTTTTGGATGGATCATATCCCGCCCCACCCAAAACACAACCCAACTTTGTCAATCTGGAGGTCACAATGCCTAATTCGGCATATTCAACTTGGCTCCGTCAGGATCACCTTCTTTATGGTGCTCTTGTTGGAACCTTTTCTGTGACCGTAGCGCCGCTCATCGCTCGTGCTGCGTCATGTCAAGATGCATGGCAAATGCTTGAAAACACATATGCCAAACCTTCATGGGGGCATATTCATCAACTCAAAGACAAGCTTCGAAATTTGAAGAAAGATGGGTTAACTATCACCAAGTTCATGTAGCAGGTCAAACAATGTGTTGATCTCCTTGCCTCGCTCAGAAAAGAACAGGATCCTGAGGATGTCATTGACTATGTTCTTAAAGGTCTTGACAGTTCCTATCAATCCATCATTGATGGTGTTCGAGCACGTGACACATCGATTTCCTTTGAGGAATTGCATGAAAAGCTTATCAAAAAGGAGCTTCAGTTGAAGATTGAGGGTGTCGAATCTTCCTGATCTTCGGCGACTGCCATGACCGCCCAAACCAAGTCTCGTTTCAAGCCAAAGCAGAACTCCGCCTCTAGTGGGGCGCCATCCCAAGCCAATTCCAAAAACCGATCGTGGAACCCTAATACCACAAACCCTAATTACCCGCCACCACCACCAAACCTTAATCCCAATTTTCGTCCAAACGTTCTTGGTAAATGCCAATGTTGTCGTGAAGTTGGGCATGTTGTTGCATATTGCCCTATTTGGGAAACTTCGTTTTTATATAAACAACCATTCTTTTAAATTTGATAATGTTCTTTTTGCTCCTCAATTGTCCAAAAACATTATTTCTGTCTCTCAATTTACTTCTCAAAACAATCTTTCAGTTGAATTCTTACCTACTTGTTTTCTTGTGAAGGATCTTCTTTCGGGATCGGTCCTTCTTAGCGGACCTTGTGTTGATGGTGTCTACTCTTGGCCTCTTTCCGTCTCTCCTCAAGTTCTCACCGCTAGCTCCTCCATCGGGTCGTCTTTGCATCATAAGTTGGGTCATCCGTCCTCCGTAGTTTTAAAGCTTATGAATCTAGTTTTAATTTACCATGTTCCAATTCTGATTTTGATTCTTGTACTTCTTGTTCCATTAATAAAAGTCATAAGTTACCTTTTGCTCAGTCTTCTATTTCGTCCAGTGCACCTCTTGAAGTTATCTTTTCGGATGTATGGTCTTCTCCAGTTTTGTCACATGACGGATATCGTTATTATATCATTTTTCTTGATCATTTCACCAAATATATATGGCTTTATCCGCTTCAACGTAAATCCGATACCAAAGACACTTTCTTTAAGTTCAAAGCACTAGTCGAAAATTTCTTCAAATCCACTATCAAAATTTTGTATTCCGATAATGGTGGTGAGTATCTTGCCCTCACCTCCTTTCTCGCCTCTTCGGATGTCACACATTTCACCGCTCCGCCTCATACACCACAACACAATGGATATTCTGAGCGTCATCATAGACATATTGTTGAGACGAGTCTCACTCTCTTATCCTATTCCGGTCTTCCTAATACACTTTGGCCTTATGCCTTCAAAACATCGGTTTATCTCATCAATCGAATGCCTACTTCCACTCTCCAAAACATGTCACCTTATTTTAAACTTTTTCAAGTGTCTCCAAATTATCAAAAACTTAAATGCTTTGGTTGTTTGTGTTTCCCTTGGCTCAGACGTTACACGTCTCATAAGCTTGAACCTAAGTCCCGACCTTGCGTTTTTGTTGGCTATTCCCTCTCTCAAAGTGCATATTTTTAACTTGATCTCGAAATTCTCATAGTCTTCACCTCTAGGCATGTCACTTTTGTTGAACATGTCTATCCATTCCTTCTGATGCACAAGTCCAAATCGACTCCACAATTTTCCGTTGTCGATCAAACTTGGGCGTCGTTTGGCGTCCCTTTTGTTTCAAACCCTAATCCGGTTTTGCCTAACCCTAACCCAATTTTGCCGCCTCCACTCGGTTTTCCACCCCTGCCTAACTGTAAAACCCATATTTTACAACATTGGGTATTACCGCCAGTGACCCCAGACTTTACCGTCCAAAGTCACCCAAGGCTTTTAGAATGATATAGAACAACATTAATGCAGAAATAAACATTTTTCATAAAACGGAAAAGGTGCTCCCGAAGGAGACTTGGTTCTTACAAAACATCTTACATTGTCTTCAAGCTTAAAGTTCCTCGAAAACGAATAGCAAAACCATCTTGTTCTTGAAACAAAGCAAAACTAAAACCAAAACGGAATGATAAATACATCTTGAGAGTTCTTGACCTTCCTTCACTTCACTTCACCTTACACCTTGCTAGGGTTCCTGGATTCTGACATAATTAGCGAGGGGCGATAGAATGCCAAGCAAACATGCGGAAAAGAAGAATTAGTCTAAGAGACTAAGAAAGCGGGAATGGAACTTCACGAGGGTATTTTGGTAATTTCAGTTCTTATCGAAGGAGATAATGGGGTTGTGTTTACGATGGGGCTTATTTATGTGGGGCTTTAATGGTACGAAGGAGAGCGTATCTCGAGCGGAGATAGCTCGATAATCGAGAGAAGAGCTACTAGATTGTAGCCTTCTTTTAGAATCGAGATTATGTTGGGAACATTATTAATACATACAAGTTAAAAACCTCTCGCGCCCTGAGCGGACCGAGAGCCGGATCGATCATTTGAGACCGGTCCGGTTTTGGTATCTTAAATGTGCATTGGGCACTTATCTTATATAGTGACGAAAAGTATTCGATTTCATTAATGATTTTTAAAGGGGGTGGGGGCTCGGATGACCCGATCCACCATGGGCTTAGCTAGAGTGCGCTCATCCCTCCTTGCAATCAGAGCGGATAGGATCATGACCCTGAAAGTCGTACTTCAAACACGTAGGCATTTACGACTTAGTAAGATTATATAGAGGCGTCGACTATTCTGCGCCCCTTGCTAGTTCGTTCAAAGTTGATCTCTAAACGAGATCCTAAACAATCAAGGCCACAACCATACTAGCATAAATAGTCCTATCAAATAATAATAGCGAACTATACTAACAATGGTCGTTATAACTAACAATCGATATATCCTAGGTTCATTCGTTACTTAGCACACAAGTTGTTCCCAACATCGAGAATTTCACGGAAATGAAACATAAAGGTCACAAGGGGAAATTCCACTTGCCTTAGCTTACACTCGTCTACTAACGAGTCTTGACGAAATATGTGGTTCGCAACTTCGAGCCCGAATCTCGACCTAATGACACGAAATTTACGAGCGAATTTTAAATACGAATTCCTCCTAGCTTGGATTCTCTCTTATAATACTTTATATAAGAGAATGGAATTCTAAATTATTATGATAATAATTTAGGTGGTCTTTTAAAATAATAATATTCCTTTATTATTATTTTAATTTTGTAATATCCCTCTTTATTCCATATAATAAAATCCTTATTCAATAATTATTAGAATAATTTCCTTTTTAGCTTCACTTGCAAAATTCCTTAATATAATTAAGGAAGTATAGTTTCATAAAATAATATATTTTGCCAAAAATGTATTTTTCTTTTAAAACTACAAGTTCTCCTTAAATTATAAGAAATCCACTTTAACCTTTTTATATACTTATCTTAATTAATATATTACTTTTAAATTTCCAATTATTCCATAGTGACTTAGAATATTATTTCCTTCACCAAGAATACTTTATTAGTAATATTCTCTTAGTAGAATTTTATTTAATTATATAATTCACATTAAATAAAGTTAATAGACTTATAATCTATTTTCTTGGAAGTTTCCATTATTAGGACTTTCTATTTTCTTTATAAGGTAACTTCCTAAATTTAACATATATTAAATTAATCTTATTTATTTTATTCCCATAGTTCCTTTCACATTATATGGTTTATAAAATATCTATGATCATACCCTATACTATATGATCATGGCTTATAAAATACAATCATGGCTTATAAATATTCTACTTCATACTTATAGTCCATTATTATAATATTTTAGGTTATAAAATAATATCTTTCCCATATCTTAATTATTTCTTTTCATGCAAGCAATCCTTATAACTATATAATATTATAAAATCATTATAAGATCATACTTCTTATATTTAACTTAGAACTTATGTCTTGCAATAATTCTCTACACTTAGAGGTTATTAAAGTAATATTTTTTTCTCACATGATGACTTTAGTAATATAATTACTATAAATATTATTCTTTTATAAAAATCAATATCTAATGTCAAACTATATTCCATGACTATAATCTTTGTAATAATAATATTTTTATAAGGGTTCTCTACAATGTTATTATTATTATAATATGTCATAGATATTCTATCAACACTACTATATATTATCATATAATAACATAGCTCACTTTATAGTCATATTTATCATCTTATTATAAAAGCTTATATCTTGTAGTAGCTTTTATACTTAGAGGTATGCTAACTTTATGTTTTTATTAAGTAATGAATTTATTTAATATACCTATCATTATATCTTGTAGTAGCTTTTATATTATGTAAGGAGAATGCTTTATAATAATCACAATAATAATTTACATATTTTTTTATAAAGTTAATTTACCATAGTAACTTTAATTTGTTTCTATCATTCAACTAACATGATCTTCTACCCAATATTTTTATTGAATAAATTCCTTATTTGATTTATTCTTTAACCCTACTAATATGTCTACTAACATAAAAGGACTTAATTTTAATAAAATATAATTGAAATAAGGAATTGGACTTTACTGGTTTCTGTAATTACATAATGCAGGGAAGAGGAGGCAGGGGAAGGCCGGCGGTGATGGGGCGGCGCGATCCAGGGACGGCGGCGAGGCTCGGCGGCTCCGGCGGGGCTTCGGCGGAGGCAGGGGCGGTCCGGCGTGGGAAGGGGCGGTCCGGCGGGGCTCCAAGGGAGAGAAGGAGGGAATTTTGGTGGTGTTTTGATGGAGATTTAGAACCTTGAATGGCTGATTTTTGAGCAATCTTTGAGATCAATACAATGAGAGGAAGAAGAGAAGGTGAATGTGTGATTGTGAAGGTGAATGGGAGGTCCCTTTTATAGGCAAATTTGGGGAGGCTTGCAATCCTTGTCCATGGCTATGGACCAATGGATGAAGGGAGGATGCTCCATGAGTGGCCATTGTTGTGTTTGTTGAAGGTGATGGGAGGATGATGTAATAATGGTGCTCTTGCAAGCAAAGGGAGGTGGGAGAAGGCATGCAATGGCCAAATTCTATTCACGTCACTTCCATCAGAAAATAGTCTGATGTCTAATTTGGGGGAGAAGGGATTAATTGATATAAAATAAAATGGTTGGGGTGAATGAGTAATAAAGCTCACTTGGTCTAGAGGATGAGGGGGTGGGGCGTGTGTAGAGATTTGCAAGAGGTCTCGGGTTCAAGTCCCGGCCCTTGCATTCTTTTTACTACTCTTTTAGAGGAATTTTAATGCTCCAATGTAATACTTTTTATTTAATAAAATTTGAGTTTTATAAAGTATTACTTTTATTTAATGTCTTTTTATTTATCCAAGACCTTTACAACATTTTCTTAGGATTTATTGAATTTAGTTTACTTGACAATTCTCTTTTAAAATAGAAAATAAAGGTTATTATGATATATTAAAAATTCTCTTTTTATTTAGAGAAAAATAATTTACTATAATAAATATTATATTATATGCGGTTTAAAAACCTTGGAATATCGCGGATATTACACTAACCCTAATTCCCCTCTAAACCCTACCACACCATCACACACACCGCCGCCCTCCCCCTCCCAACATGCTATTGCAAGTGAGGCCTCGTCCAATTCTAACCCTAGTCCTAATTCGGCCCAACACTCTTCCGCAGCCTCGTCCTCCCTAAACCCTTCCTCTGGCTCGGCCCAATCCCCCTCCACTGTCTCGGCTTCCACGACTCAATCTGAGTCCTCGCCCTCAACTGCCTCGTCCACTCTAAGCCCTTCTCCACCAGCCCCTGTTGGTATTATCACTCGTTCAAAACATAATATTTATAAACCAATCCAGAAACTCAACCTCAATGCCCAAACTCAACTCCACAAAGAACCTCATTCAATCATACAAGCTCTAAAAGACTCGGATGGGCGCCATGCTATGGCGTTGGAGTACTTTGCACTTTGCAAGAACGAGACATGGGACTTGGTTCCTCTTGACTCTAATGTGAATTTTGTCGGTTGCAAGTGGGTTTTTCGCATCAAGTATAATCTGGATGGCTCGCTTGACAAGTACAAAGCTAGACTTGTTGCGAAAGGCTTTCATCAGCGTCCCAGTTGTGACTTTGCTGAAACTTTTAGTCCGGTCATAAAGCTGGTCACGGTTCATACAGTGTTGACTATTGCCGTTTCTTCAGGTTGGCATCTTCGTCAAATTGATGTTAATAATGTCTTCCTTCAAGGCAAGCTGAATGAAGATGTTTTTATGGTGGAACAACCATCGCGATTTGTTGATAAGCAATTTTCGACTCATGTTTGCAAGCTTAAAAAGGCAATCTATGGGTTAAAGCAGGCTTCGAGGGCGTGGTACACTGAGTTACGCAACTTTCTTCTTCAGGTTGGTTTCGTTAATTTAGTGGCCGATTCTTCCCTCTTTATTTTTCGGTGGCATTCTACTATTATCTACCTTCTAGTGTATGTGGATGATATTATTATCATTGGAAGTAACAAAACTACTCTTGAAAGTATGATTCTGCGTCTGTCAAGACGTTTTCCCTCAAAGATTTAGGTGATCTTCAGTATTTTCTTGGTGTTGAAGTTCATCCTCATTCTAAGGGTCTGTTTCTGAATCAACACAAGTATATTCTTGATGTCCTACACAAGGCTAACATGGCTGGTTCAAACTCCATCTCCACGCCAATGTGTGCTTCGTCTGTGTTACAGAAATTCTCAAGCACGGTTCTTGATTCTCCGACTGAGTATGATGCTTTGCTTGGCAGTTTACAGTATCTTTCCTTGACCCGACTTGACATTGGGTTTTCGGTCAACAAATTATCTCAATTCATGCACTCTCCTACTTTAGTTCATTGGAGTGCGCTAAAATGCTTGTTGCATTATCTCAAGGGCACGGATGATTATGGTTTAGTTATTAGTTGTGTTTCTCCGTTGTCGCTTCATGGTTTTACCGATGCTTATTGGGCTGCAAATAAGGATGATTTTACGTCTACGACTGGATACTTAATTTATCTTGGTGCTACTCCTATTTCTTGGAGCTCACGCAAGCAAAAGACTGTTGCTAGATCATCAACGGAAGCTGAGTATCGGTCTTTGACGGACTCTTGTGATGAGGTTGTTTGGGTTACTTCGTTACTTTCGGAACTTGGTGTTCGTCTTGCACGTCCACCAGTCTTGTATTGTGACAACATGGGAGCTACTCACTTAAGCGCTAATCTTGTTTTTCATTCTAGAATGAAGCATGTTGCGTTGGCATTCCATTTTGTTCGAGAATTAGTTCAAAATGGTCATCTTCGGGTTACTCATGTGTCCACGGATGATCAACTCGCTGATGTCTTGACAAAACCACTTGCTCATCCGAGATTTCATACGTTGGTTTCCAAGCTTGGCCTTTGTAATCCGACGTCCAGCTTGCATGGGCATATTAGAGATAATTAGATTATATTTTAGTTTATATTCTATGTAATGTTATCTTTTATTTTAGGCAAGATATTGTCATATTATTTTATATCCTTTAGTAAAAGATTGTGCCTTGTAGCTCAAGGACATGATCTTATGCAACTATATATATTGTGATCTTCTCAATCAATAATATTATCAGCCTTCTCATAAACCTAATATACATATGTATACTCATGGATATAAATTTCTATCCATAAATATGCAAAGTGATAATACATAAAGTTCTAGCTATCTATAAATATATTATCCATAAATAAAAATAGGATTTTTCTAATGTGTGTCCATGGGCACACATTTAGAATTCTAATCTTGGTAAATTTGGATTTTGTTTATTAATTTTGATTTTTTTAAAAGGGTTCATTATTTCAATTTAGGGAATAGTTTTGAAATAATTTCTCAAATTATCAAATTAACACTTTTATTGTGTGTCCATGGGCACACATTAGCCCAACCAATAAAATCTTTGCCTCCAATTCACAAACAAGATATTATTTATTCTTTTGTGAAACACGCCAATTATATCTGATCTTCAAGATATAGATTTCTTTCATTTGTTGTTTTAAGTTGGTTGACTATGTGTCTTCACTATTCCCGCGATATCAACTTCATAGCTTCGACACATCGTCAACAATTTTTTTCTCCTTTTTTTCTTCCATCTTGGTTTTTCTTATGTTATTTTCTCCTTCTCTTTCATTCTTGAAACTCTCTATGACCAAACAATAAATCTATGGTTTTATTCCTATCAAAACCTAAAGTAATGTCAGCAACAAATTAAAGTGGAATGCAATGTAAGAGAAAAGAATGAATAACATAAACATGTATAATGGGAACCTCGGTTAGCCAACTAGCTAAGCGAGCAAAACCACTACCTTCTAGCTTCTCACTTGAGAGGATTTGATCAGTACTTGCCAACTTTTTATTGATGATTTATGTGAGTACACGGTAACTCGAAATCAAGCGTTAGACTTCCCTAATAACCTTGATTCACTCATGTCTCGAACTACAATGACCTTTAATTAACTTAAGACTCGCCTATGCACTCTCCTATATTTTCTTTCTTTCATGTCTCTGTAAAACGCACACTCTTATAATCTAGGAAGACTTTCCGATTCATAGAAGAACTCGAACCAGTATGGTTCCACCGATTCCCCTAGTAACTTAACCTAATTTACCAAGAAACTAAACTAAATTACATAGTAAATCGACTGCATACTTTAACCAACGTAATCTTATACTTTCTTCATGCTAGAGAAGATTAATATTCATTTCCCTTTTTGAATTGAATGTTGCTTTAACCAACGTAATCTTATATTTTCTTCATGTCAGCTAGCTTCTATAAAGAGTATTGGCATATCATTGGTCCAGATGTTATTAAAGCAGTCAAAAACTTCTTCTACTCAGGAAAAATACTGAAGTAACTTAATCAAATGTTAATCATTGATCCTACTACCAAAACGTACTCAACTAACTACTATAGACTTATAAGTCTGTAGAGCACAAATTATAAAAAGCATATGACCAAATAATTTGGGAATTTCTTTTCCATACTCTTAATAAGTTCGGTTTTACCAACAAATTTATTAACTGAATTCGCGAATGCACCGAAACAGTGTCATTCTCAATTTTGGTTGATAATGGCCTGACTGACTAATTTGTCCCTAAAAAAGACATGCGTCCAGACGATCCCCTATCCCCCTACTTATTTATCGTCGCAACAAAAGTTATTGCAAGGCAATTCCATGCTCACTATAACGAACCTAAAAGTGAAATTGGAATTCAGATTTCCAAGGGAGGGACCAAAATCCCCTTCTTGGTGAGAAAGAGTACGTACGTACGTGGCTAATGATGTGTGTGCTACCAAAAAAAAAAAAGAGTACGTACGTGCCTAATGATACACCATAAATTAAGCAAACTATATGCATGCAAAATGAAATATAAAATATTATAATAGGATACATTATGATTATGAAACAATATATTTTCCAAGTAGATCCAATTAATATATCAAACAAATAAATTCATTACAGCATAGTAGCATAATCAAATAAAGAATAATTCATGCAACGAACATGGAAACATGTTTGCTCAATAAAAAACAACCCTTGTTAATTCTTTTTGGTTCTACGTACACTAGTTCAACGATTTGAAGTATTATTTACATCATCTAGCTTCGTACTTATATAAGTTATAGTGAGTTATATTTGAAATAGTTTCTCCATATTAGGACGTTTATGTGTGTAACAAGTTTTTTTTTATGAAAGTTGAAGTTGCTGAACCTTCACAATTTAACGTTAGTTGCAATTTTGTTCATGTGAATGCCAAGTACCCCTTACATATTTTTCCATTCAAGATAATTCCGAGTATATGAATGTACAATAATAGTCCAAGATCTAAACAAAAATTCAAAAAATATGTATCACAGAAGTCCAGTTCTCGTTTCTACAAAGGCAGTCAAACTAGCGGGACGGTCACCGAGGGCTGCCCGAACAAGGCCATCTCCAAATGAAAATCCGCCACGTGTACTATACGGTCAGCCAATCCACCGTTTGAGAAAATACGCTTTTGCAGACAAGTCTGACAAGGGCGCCGAATGTTTCAACTCCAACGCATGACTTCCGTCCCCAAAATCCCGCCACCGTCCTCGCGTGCCACCCACTCGCACACGATCTCACATTCTCAGCTTGGCGTATGGGGCCGAGTCTCGACTCGCCCCTCTTCCATCTCAGCCAACTCGGAGCCACTCGTTCCGATCCCTGAAGACGACGATGTCGACGGCCTCCTCTCCCTGCTCAGAATCCGCTTCAACGACAGCAGCCGGCTCGTCGGCGACTTCAACCCCTGACCCGCGGGCGAACTCGGCCCCAAATCGTCCGAGTTACCGAAGCTGAAACTCGCGCTCCTCGTCGGCACCTCGATCGAGACTCCGATTATATCCATACCCTTACTCCTTCCGCCGAAAGACGACGATGTTGACGGACCCGGTCGGGGATCGGCATTCAACTCGGAGCTCGAACGGGACTCGCGATGAGTCGACTCATTCCGATTCGACTCGGTCAACTCGACCTCATTATCCTCCATCCTCACCGAAAAGTCTCCGTCGACGGGGGTACGGCAGAGAGGGCAGGTGGAGTGGGAGTGGAACCACATATCGATGCAATCCACGTGGAAGCTGTGATTACATTGCGGCAAGCGACGGCCCTTCTCGCCGTCCTCGAATTCGGACAAGCAAACGGCGCATTCTTGAACGCTCTCGTCCTCGCCATCGGCGGGGGATTTGGGGGAGAAAGTGAAGGTGGGGAGGGATTTGAGGACGGCGGGGTCAAGTCCGCCGGAGGGGAAGGAGGAAAGAGGGAGGTTGGTGGTGGGGTCCACGTAGAAGACGAGGTGGGTGCGGCGATGGCGGAGGTGGGAGCGGCGCCGGGATCGGAAGAGGTACCATCGGGCGTAGATGTGGAGGAAGAGCATGAAGACAACGATGGCGAAGAGGACGAAGATTGCAGCGAGCATGATCTTGCCGCTGAGCGCGTAGCGGCTATCAGTCGGCGTCCGGTACCGAGTGTCTTGGTTGCCACCGATGGTGTTCATCGGTGGCCAGAATGGGTGGCCGTGGTCGTTGTTGCTCATCGGCGGAGACTAGGGATGTGAAGAGATGAAATTAAAAAATGGAAATGTGGAGGAAAGAGGAGTTTGTTTGGGGTTTTTTAAGGCTGTCACGAATAAGCTAGGACGAGAAGAAGAGTGGTGGTATGGTAAGGTGTGGGAAAGTGGAGGGTAGTCGTAGGAAAAGGAGTAACGACCGAAAGAGTCAAGGTCTTGAGACTTGATTGCATGATATGTTTAGGCAACCACCGATTTTAAACGATGTAATAGAGAAATACAACCACTATGTATACATCAATTAAAAAAAAATTATTGTCTTTTGGCTCGCCCAGTTCGATCGATCGGACACCGCTCTACATCCAAACCGAGTATTCGTGGCTCTATTTGGGGGGACTCTCCCAATATCTCCTGTCAGTGGGAATCTCCTGAATAACACTTTTTTTTTGGTCGAACCTCCTAAATGATTTGAGATTAACACATACAAACATCGATTTTGCCTACTAATTAATTTGCATCATATGTAAACCGACCAAAAGCTCTTCACCACCAAGATCAAAATTTCTCTTCAAATCATAAATTCCAAATGCTCCTTAATTTCAAATCATAAATTTCAAATCCAACCAATTATATTATTCCCGTAATCTTTCTCTTTACTTCGAGCTTAAAGTCAACAATGGGGATTTTCAACATCAAAAGGCCCTTTTAGATGCTTTAGAAATCCTAGAATATCATAGAAGTAATGAAAATAAAAAAGGAAGAACCAGCACCAATTTCTTTCATGATCTAGAGCAGTGGCGGATCTAGGGGGCATGGGTGGGCAGCCGCCCCCCATCTCGCCAGAGAGTAGTGAGGAAGTAGTGGGAGCGGGGTTGGCGGAGCGGGGCAAGCTGTGCGAGGTGAGGGAATGGAAATGGACGACTAGACGAGGTCTGGCGGAACGTCATCGATCGGTCAATGAATTGCAGGATTTGCAGATGCGAAAGGATAGATCGAGTTGGGGAAAAAAGATTAAACGACACCGTTTAACTTTAAAAACAGATTATTATTATTTTTCAGTATTTTAAAAAAGTCTAATGGGTTGGTCCAGGCATCCAGCCCAATATGCAAGTAGTCAAGTACACTTTCATACAATATATTTCATACAATATATTTTGGCCCTTTCATCTTAGTGCACCCACATTTTTCATAATAAGGCACCTATATAAAAAAAATTTGCAAAATTTACAAACCTTGCCCTAAAAACAATTCCACTCATCTCCTTCCCTCCTCTCCCTCCCTCCTTCACTCTCTCCAATTCAACACTCAAATTTCTCAAATCTCCACAGCATTCCATCAAATTTGTACAAGGAAGGCAACCTAAACATCATTCCATCAACAATATCAAGTTTAATGTAAGTTAGCTTCTTAAATTTGAGTTTATTTTGTTAAATTTCAGATTTGAATGTGTTAGTTAGGGTTTTTGATTTAATGTTGTGTTTTAGCATGAAATGGGGGGATTAGTAAGCTTAAGTCTCAAATATTATGTAAAAATGGCGCGGAATTTGTATGAGGTTCGATTTTGCGGGAATTTGGGGTGATTTACGGCAGCTTCGAACGGCCATGGCTGGCTCGCGTTGAAGAAGACGACGACCTCGGCCGTTACGGCCGAGGTGCGTCCGACCGTTACGGCCGAGGTGCGTCCGGCCGTTACGGCCAGAAGACTTCTGGCCGTAGAGGCCAGAACTCTTCCGCCTTTTGGTCGATTCTGTACTGAAAAATCTGTATTGTCCCTTCTGTATTGACCCTTGTGATTAACTATTTCAGATGGGAGACAGGTCGACTCGTCATCGTCGCCGAGATGCATTGAGAGAGGCTGTGTCGCAGCCAGATCCTCAGATAGAGGGACTAGACGACGTACATGACGAGCCGGTGGACCAGGTGCAGGCTGCGGCTCCCTCGGACCAGGAGGTTCGTCGTGATTATAGTTCTATGTATACTAGGCAGCGTCGACGGTGCACTTCACAGCCAGTTATTATTCATAGTGCCGAGCCGGAGGATGAGGCAGTAGAGGATCCGACGTCGACGCACGGGAGTCAGGCTCGACGGTCGAGGACTGCGAGTCATTCTTCACGGTCTCGCGCTAGAGGTCGAGGTCGGACTCAGGCCGAGGCTACAGGCGGTGGAGTTGATGCGACTCCAGCTACTCCTTCGTCTAGCCAGGGACATAGGAGACGCGCCGGCGGGATGAACATTTATCCGTTTCTGACCGGTCCTGTACCCGGTGTCCCGCAAATACCGGAGTTGCTACTTGGATTTGAGGAGCATGTCGCCCACCACATCTATGCTGGCCGGGTACGTTATTTATCTGTACACTTTTATTAACCTCCTTTTATACGTTTGATCTTATTTGGATTATTACTGCATAGGAGCGGGTTGGGTTTAGGATTCACGGACGTACTTCCCAGCTATCTAGATGGGTGCCAGCTGGGGAGGGCGGTTGGGTTAACATAGTTAGGCATAGTGGACTTGCTCATCTACAGGACCTCATGTATAGCCACATTCATACTCCGTTGATTGTGGCATTTCTCGAGCGATGGCAGCCAGAGACGAGCTCGTTCCATATGCCTTGGGGAGAGATGACGATCACGCTGCATGATGTGGCACTTATCCTCGGTTTGAGGATTGATGGAGATGCAGTTATTCTTCCGCCTAATGAGCGGAATTTTAAGCAGGGAGAGTTGAGGGAGCTGCAGAGATCACAGTTTCTTGGGATGTTTGGGTTAGATGAGGAGTGGTTCAACAACAATTATGATAAGGGAGGGTTCACACATTCAGCTTTGAAGGACGTATGCGAGAAGCGGATTCTTGAGCGGGCTGTTCCGAAGATTCCAACAGCGGGTTTTTTGATGTTTCTGCTGGCGTCCACATTATTTCCAGACAGGTCACAGCATCGGATTCCTCTTTCATATATCGCCCTAGTGCGAGATGTCATGGAAATGGATGACATGTCATGGGGTTCAGCCGTGCTGGCTTATTTGTATCGAGGGCTCAGTGAGTGCACACGATCGGGCACCTGTCAGATGGGTCTTTGTACCACACTCTTACAGGTAAGTGATTGTTTGTACAATGTCAATTATGTACATTAAGGAAGTTTATAATTCTCTTATTATTTCTATGTAGGCTTGGATCTTCTTGTACTTTCCAGCCTTTCGCCCTGCTGACGATCCGGATTGGGGAGGCCGTGCACCGTGGGCCGCGAGATGGGGCGATGGTGGATCACTTGATGCTATGCGCAACTTCAGAGCGGAGCTAGATCATATGACTGCGACAGCTGTAAGTACATAGAAAATGCAACTTATAAATATTGTTTTGTTTAGGTTATAATCTATATTAAAACTGTTATGCTTTAGGTTGATTGGTCGCCATACGGAGTGTTAGATTTCAGTGACACTCTAGCCGCTTCACGTTTCCACGGCGTGATATCTGTTCTTGATATCTCAGAGCCGTACATGCCTAATCGAGTCGCTAGGCAGTACCACTGTGTGCAGCAGATACCACGTCCACCTATCCTGCCTCGCACTGCGACACGACTAGCAGGCGGACGGAGTTACGTAGTGGAGTATGATGCGTCTCTGTGGGTTTGGGATGCCCAGAACTTCCACTCCATTACTTTAGATCTCATGGGACCTCCAGTGACGGATGACTCGTCGGCTTCTTCATCAGATTATATGTCGTGGTATGAACCTCGTACTCATATGTACGTGAGTCCACAGATTGGAGAGCAGATCTATTTATAGTGCATGCAGCGTGCTGTGGGTTATCTTACACCATTCGCTATGACCGAGGATCGAGATCTGTGCGAGGCCATCAGGAGGTCTATGATTGATCTAGGAGGACAGTGGCCCCGCCAGAGGCCGGCCAGGGGAGTGGTCATGGACGCCACGATGATGATGATGATGATACTGCCCTTTGATTTTTATGTTGTTTTGATTATGATTGCTATGACTTATCTTGTATTTTCGTACTTGACGTTTGGATATTTTCAGACTTGGGTTGTATTTTCGTACTTGACGTTTAGATATTTTCAGACTTATGATGTTTATGTTGTATTTTCGTATTTGACGTTTGGATATTTAATTACTTGGTTTGTATTTTCGTACTTGACGTTTAAATATATGTCATGAACTTGGTTCAACTAGATTTTGTACTCTTTTTTTATTTTTAGAAATTGGTCAATTGACTATCTTTTTCTTATGATTGAGTGAAGAAATGGGTAAAGGAGAAAGGCTTTCATTTAATTTCTCACCTAACTCAAGAGTAAAGAAAAGCTTCAAATTCAAGCTTTCACCCTAAAAATTCTAAGTAGTCTTCCTACTCTTTAATTTTTCAAAATGGCAAATGAGGAAGACAACCGTTTACCATTTCCATATTTCTTCAAGATCATTCTATTCCCCAACCTCTAGTCAAATGGTTAGAAGCATAATATCATTTTTAAAAGGTCCAGAATATTCCACTAAAATTCTTAAGCAGTTTTTTAGCTTACATCCAACCGTTACGGCCAGAGGCGCTCCGGCCGTTACGGCCGGAAGCGCTCCGACCTTTACGGCTAGATAGTTACAGAAACCAGTTTGCAGAACCAAATATAGACAGTTTACATAAACCAGTTTACAGAACAGAAAAAACAGACAGTTTACAGCTTACAACAGACAGTTTGTCATCCTATTGAGTTGTCAAATCAAGCCTAACATGATTGCCATCACCCTTGAACAAGTTCATAAGGTTTTGGATTTCATGTAGTAGAAATAGTGCACTATTATCACAATGAAGCTTCCATTGTGAACAAATATGCGGCAACGGCGAGTCGTCCGAGAAAGACACCTACAATAGTACGACATTGTATAAGTATGAAGGTCTTTAAACATGTATACATGGATGCTTTAATAAATTTCTCTTACCGATATATAATGAGCTTCCTTTGGCAAGAAGCAAATTGAAATTACCCCATTGTCCAACTTGCCGGTCCTCGAAACTAATGGAAGGTAAGTTTGATTAATAGTCTTCCCCAAACATGTCAAAGCACAACTGAATGCCATTGCAACCAAGGAGCCCATCTCAGGAAGTGTAAACCAATAATCGATGGGGGCGAATCCATTATCAAAGAAATTAAGTCTTTGCCTCATTCTTTCAACTGTATGCTCATAGAAACTACCCCTGAACCACCCTTCATGCTCATTGAGCGTATTAATCATGCTTTGACGCACTTGCCTCCAATTTTCTTGAGTGATGCCAAGAGAGTGTGCAACAGCTCTATAACCACAATTTCCGTCCGGCGCAATGTATGAAAAACCAGTGAAGTATGGCCTCATACACAAAGGGAGCTCATCCATGTATGGGAAAAGTGCTCTGCGGGTGGGCGGTGTCAGGGGTGTTGGTGGAGTCTGGGGCACCCTTCGAAGTATACGGTGTCAGGGGTGTTGGTGGAGTCTGGGGCACCCTTGAAATAGTTGGTGAATTGGGGGTTCTCGGGTGTGTTGGTGGCTTGCCTCTTGGTTTCTTTGGCGGCGTTTCATTTAACTCCTTATCAACATGCTCCCAATCACTAAGAAATCTTTTGTTAGGGCTATTCTTGGGCCGCCCCCTATGCTTCTTCTTCTCAGTTGCCGGTTCTCGCGCAGTGGTCATCTCGGGGTAGACTATACCATATACAACATTGGCACAATCATGTTGTAGATCGGCAGATATTTGTGGGAATGTGTTCTTGTAGAAGTCATCCATTAAACATTTTGCAACTCTGCCATTGCACCCTTCAACATCCTCGTTTTGCACTACTCTCTCTATGTCAAGGGTCCTCCAAAAAACGTGCACTGCAGTAAGAGGAATGGGAACCTCTAGAGTCACATACCGTGCAATAGTATGGAAACAAGGCAAACCGTGTGTCACCGGTCTAGTACATGTACACCTCATGTCAAAAGACACACCTTCGCCCTTACGATACTCTTCTATCAGAAACTCCATGCACTTGTCAGAAACAACGTACTTCAAGTGCTTAAAAACATCAACTGCGACCAAATGAGACCGCGTCTTTAGACGACATGCATTGAAGGAGGCCCTTATGTTATTCACTTGGATCTCTAGTGATGTATGGAATAGGCTAAATGCTGTATCTAAACGGTTGTTTGCAGTCTCAATCCAATGTTTCAAGGATGAGTGTTGTGCTTCTACCCTGCAATTCAAAATAACTATTAGCTCCCAAATGTTTAAAGGATGAGACCATATACCGTGTTGTCTTTTAGGGAATAGATGTGCATACATGTTTGTTGTATTACACTCAAATGTCAATACTGTGTCTGTCCAAGCAGAAACAAATCTTGTCCTGTATGGATCAAGCCATTGTTTTCTGACATATTGCAGAAGACGCGATCACATAGACCATTTTATTTCTAGCCTTGCCAACTCCCTTTCATAGCCATCTATTGTCGTTTCCTTAAACAATACCCAAAAATCATTCGAAAAGTATTTTGCACTTGTTGCATTCTTCATTAGAGGCTTTGCTCTAGCTTCAATATTCTTCTCAATGTGCCGCCTACAAAGAAGGCGCTTCGATCTCGGAAACATCTTATCCAATGGATTCATCAAAGCCAGCTCACGATCTGTCACCAAACAGGTAGGCTCAATCTGCGCGAATGCACAAAGCTTTTGAAGTTGTTCCACGACCCAAGCAAAGTTTTCCTCCCTCTCAAAGGCCAAGAAAGCTCCGGCTACAGTGTAATTCAGCCATGTTGAGGTAAATCCAACAATTTCTAAGAAAGGCATACCGTACCTGTAGATTTAGGAAAGGATTAGGGGGAGATTTTAATTCTGTTTAAACCAGCCGTAACGGTCAGAGGCTCTCCAGCCGTACCGGCCAGAGGCTCTCCAGCCGTACCATCCAGATGCGCTCTGGCCGTAACGGCCCGATACAATCTGGCCGTTACGGCCATGTTCAACAAAATCTAGATTTGATTCATAATAAGTGCATAAAAACTTAAAAACGAAGTGTATGACTTACTTGTTTGTAGCGTATGTGCAGTCGAGTACTAAGACGTAGGGAAATGCCTTAAGAAGTGATATCGAATCAGGACCGGCGAAGAAGACGTCACTAATCCGATTGCTTTTATCATCTAATATTTGCTCCATGAAGTAGTTGTTTTCCTTAGCTCGGAGGAACAACTCTTGAACAACAGTTCGCCCCTCTAGACCAGCCTTCTTTAAACCATATCTTGTTGTGTAGATCTGTTTCTTACTCGTGAAGTTCATTGGGAAATCTTTCAATGCCACTGCAATCTGGGTCGGGGTACAATTGCTTGATGACATCGACTCCACCAACTTCAACTTTTGGCCGGTAAGTCTTCCAGCGAGTGCATGCCCATGCAAACTGGAATTTATCCTGTGGTTGTGAATTCCATGCACAACCTCAATCCTCCACGATCCTCTTGGACCTTCAATACAAGTCACTGCAAACTTGCAACCACATTTCTTGGACTTAATGGTCTCTTGGACATCCTTTACTTCCCTTCTCTTCGGGGTGTAAACCCCTTCCCTCTCGCATACCAACCAGGTCTTGCCAAGCTGACCAAATAATGTAGACTTCTTTGTCCTCCCAGTTCGAATGCACATGTTATTTTCAATACCTGTTGTCTTAACCCACTCTATGGCCTCCTCTCTACTACCAAATATCCTATCTGTGGTAAATAACTTTGTATAGTCATCGGACTCTTGCACCACCTCCTCCACGGGTTCCAGAAACCGTGGCATGCCGCTCAAAGATGGAAGCCCACGCCTCGCCAGTGAATCCATCTGTGTATAATCAGTACTGTACTGATCGGTATTCATCTGAGCATACCCACTGTAGTACTGATCGAGACACATCTGAGAGTATCCACCCCAATCACTTGTAGCTGGCATCTGACTTGGATGCATTGACGGATACCCACTACTATACCAATCTCCAACAAACGGAATCGGTTCTGACTGCACCTGGGGACATCCATAAACAGAATTGTTGTATGCGGGATCACTCTGTCCATCTTCGATCCTCAATGCATCAAGCCCAATGTACACTTCATTATCTTCCTAAAAAGATTAAAACAAAGCTTAAGTACGATTCTGTAAAATATAGCCGTAACGGCCAGAGAGTGCCAAAGCAGTACCGGCTGGAGCACCTCCAACCGTTACGGCTGGGAAGCACTTGGCCGTAACGGCTGGGCACACTCCGGCCGGTACGGCTGAACGCTGTCTGGCCGTTTCTTCATTTCAAAAATCGAATCTTTTTGTTCAAGAACACTTCGAAGTTCTAAGACAAAAGTTACGATCTTTTGTCAACAAAGTAACATTGTTTAACCTAGTTTTTTACTAATAATTATATACATTTGCATTAGGGGTGAGCAAAAAATACCCGATCCGTTGATCCGATCCGCGATCCGGCCTATCCGATCCGATAATATCCGGATCCTAATGGATCACAAAATTTTCTATCCGTATCCGATCCGATCCTGGAATTTTTTCCGGATATCCAGACCGGATACGGATCGGGGTTTTGAAGCAACCGAATATCCGATACTATATATATTTTTTGGAAAATACACATTAATACTAAGTAACATATGTGTTTTAATGAGTATTTTGTAAAATTTCAACTCATCAAGGGTTCAATTTTCCTCAACCATGTAAACTTTCTCTCAAAAATTAAACGGATCGGCGAATATCCGGTTCCGATATCCGTCAATTATTCATATTAGTTGGGACAAAATCAAAAATAGTAGAATTATTTTTTCAAAATGGATAGTTCGGATATCCGCTGCCGGATATCCGTTCCAAACGGATACTTCTTACCGGATATCCAACAAATAATGGATCGGATACGGATCGAGGTTTTAAGAAAAAAAATTACTGGGTATCCGGTATACCGGACCGGATCAGATCGGATATATCCATTTGCTCAGCCCTAATTTGCATATTCAATACATGCAAGATTAAATACGCTCTTTTTTTTCTACTTTAAAACTATCTTTAGATAAATATGTAGTTTTATACAATTTTTTTCTTCCAAATATAGTAGAGTGGAGTAGAGTGGTGGAAGAAAGCAACTTGGAACAAACAAATAATACATACCTCATTATGGTTGATGTTCAAGGCTTGATCTTCTAAATCCATGAAATAATCTCCTTTGTTGTTCATGGTTGAAGATTGAAAACTATGGAGAAGTGTAATGGGTTTGGAGAAGTGTTGTGGGTTTTGGAATAGACATGAATGGAAGTGGTTGAGGGCTACGGCTATGGGGCATTAAAAAGGCTACGACAGAAAAGAGTTAAGGTAGTTGAGTGCATTTAATTCGTCGGTTTCAATAAACATCCAGCCGTTACGGCCCGAGGGACTCCAGCCGTAACGGCCCGAGGGACCCCGGCCGTAACGGCCAGATTGCTTCCAGGTTACGGCATGGAGCCCTCTGGCCGTTACGGCCGGGGTCCCTCGAGCCGTAACGGTTGGAGGGTGCGCTACTATGAACATAGTGGCTTTTCTGTACCATTTAATGCTCTGATAACAGTATACTATTTAATGTTCTGATGACACTATTATGAGCTTTTCTTGTGACAAGACCCATGCATGTATATCACATTGAGGGTAGACCAATTTTCAACCATAAAAGAAGACTTCCATCCATCCAACCTCAAACCCAAACCAGAATTCCATCTCCATCCATGGCTCCTAGGAAAGCATCATGTTCCTCGCGAACCTACACCATTACTCCACGCTTCATCAACTTCTCCATAGTGCTCGTGCAAGGTGCTAAGGAGAGCAGATCGGAATGGACCATGGTACCCGAGGGCACCCTACGAAACTTGATCATATCTTGGAGCCAATCTGGCGTGGGAGTACCACCAGGATATTGCCGCTTTTTCTTGAACGACAACGATATAACAGATCGTATGATAGCCAAAGAAACGGCCGCGCAGTTTCGCCTATTCGAAGGTGCTGAGATTCGGGCAGTCGATAATATTACGTCTGAGGATTAATGTTGTTTGTTGTTTTTTCATGTTTCGGCTTTAGAAGCAAGTGTTGTTTGTCATTTCGTGATTTAATAAGTCATATTTCGATGTTTTTTCATGTAGAAGCTAGTGTTGTTTGTATGTTCGTGGTTTGGAAGTAATGAAGTTGTTTGTTGTTTTTAAACTTGAGTTTGGTCATCTAATAGCGCACGAAAAATGGTAAGTTGAACATGATACATTTGTTTGGACTTTAACAATCCACCCAAAGATCCAAAATGGAATCATATAGAGACATACAACAATATATAAAGTATATAATACATACATACATACACTAACTTAAAGAAGCGAGTGAATAATACATACATAAAGTATATAATACAGCCATTCTGGCCAGATACGATCCAGCCGTAACGGCCAGACTGTGCCCAGCCGTTACGGTTGGAGCACGTCCGTCCATTACGGCTGGATCGTATCCGGCCGTAACGGCTGGGCACCCTTCGGCCGTAACGGCTGGAGGGTGCGCTATTATGAAAAAAGAAGGGTGCGCTATTCGGAAATGGCGTATATTTTTGGGTAGGAAGTGGGGTTAAATTTACATACAATTTTTTACAATAACCAGATTAGTTTCAAGAGGGTCCATTGAGCTGGTTTTCTACTTGAGTTTATTTGTTTATTATTGGTTAACATTATTATGCAGCAGGTGAAATGTTCATAATCAGATTTCATTTACTAGTATTTTTGTTCAACTTTTTTGGTCAAGTTTGTAAAATTTCAACCGTGAAATTAGAAGTGCATAAATTATCTCCTACATTTTTTCATATCATTTTTAAGATTCTTTTTGGGTTTTTTTAATATGTGTCGATGAATTTTATAAGAATACTTAGTAAGTATGATAATTGTTTGTTAATTTAATTTTTAAAGGGTTGGCCTATTTTAATTTAGGTAATAGTGTTGAATTAATTTTCAAACATATTAGCCGGATCCTTCATTTTTTTTTGTAATAATGTAATTTATCACGAATTTTCTAATGTGTGCACATAGACTAGAGGTTTCAAACGGGTCAGTCAGGTCGGGTTCGGGTTCGGTTATTTCGAGTTCGGGTTGAGTCGGGTTCGGGTCGTAACGGGTCACCGATCAAATCGGGTCGGGTCATTGCAGGTTGTTGGGCGGGTCAGGTTGACCTAACATGTCAAGAAAATTGATTTTTTTACAATTATTAAAATATTTTTTATTTAAAAAATGATATCTAATAATAAATCTATTATTTTTATATATTTTAATAATAAAATATATTATAATTTTCAAAATATATTATATATTCTTAAAATATAACAAATTGGGTTAACCCAACGGTTTTTTCGGGCTTGAACCCAACGGGTTTCGGGTCTATCGGGTTCGGTTTATTTTGGGTTTCAGGTTCAAATTTTCGAGTCTTGACCCTAAATTTTTCAGGCGGTTCGGGTCAGTTTTTTGGGTCGGGTCAGATTTTGACAGCTCTAAGATAGACACATAATAAAAATACTAATTTTGTAAATCTGGTAATTGTTTATTAATTTTTATTTTTTTAAAAGATGTTATAATTTCAATTTAGAGAATAATTTTAAAATAATTTTCAAAGTTAGCATTTTTAGTGTGTACCCATTATCATGGGCACACATTAGCTGAACCGAATTTATCACTATTCTTTTTAATTGGATAAAGTCAAGACATAACTGTGGAAACCCCCCCTCCCCAAGTAATCTTGGATCCGCCACTGATCTAGAGAGTTTATGGGAAAAAAAATCAATGGAATATATAGAAGGTGAGAACGACGAAGCAGGTGGAATCAGTATTCCCCAAATCGCACGAGCGTCAAGCGTAGACCTGTACAAAGTCGGGTTCGGGCCGGATCCGGGCCGGGCTTTGAACAAAAGTTATGCCCATTTGTCCGAGCGGGTTCGGGTCAAGCGGGTGATTCGGGCCGGCAAGGATGTCCAAGCCCGCCCGGACATCCGGACTCGGGTAGCCCGTCGGGACCCGTATATAAATTTATAAATAATTATTTTTTCATGTACATTAAAAAACTAGAAAATCCTAGTATTATAATTACACTATCTAACATTACTTAAAATTAAGATCGTATTTATGCTAGCTTTTTAGGTGACAATTCAAGGTGAAGAAACTATAATAATTAACTCTCTTTTGTACTAATTCTACAATCAATGGCCTCAATATATTTTTCGCAAACATATCTTTATTTATAAATATAAATATTTATTTTAAATATTTAATATATTCGGGTATTCGGGCGGGTTATCCGGGATATTCGGTCAAAAATATTGTCCGTGTCCCGCCCATGAATTCGGGCGGGCCGGGCTTATTTACCCTTTCGGGTTAGAATTCTTGTCCAAGTCCGCCCATTTTTCCGGGCGGGCGGTACGGGTTGGGCGGGTTAGTCCGACTTTGTTCAGGTCTAGTCAAGCGGGAGCTGGAAAAAGAATGAAAATCAAACAATAAGAGGTTAAATAAAATTTTTATTAAAAGAACTTAAATAACCAAATTACTCCCGTTTTAATGAAATAAGTTAGAGTATCAACCCTTTATCTCCTTGATCCAACGGTTCTGAGAGCTTCTTATTTTATAGGATAAGAAAGTATTTTATTTGAACCAAATTCTAGATTTCAAATAGTTAAAATCTTTAAAACTTTTCATAAAGCTGTCGAACATGACCTACCATATCCAAAAACATTTTGATCAGAAGTTCTGTCACATTATCACAATAATATGGCCTACTATGGGCTTGGTCATTTTTCATATGGGCCAGGCCCAGATTGGCAACATCAAGTCACTACACCGGAGAACAAGGCTCTGTACAAGCATTCCATCGATAGGCCACAGCCAGCGGATTAGCGGGGGCAAATATTTATTCTTTGTTTATGACACAAGTCACACAACCTTGAACTGAATTAAGTCCAACTGTCCAAGTCAAACAATTACTACATTTCCTTTAGTCATATTAGGTGTACTGCTTTTTCGCAAGAATTTGCACAGTATTCATATTTGTTTTCTCTTATCGGTGTAGTGGAGGATAAGTAGAAGGCTAGAAGGAGAACTCGTATTTGTTTTCTGTTACTCTGTTACTGGAGGCTAGTAGAAGCAGAACACTGTGTGAGCAGCCGAGCAGGCAAGAAAATCTTCACAGCTCTGATAATGGCGGACGCCGACGGTATAAAACACACCACTCTCAAACTCAACGGCGTCAACATGCACATCGCCGAGAAAGGCCAAGGTCCGGTGGTCCTCTTCGTCCATGGCTTCCCGGAGCTCTGGTACTCCTGGCGCCACCAAATCCTCGCCCTCTCCGCCCTCGGCTACCGCGCCGTCGCTCCTGACATGCGCGGCTTTGGCGATACCGACGCCCCCGCCGACTCCTCCAAGTACACATACTTCCACACCGTCGGCGATCTGGTGGCGCTCATCGACGCGCTCGGTGCCGACAAGGTGTTCGTCGTCGGCCACGACTGGGGTGCGGCGGTGGCGTGGTTACTGTGTTTGTTCAGGCCGGATAAGGTTAAGGCTCTGGTGAATCTGAGCGTCGCCTATGGGCGGCGCAATCCAAATTGCGCGCCGATAGTTGGTCTGAAGGCGCTTTACGGCGAGGACTATTACATGTGCAGATTCCAGGTTAGGGATTTTAACTCTTCTTTTTGTTTGATTCAGATTATATTCATATGAAATTGAGTTGGAATCATGATGAATCGGATTTTGAAGAAGTTTTCAATTTGGGGCTTCTGTTTTGGGAATTCGGGCAACGTACTGAGGTTTTAAACCGTCCCCCTTGATGCGATTATTCTAGAAAGTAGGTTTAGAAAGCAATCGCAAAGTTCGATTAGTGTTGATCAATCTGGATTTGGACATAATTTGTAGGTTCCTGGAGAGATTGAAGCAGAGATATCGGAAGCTGGTGGTGCTGAGAAGCTTCTTGCTAAATTTTTCCATTTCACAACAGCTGGTCCTCCATTCTTGTTGCCCAAAGGGGAGTGGTTCAAGGACATTCCTCCTCGCCCTACATGGATATCAGAAGAAGAATTCAACTACTATGTCACCAAATTCAATCAGAAAGGCTTCTCTGGTGGACTCAACTATTACCGTGCCTTCAATCTGTACTTCCTCCTCGCGCCCCATACTTGATTAGCATTTTTAATGCTTATAAAGATGTTGTCATAGAGTAACTTGATGAACTTGCTCTTTCTTGCAGGAACTGGGAGTTGTTAGCGCCTTGGGCAGGAGCACAAATTTTGGTGCCTGCAAAGTTTGTAGTCGGAGATTTGGACTTGGCTTTCCATATGCCTGGGGTTAAGGATCACGTTCAGAAGGGTGGGATGCACAAGGATGTGCCGTTGCTGAAGGAAGTGGTTGTGCTCGAAGGAGCTGGTCACTTCATTCAGCAGGAGAAGCCGGATGAGATCAACAAGCACATCTACGATTTCATCCAGCAGTTTTGATCCAGAAACTTGATCCATGGAAAGTAGGAAGCAATTAACCTGCTGCATCATCCATGTCTAATAATAAGAGTGTTTGGCTTGCGCTGCCGACGCTGCCGTATGATTCTGTTTTCCAAAAGAACACCCATTTCGTGTTACTTGTGTATTTTTCAGGGGTTGTTCCCTTGCACTTTATGTATGTGTTTCTAAGTTGGCTATACATTGGCGAGTCATCTTTCTTCTGTTTAATTACTTTTCTGTACAAATTTCAATTGGTAGCGACTCATTTCGTACCTTACTAAGGGAGTACAACAACCTCTCATTGATTTTAAACCTTCCACATTTTGTGCCTGGTAGACACATTTCTTAGCTTGTCAACTCTACTTAGTGGTGGGTTCGGTTCCAAGGAACCGGGGAACCGAACCGGAAAAAACCGGCGGTTCCGGTTCCGGAACCGGTGGAACCGGGGGTTGGCCGGTTCCGGTCCCGGTTCCACGTTCCTTGGAACCAGCGGTTCCGGAACCGGGACCGGAACCGCCGGTTCCACCCTTAAAAAAAAGAAAATATACCGTGAAAATTGTGAACCGCGATCGCGGTTTTGCAATTTTAATTTTTTTTCAATTTTTGTAAGGTTCGGAACCGAACCGGAACCGGAACCGCCTCGGAACCGGAAAAAACCGGAACCGGAACCGGAACCGCCGGTTCTGGAACCGAACCCACCTCTAACTCTACTTGGCTCTCTTGGGCTTAAACGATTGACTTTTTATCATTCCTTCGTATAAATGTAACAAAAATTACTTTTGCTTTAGCATAACTTTCTTAGTCCAAACCCTATTTTAGATACTTGTATCTAGTAGGAAAGAATATTATTGTGCATAATAGGATATCTTGTATAAGGAAAATTATATTTTTTTATGTAACTTGGCTCCAAGGAGTTCCCAATTTGAGGAGGGACTATAGAGATATCTGTATTAGCTAGGAGTTTATATGAGAAATGTTATGTTACTGTATTAGGCTTATAATTGACGTGGCAAGTCAGGAATGTTGAATTGACCAACAAACACATATAAATACTCTTGTAACTCTTTCTAACAAAAATAGGAGAAGGAAATACCGAGTTTATATAAGCTTTCTTCTTCTTCTCGATTCTTGTTCAATCCCGATCCCAAATTCTATACATAGCCTTGCTAGAGAACCATAGGGCTCGGCCGGCTCTAGGGGTCCGATTTTGGCCCCTCTTCCTCCCCTATAAATACGATAAGCTATCACCATGAAAATGTATGTTGTCTTGTTTGCATATCTGGACACACATTGACAGTTCTAGCCCCACTCTCTTTTTCCATTGTTATGAAAGTCTTGAAGGCAGGACTCGAGATTGAAGGAATAATTTGATAATCATTGAAGGAGGGGAGAAAAGACCCTAATTAGTACATTCTTGTCCAAAAATTTGCACTAACAATTGGAATTCATTACATTGGCATATTTTCATAATAATATGGCCATGCTATGGACTTGGTCATAATTTTATATGGGCCAGGCCCAGGTTGGAAACAACAAGCCCACTACACCAGCGACCAACGGTTCAAATAAGTTTCTTTCGGAACCACCGTTTACCTCTACGCCTTGCTATGTAAATTTTGCCCAAAAAAAGAAGAAAAAGTAATGGCTACGCAAAAGAAGAGTGATATTCTGATTAAAATTGATAAAGTTGAAATATGTGGATCGAATCAGTTTTCTGCTGTGAAGCACATCCGGTCAATTTCCACACCAGGAAACAGAAAATTCTGCGCGCATTAATGGTGTACGTACGTGATCATCTATTCAATTCGGCTCTATACGTGTGTACTAGATGATTTGAACAGCAGTACTAATATTTGTCGTGTTCTAGTGCAAGTGGAGGATAAGTAGAAGCAGATCGAACAGAAGAAGCGTGTAAGCAGTTAATTAAGCAAGGGAGAAGAAAATCTTTGTTTGTTGTATGCTAGAAAATGCACCGCGGCGGTACTAATAAAATTTGTTGTCTGCTAGTACTGCTAGTGCTAGCGCTGGCTCTGGCAATGGTGGACGACGATGGCATAAAGCACACTACTCTCAAAATCAACGGCATCAACATGCACATCGCCGAGAAAGGCGAAGGTCCGGTGGTCCTCTTCATCCACGGCTTCCCGGGGCTCTGGTACTCCTGGCGCCACCAGATCCTCTCCCTCTCCGCCCTCGGCTACCGTGCCGTCGCCCCTGACATGCGCGGATACGGCGACACCGACGCCCCCGCCGACGCCTCCAAGTACACCTACTTCCACACCGTGGGCGATCTGGTGGCGCTTATTGACGCGCTTGGCGAAAAGAAGGTGTTCGTTGTGGGCCATGACTGGGGGGCGGAAGTGGCGTGGCATCTGTGCTTGTTCAGGCCGGATAGGGTTAGGGCTTTGGTCAATCTCGGCGTTGCGTTTGGGCGGCGCAATCCAAATATCTCGCCGTTGGCGGCTCTCAAGGCGGCTTACGGCCAGGACTATTACATGTGCAGATTCCAGGTTACGGATTTTAAGGTTTTAAATTTGAAGGATATGTTTAATTATTCAATGATTAACGTTAAAAAAAAACATTCTAATGAGTGATGATTGCATGGAAACTAGTGAAACAATAAATGTCTTGTTTGATCTCAGCCACATCTAGATTATACATTTCTGGTATTCAATTCCTTTATCAGAATATATAGTAGTAAAATCAATCCACTGGGGTCAGATTTGCACACTAGCTTTAAGTATTCCTCTTATAGTGTGTGTACAGTACAGGTGAAATGTTTGAGTGATAGTTGTTGCTTTATAAAGGATAGAAAGGAAGGACAATGACAGCCATATTGTGTTAAAGAATAAAAGAATCATTTCCCCTAATAAAGAACAAATCGTATTAATTAGATTTCATGAGTATTTACATTTAGTCTTGGTGAATATATATATCTGGATTTGGATATTTTTTTAGGTCCCTGGAGAGATGGAAGCTGAAATAGCCAAGCATGGTGGGGCTGAGAAGTTTCTTGGGAAATTATTTGCAATCAGAACACCGGGTCCTTTGCTCTTGCCTAAAGGACAGTGGTTCAAGGAAATACTTCCTCGCCCCCCATGGATATCGGAAAAGGAATTCAACTACTACGTCTCCAAATTCAACCAAAAAGGCTTCACCGGAGGACTCAACTATTACCGTGCAATGAACCTGTACCTCCTCATCCTCGCCCCATAACATTTTATTACTTATCAAGTTGTTATCCTTAAGCAAATTGGATATGGAAAGTCCTAAATGGTATTTACTATTTTGTCAATTGGTTTTAGGTTGGAACTTCGATCATTGGACTCATATATTATCCCGTGATTTGTTGTACGTTATAGGGACTGGGAGTTGTCAGCAGCATGGACAGGAGCACAAGTTTTGGTGCCTACAAAGTTTGTAGTTGGAGACTTGGACTTGACTTTCCATATGCCTGGGGTTCAAGATTACGTTGAGAAGGGCGGGATGAGGAAGGACGTGCCGTTGTTGAAGGAAGTGGTGGTTCTTAAAGGAGTGGGTCACTTCGTTCAGCAGGAGAAGCCAGATGAGATCAGCAAGCACATTGCTGACTTCATCCACCAGTTCTGATCGAGAAGCTCGATCCATGGCTTGTAATAGGGTAGGTATAAGTAAATAACCTGGATCATCATCCATGGGTGGTATAAACAGAATGTTTGGTTTGCCGTGTGTTTCTGTTTGTCATTGGGTCTGTATTATGTACATTTATAAGGTCGCTAAAACTGGCTATAGAGGAGGCTTTGCGTTGTGTCGCCTCTTTTTTGCCCTTTGTTTTTGCTCCCCTACTAAATAAAAAAAAGTCACCGTTGGTATCTAAACGATTAAGAAACTCTCTACCAAAAAAACGATTAAGAAACTTTGAAGATGTAACTTGTAAGTGAATATAAAAAAAGTCAAATGAAGGCCATAAACTTTGAATATACGTGTATCATACATCTTATCCGCCGTAACATTTTTTTTATAGCTTTTGTTATAAGGGCGAGTAAATAGATATAATGGGGATGGCACCTAGGGATGGCAATGGGCGGGTTCGGGGCGGGGAATACCCTCCCCGTACCCATACCCATTTAGATATATGTTCTCCATATCCGTCCAATTATCCATCGGATAATAAAATTTATCCCCGTTCCCATCCCTGCCGGGTCCCCGTCCTCGTCGGGTATTCTCCATCCCCGCTTGATTTACCCATTTATAATCCCCGTCGGGGATTCCCCATCTCCGTTTGATTTTCCTATTTATAATCTCCGTCGGGGATTCCCCATCTCCGCTTGATTTCCCCATTTATAATCTCTAGCGGGGACTCCCCATCCCCGTTTGATTTTCGGGATAAAAAATAACCAAATTTGATTCCAATTTTTTTCTAAGTCATTTTCAAAGATAATTAGGGTTTCTTGACGAACGGGTTCCCCGGTGGGGATCCCCCGACGGGGATTTCCCATGGGGTTCCCCAATGGGGTCGGGTTCGGGTCGGGTGGTGGGGCGGGGACACCTATCCCCGTCCCCATGCCCATACCCTAGCGGGTAATTATTTTTCCCCCATCCCCACTAAAAATTCCACATCTCCGTACCCGTAATGGAGAATCCCCACGGGTAATGGGGAATCCCCGCCCCATTGCCATCCCTAATTGCACCTCGTCTAGTTCACACTTCAATTCTCAGGAAGTATAATTATCCCGAAAAGTCATCTTATTTTCTACATTTGATTGAGATTAGAGTTTTGAGAATTTATTTCCAGAAAGTTGTAATTTCCCCAAATTATAGGAATTACATCTATTTTACAAAGGTAAGTAAGTTTTACTTCCTATAATTTTAAATAAAAAAATCTTATTTGATTTTACCCTACAATAGTAAAAAAGGTTGTCTTATTTTCCATATCAATATAAAATTAAATAATCTTGACCAAACATAATTTTACACATTTCATTATTTTTTGATTCTTCGGAAGTAACCAAGCTTCCGGGAATTTAACTTCCATCATTGAACTAAACAAGCCCTAACTAGATCAGGATTGAAATATTCAATCCATATCCAGTAAGTATTATCTTACTCGATCGGATATCCGACATGGATATAAAAATAATCAAGTTACAACATTTCTAATAAACGTCATGGGAATGAGACCGGAATAATACCAGATCACTAGATATCCAATAGACAAAAAAAACTCATTTCGTATCGAATGCAATTAATTAAGTAAATCAACCAAATCAGATCGAAAAAATGGATATATTGAGTTATGAATATTTTGGGATTGGATTTTCGAATGAGATGATCTTGGTCACCCCTAAATTGTGATGAGAGAGGAATCTATTGTTTAGGAAGAGAATCGAAATCTTTCGGATCTAACCGTTGTTTTGCAAGAGAGAACTAGTGAGGGATCTATTGGCAACATCAATCCCACTACGACACCACGGAAAAAATAGATTTATAAACTCGCTCACCGAAATAATAAATCTTTTAAAAATATAAAAATAAAAAAAAGTTAAAAATAGAAAAAAAAATTAATCTTAATTCTTTATTTATTACTCCCTTCGTTTCAAAATAGTTGTTCTTAAAGCTATTTTTTCTTGTTTCAAAATACTTATTCATCTAACTTTTTTTTTCATTTATACCCTTATTTATATCCTACATTACACATATCCCAAAATTTATTTTTTAGTTGAATTTCTCAAAGTGTACTTATAGGGATAGTTTGGGTAAAAAAAATTCCTTAATAATTGTGCAATTTTATTTAAGATTAACTATTTTAAAACGAAGGGAGTAATTAATAGCCAAGATTTCAAAAAAAAAAAAAGTAACTTCACCTTAGCTAGCTAAACTCACCAATCCCACTACGACACCAGTATCTCACGGCTCCACCGGCTACGTCATTCGGTCCAGTGGAGGACAAAATATCGAAGAAGAGTGCGTGAAGTTCAAATTAACAACATGTGGAGGGTGGACCCAATCAGTTTGTATGGTGTGTTAGATCCAATCAATCAGTCACGTGTACATCTGTGAACTGTTGGATTGAACTGGATAGCAGTACTAAATTACTAATCACGATAGTGCTGCTAGCGGGTGAGTAGTGGAAGCAGAACAGAAAATCTTTACAACCCTCTGGCAATGGCGGACGCCGCCGACGGCATAAAGCACACCACTCTCAAAATCAACGGCATCAACATGCACATCGCCGAGAGAGGGGAAGGTCCGGTGGTCCTCTTCGTCCACGGCTTCCCGGAGCTCTGGTACTCCTGGCGCCACCAGATCCTCGCCCTCTCCGCCCTCGGCTACCGCGCCGTCGCCCCCGACATGCGCGGATACGGCGACACCGATGCCCCCGCGGAAGCCTCCAAGTACACCTACTTCCACCTAGTGGGCGACCTGGTGGCGCTCATCGACGCTCTCGGCGAGGAGAAGGTGTTCGTGGTGGGCCACGACTGGGGGGCGATAGTGGCGTGGTATCTGTGCTTGTTCAGGCCGGATAGGGTTAGGGCTTTGGTCAATCTGTGCGTCCCGTTTGGGGCGCTCGGGAAGTGGAATCCCGATCGATCGCCGGTGGAGGATCTGAGGGCTTTTTTCGGAGAGGACTATTACATCTACAGATTTCAGGTTAATGAGGAATTGTTTTTGAATCTGATTCAGGTTAATGACTATTACATCTGCAGATTTCAGATTAATTAATTTGTAGGTCCCTGGAGAGATGGAAGCAGAGATATCCGAGGCCGGTGGCGCTGAGAAGCTTCTTGCTAAATGTTCCCAATTCACAACACCTGGTCCTCCTCTCTTGTTGCCCAAAGGGGAGTGGTTCAACGACATTCCTTCTCGCCCTACATGGATATCAGAAGAAGAATTCAACTACTATGTCACCAAATTCAATCAGAAAGGCTTCACCGGTGGACTCAACTACTACCGTGCCATTACTCTGTACAATTAATTCTCTCCCCCCTTTCCTTTATTAGAATATTTATAATTATAATTAAACTCATTCAACCAACTCGTTCAATAATACCATTATCTCTCAGCAATATTATAGCTTGACATATTATGAAAGCTTGATCGAGCATAATTTATATATATGGTTGGAATGTTGTAGGAGTTGGGAGTTGATAGGAGCGTGGAAGGGAGCAAAGGTTATGGTGCCGACCAAGTTTGTAGTTGGAGATTTGGACTTGGTTTATCATTTGCCAGGTATCCAAGACTATCTTCACAAGGGAGAGATGCACAAAGATGTGCCTTTGTTGAAGGAAGTGGTTGTGCTTCAAGGAGTCGGTCACTTCCTGCAGCAGGAGAAGCCAGACGAGATCAACAAGCACATCTATGATTTCATCCAAAACTTCTGATTCCTCATAAAACTCTTATCAGTGGATAACGTCTATGCTGACCTGTTGTATTGCTGTAATGTGAAAATGAATAATAAGAATCATGGCTTGTTGGTTGTTTTCAGTTCATATCTATTATTTGCGTGTAACACATGCATTGCCAATCATTATTTGACTAAGCATAAAACTTTTGCGAAGATTAGGAAAAGACTCCAAGGCTGGCAAGGCCGCTTTCTCAACGCATTCTTTTATTTGGGGAGGCAGAAAAAGTTGAAGATGTATCCATTTAGTTGGATGGGATGAAATTTTCAAGTTGAAAGATTGTGGTGGTTTAGGCATCCGGTCCATGAAAGAGTTCAACCTCGCTCTTGGGGGTAAACTTAGTTGGCGCTTTCTTACGGAGTCTACTAAGCTTTGGGTCGAAGTTTTAAGGGCTAAATACATAAGACCCTCGATGAACAATGCAATGCCTAAATCTCATGTATGGAGGAGTGTTGAGGATGGTGCTCAACGGGTTGCTATGCATGGCTCTAAGTGGTGTGTGGAAAATGGGTTACTTGTTCGGTTCTGGTCGGACATTTGGCTTGAAGAATTCTACTTAGCTGCACAGGCTTTGACTCCGATTTGTGATGAGCTGATGTAGCGTTCTGTTCGGTCCTAATTTATTGATGAAAATGGATGGAATTGGGGTCTGCTGCAGGGTCTGCTGCCGCCCATTACTCTGCTCAAACTTGCCTCAATTGCTGTTACTGAAGAGGCTGATTGTCTGGATGTTTTGACTTGGAAAAATTCAGCAACAGGCAAATATACAGTCAGTGCTGCGTACGATATTATCAGGCCTGATTGGGGTATTATTGATGCTGATCGTGTTATTTTTTTGGCTGGCTTTCAAGTCCCGGAAAGAGTTCGTATGTTTTTTGGCTGGCTTTCAAGGGTGTTATTATTATGAATCAAGAGCGGGTTAGGCGACACTTTGCCATGAATGCCCTTTGCTCGATATGTTCATTCGAGAAGAGTCGTTGATCCACCTCTTATGCGATTGTGCTATCACAAACCGTTTTTGGGAAGATCTCCACTCTCCTGATCTTGCCAGGGAAGTTTTTTTTGGGTCTGATTTCGCTTTTTGGATTCGGATTAATATCTCTTGTAACCATAAGCACTGTATCAGAGCTGATTGGAGTTCTATTTTTATTACGTCAATTTGGTGGATTTGGAAGTGGCGTAACAAGCGTATTTTTGAAAATGCTCTTTTTACAGGCAATCACAAGGCTTTTGTTTTAGAGCAAGTTTCGGATTATGAGAAAGCTTGTAAGGTGGCTTTGGATCTCAAGCCTGCAAGTCGGAAAGCAGAAGAGTTTATTATGTGGAAACGACCGCCTCCTATGTGGGTGACAATTAATTCTGATGGATCGGTTCGCCATGACGGAACGGCAGCAACATTAGGTGTGATCAAAGACTGTGATGGTCAGTGACAGGTAGGATTTATTCATTGTATTGGTATGTGTACGATTCCCATGGTAGAGTTATGGGGTGCGCTTGAAGGTTTACGTTTAGCTTGGGAACAGGGGTACAAGAGGGTTTGTTTAGAATTAGATTCACAAATCGTGTGTCTTCTCCTAAACAAGCTTGTAGATTGTTACCACGCTTTATTCAGCCTGATTGCTCAGTGCCAAGGCTTAATTAGTAGGAACTGGATTGTCCAGATCTGTCATATTTATTGAGAAGCAAACTATGTGACTGATTTCCTTGCTTCTTTTGCTTTTTCTTTTAGTTTAGGCTTTCGTGTATTGCTTGATCCGCCGGAGGGTGTTATTTCTTTGCTTAATGTTGATGTTAGGGGTCGGGCTATCCCCGTATGTTGACTACTTAGCTCATTTTCTATTTTTAATAAAATGCTCCCTTGAGGAGCCGAAGAGTACCGCCTCTCCTTCAACCAAAAAAAACTAATTATAAAACATTTTTGATATGATAATTTTACGTGAAAATTTATTTAATAACTTTAAACAATAATAGTATACATATTAGAGGAAAAAAATAGATAAACTATCTATATGTCCTATCAAGTTAAGTGAACATATAAAAATATAATTAAGTTTAGGGTCGAGATCAGATGCCAATGTGCATTTACATGTGAAATACGAAAAAATGAATCATTGGATGAAAAGAAATCAAGGGCGCAAACCATCTCACTTAAAATGAAAAAAATCCCGACATGGACGAATTTTTGGAGAATTATTTGCCTATTTTACGAAAAAGCGACATAGAGAGGGTGCACGCAATGTGGCGTCAGAAAGGGGATTCAATGTCAGCATAAGCAATGTCGGATTCAACACCGAGGCAGGGACCTCAAGTGTCGAAGGTTGATCCAATAGAAAGGGTGCGCCATAGCTTGGCGAGAACACCAAGGTAAGATTGGCACATCGAGTGGTATCGATGGCATGGTCCGGGTCGTGCGTTTGGGCGCAAGGGCTGGAGGAGTCGATGGGGCTAGGGTTTCGGCCTCGGAGTATGGCACATAGGTACGCATGGGTCTAGGTGGGATCCGCTGGTTGAGGATTCAGCTTAGCTTGGCCGGGAAAATTCTATCTTGTAGAAAAAAGGTCTAGTGGTTAAGAAAACATAGAATTTTATGATAAGATAAGGTTGGTTTGGATTTTGACAAGCTAGGATTAAGATAGAAAATTTATTGAAAAATAATTCTATCTTTTTAGAAAGGATTGGGTTGTTGGAAAGGATATACAAATTTGTGGGAAACAATTCTATCTCTAGGGAAAGATAAGATTTTTCAAAAAGGATATAATTTTTGGAGGTGTTGGATCGCAAGGCTAAGCAGAAGGGCGAGGCTGGGGTCGGGGGCTGGTGCAGGGCAAGATGGACAAGCTGGGGAGTCGGTGTGGTAGCAGTGAAGCCGACTCCGGTCCAGCGAGGCGAGCAAATCTTGGCACGATGGAGTAGTACTGCTGTGCAAATCATCTAGTGCACGAATAGAGGATCACGTACGTACATCATTAATGCGCGCAGAATTTTCTTTTTCCTGCTGTGAAAAATTGAAGGGATGTGCTTCACAGCATAAAACTGATTCGATCCACTTATTTCAACTTTATCAACTTCTTTTACTTAGCCAATAATTTTTTATTTTTTGTCAAAATTGACGTAGCCATTACTGGTACGCGACACAAATCCTCATTTCCATTTGCGGTGTTTTATTTCTATACTAGTTATACCCGTCGTACCCTGCACGACTACATGAATTTAATTTTTAATTATTTATTGAATGTGATTTTAATTATTATAAAAAATAAAAACAACTTGTATATTAAAAAAATTTAAATAAAATTTTACAATTGTTAAAATGTGAGACGAAGCCAAAATCATTAAGTTGAGCCTAAGACTCCGTTTGGCATTTTGTACTGGGAGATTTTTTACCCATTCAGCGAGCGGAAATTGAAGAAGCTTGTGAGGAGAAGCTTCTTGAATCCGCTCATTTTTCCGCTCCAGCTAGCTGAATCCGCTCCCAATTCCGCTACTGCCGAACAGAGCCTAATATGATTTTGATGGTTTAGCGATAATTTATTTATGAAAACATATTAATAAAATTATTTTAAATAGAATAATTCAATTTTTAAAGCTAAAATATATAAAAATCTTCTAAAAAGATAATAAATAAAAAAGTTAAAAAAGATAATAAAAAAGAAAAAAAATAGGAGTCGATAACTGGTATAGTTTTTTAATCAAATTAAATTCTTTAAAATCTTTTAAATAAAAAGTTAAAAAGATAATAAATAAAAAAGATTAAAAATAGGAGTACATATTGATTTTTTAAAGATAAAAAATCTTCTATATTTACATGAATAAATCAAAAAGGAAATTAATGAAAAGATAATGTAATTTTTTTTTTCAAAATTCAATTTGGGCAAGTAATTACCTAGGTATTGAAAAAGTTTAATTTTTTTTATCAAATTTTGATTTAAGATAAATCTTTTACATAGATGAAAAGATAAAGATAAAATAATTTTCTTTATTTTCAAATAAATTCGAATTAAAATTTTTATTTCACATAAATAGATATAAATGAATTCAATTGAAAAAGAGAAATTAATATAGATAAAAACTAATTTTTTAAATATAAGGTGGGGCCAAAATCAATATAGTGACTCAAAAAGATACAATTTTAGTATATAATTATATGTAAATTATTATAACAAATATTTAGCATTAATTATAAATATTCCTATAGTTTATTTTACATTAAATGAAATCTTTTTAAAATATGTAAATTGCCAAAAATACAAAATTCTATATGGAAAAATCCTAGATGGTTATTTATAAAACCGTTATTTTAGATAGAATCTTTCCTAAATAAATGTATCTTATTTTTATATTATCCTAAAATAAGTATGGTAAAATCCTACGTGACAGATAGTTTATATTGTGATAGAAAAAATAACTTAAATAAATTATTATAAATAATATTCATCAATAATATTTTACCAAATATTTAATGCTTTTATAGTTTATTTTATTTTTGATATAATTTTTTTAATTTAAATAAATTATCATATCAAATATTTAAGATTAATACTTAAGATTTAACATTAGACAATATCTTTATTTTAGATAGAATCTTTCCTAGATTAATTTATCATATTTCTATATTATCCTAAAATGATATTAAATTTCCAAAATAAAAAAATCCTATGTGGAAAAATCATAGGTGGCTTATCGTGGGAGCGACACGTAGGAAAATCCTAGGTGGCGCAACGTGGTGGCCTTATTCCTTGCGTCTTTTATATATATACATAGATTCTACTTAGATTTTAAATATCAAATTAAGATTAATTTTTTTTAAAATGATATTTATATTGTAAACAACTATATAAATATTTGTAAATTTGTACTGTTGTACGGTTGTACCCTAAAAATGATATTATAATTTTTTTTTAAAATTATATAATATGATTTTTAAGCTAAAAAATTTGCACATATATGTATATAGATATTTCAAATATAAACATAATTTCAAAAAAAATAATAATATTTATTTAACTAAGTGGAATATAAAAGTGGAATAGAAGATTTGTTTTTGGTACGTAGAGGCTCTCTCGGTTATTCGGTAGACTACAAGAGGATCAGATGGGGAGAGCCTTGGTTGCCAGTGTAGCGGGCTTGATGTTGCTTACCTGGGCCTGACGCATATAAAATTACGACCAAGCCCATAGCATGGCCTGATAAGAGAGGGATCTGTTGTTTTGCAAGAGAATTCAAATCTGGTTTCTTTCGGATTTAACTGTTGTATTGCAAAACTAGAGAGGGATCTGATGTTGGTTGGTCATAATATATAAGGGCCAGGCCCAGGTTGGCAATATCAAGCCCAATATGACACCAATATCTCTACAGCTCCACCGGCACTTACGAGTTACGTCATTTGGTTCTGTGGACGACAAAAGATGGAAGAAGAGTGAGTGAAGTTCAAATTGACAACATGTGGACCCACCAATCAGCTGTATGGCGTGAAACACATCCGTTCTATTTTCAGGAAAAAGTCAAAAAACTATGGAATCGATCAGCCAATACTGCATCAATCAAAGGCTTGACCCTGTATTATGTGAAACACGTCACGTGTGCAACTGTTGGATTGAACTGGACAGCAGTACTAATCATGCTAATGGTGAGTAGTGGAAGCAGAGCAGAAGAGTGCGGACGTAAGTAATAAGCAAGGAGGAGAGAAAATCTTCACAACTCTGGCAATGGCTGATGGTGCCGGCATAAAACACACCACTCTCAAAATCAACGGCATCAACATGCACATCGCCGAGAAAGGGGAAGGTCCGGTGGTTCTCTTCGTCCACGGCTTCCCGGAGCTCTGGTACACCTGGCGCCACCAGATCCTCGCCCTCTCCGCCCTCGGCTACCGCGCCGTCGCCCCCGACATGCGCGGATTCGGCGACACCGACGCCCCCGCCGACGCCTCCAAGTACACCTTCTTCCACATCGTCGGCGATCTGGTGGCGCTAATCGACGCGCTGGGCGAAGATAAGGTGTTTGTGGTGGGCCACGACTGGGGCGCAGTGGCGGCGTGGTATCTGTGCTTGTTCAGGCCGGATAGGGTGAAGGCTTTGGTCAATCTGAGCGTCCCTTTTGGGGTGCTGGGGAAGTGGAATCCCGATCGATCGCCGGTGGAGGATCTGAGGGCTTGTTTCCGAGAGGAGTACTACATGTGCAGATTTCAGGTTAATGCAGAGGAATTGTTTTTGAATCTCTGATTGAGGCTTTTTGATTTCTGCAAACATGAACCTAATTAATACTGTATATTTGTAGGTTCCTGGAGAGATGGAAGCAGAGATATCCGAGCTGGCCGGTGGTGCTGAGAAGCTTCTTGCTAAATTTTTCCAGTTCACAACACTTGGCCCTCCTCTCTTGTTGCCCAAAGGGGAGTGGTTCAACGACATTCCTCCTCGCCCCGACTGGATGTCAGAGGAAGAATTCAACTACTATGTCACCGAATTCCACCGAAATGGCTTCACCGGTGGACTCAACTATTACCGTGCCCTCACTCTGTACAATTAATTCTCTCCCACTATCCATCTTTCCTTTATTAGAATATTTATGATTAATTTATAACTAAATTCATTCAACCAACTCCTTCAATACCATTATCTCTCAGCAGTCAGCAATATTACTTATAGCTTGACATATTATGAAAGCAAGCTTGATCGAGCATATTTTGTATATATGGTTGGAATGTTGTAGGAGTTGGGAGTTGATAGGAGCGTGGAACGGAGCAAAGGTTATGGTGCCCACCAAGTTTGTAGTTGGAGATTTGGACTTGGTTTATCACATGCCAGGCGTTCAAGACTATGTTCACAAGGGAGAGATGCACAAGGACGTGCCTTTGTTGAAGGAAGTTGTTGTCCTTGAAGGAGTCGGTCACTTCCTGCAGCAGGAGAAGCCACACGAGATCAACAAGCAAATCTATGATTTCATCCAACACTTTTGATTCCCCAGAAACTCAATCCATGGATAATTGTGTGTGACGTGTTTTTTTTTGGTCTTGGACAATGCCCATGGGAGTCAAAAAGGAGATTTCATGGTACTACCGTGAGGTCCTAGCCATTTGGCTAGGACCCGAAAGTTGACGTGCTATATTGTTGTAATGTGAAAATGAATAATTAGAATGTTGGCGGCTTATTGGTTGTTTTAAGTTCGTATGTATTTTTTACGTGTAACACATTCCGTCATAAGCCAATTATTATTTGTCTAATTATAAAACTTACTTGATATGATAATTTTACGTGAAAAATTATTCTTTAAAAGAAAATAGATTACATATTAGAAAAAAAAAGATAAACCATATATATGTCCTAATAAGTTAGGTGAACACATATAAATATAATTAAATTTAGGGTCCAGATCGGGTGCGAATGTGCGCTTACATGCGAAATGTGAAAGAACATGAGCCATTGAATGAAAAGAAATCAAGGGCGTAGATCATTTCAATTAAAATGAGAAAAATACGACACGAGCAAATTTTTAGCGAATTATTCGCGTATTTTTTTTGAAAAGAACGAAATAAAGGGGGTGCACACAATGTGCGTCAAGACTGACTTTTTGTGCTTCGAAATTGATTTTTTGCACATCAAATTTTTTCTGTCTATGCATCGAAACTAGTCAAATGTGCATCAAAACCAGCTTCTTAGATATGTCTTAAGTGCATCAAAACAACTAAAAAGTTCATATTGATTGTGTGTGCTTCAAAACGGTTGTATGCGCATCAAAACTAGCAGATCGTGAATCAAAACTATGTGCATAGATATATGTTTGTGCATCGATGTAACAAACTAACACAGTAACACCCCAAATGGTTTATAAGGGATAGAAGTGCTACCTATGTCAACAAGAGTTCTTCCTTTTCAAGGTTTGAGTGAAGACAAAGAAGTGAGTCAAGTGTGCAAGGGCGAGAGTAGTACTAGGAAGGGTGACGGTCTATGAAGTCTTCGTATTGGCATGTGATAGCACTCACTTCTAAGGCCCCCGACCTTACAATCGAAACCAATTGTATGTGCATCAAAACAACTAATACGTGACGACCCGATCTTGCACTTATGATTACATTATGAACTTGAAGAACAATTGCAAACCAATGAAACTGGAATTGAAACTTAAGCAAGCGATTACAAATTGTTTTGAGTTCAAGATTGAGGAGCGTCTTAGCCAAATCACTCTCAATTAATTTCAATGTAATCCTAAAAAGAAGAGGAATAAGTGTTTACCAAAACTAGGTTAAAAAACACAAAAAAGTATTCTCGACGCCAGGCACACGATCTAAAATGGTATTTGAGATGAGACACACGATCATGCATCTAAGCACACGACCCTCAATGTTAAATGAGAATAATCACTCGATCGAGCACCTATGGCGCACAGCCTCCACCGTTAACTAAGAATTTGCACACAATTGTGCACCTATGGTGCACAACCCTTGCTTGAAACTAAGCTTGATGCACGGCTGAAACTTCTTGAAACTTCCTGTAACCTAATTGTGGTCTCTGAGTTGTGTGAGATTGATGTTTTAAAGATGATGCCAAATCATGTTGAGGGTTTGTTCACCAACCATTTCATGTATACATGTGCTTTGTCTTGCTCAATTGCAATTATACTTAATAGCCTATTTTCAGTTATTGGATGGGACCTGGATTGAATTTATCTTAGCTGAACTTGGTCACTGAGTTCATGTTTGTTTGTAGGTTGCAAGAAAGATATTATACACTTGGTGCTTACCAAAGAGAGTTAATGGATATTAAAACCAGATCCAAAATGCCATCTCTTTGAAGTCAACACATTATTGGTTTGATAATGTGCTTTCCACCGCCATGCCTATGTGTAGGCTATAAAGCTTATGCTGTATTATTGTAGTTGAATTGGGAATATGGGTCCATAATCTACTTCCATGGAAGCCATGTACCTTGAATTCCAGGGAAGATGATTACTTTATAGCCAACAACATAGTCCATATCATTAACAATATAGTCCATATCATTGACATTAGTAGGTGAGTAGCATGCCTTAAATGAAGTGTAGATTTTATGACAAGTCTTAAATTTATCAACACCAAAAGTGAAAATAACTTGGTCAAATTTATATTAGCTTAAGTCTCAGGAAGCACAAACATATACATGCTCACCCTTTTGTATGTGACCTTGTAGATCGTCTTGAATTGCCCTTTCATTTGAACAGCTTTTGATTCTCTTGTGTGAAAAACAAAAACAGGTTCTTCATCACCAGCTCCGTTTTGGATTTGACATCGTAGGCTTAAATTACATAGAAGGAGAATCAAATACCCATGGACACCAAGCTCATTACCTGAAGACTTGCTCTAAGCCAAATCTAGACCTTGGGAGCATTTTTTACGTCTTCGGGTACGCAGAGACAAAGAAACTAACTATTGGTGAGGGTAAAGTAGTCATTTCCACTTACAACCTCATAAAACTCTCCACAAACGGCATATTAATATTGCCTCCTGGCTCTGTTGGCTTTGATTCCTATGGTAATCTTCATATTGCCTCCTAGGGTTTTATGAAGTGTGTTGTGTTGTTGTAAACACAGTCTTCCTAGGCTTCATACAGTGTTGAAGAAGTTGCCTCTATTGGACATGGCATAATTTTTTCTAGCTCTATGTAATTGAAGTCGTTGATTTGTTAATGTTGCTCGAACAAAATCAGTTACCTGGTGCAGGTTTTTCGTCATTTTGTATTAATACTTCATCTTTTGTTGTTGTTGGAACGATGTTGGGATCTCTGGTTCTAAACATCGGAACAACGATACAGTTCTCCGAGTTTTGATAATGACAAACGCTATAAGGGAACTAATGTGCCTTGATCAAGTATTTCTAAGGAACACAGGTTGAGCAAAGAACTTCCATGAATGACCAAAGATCACAGAAGCATACAATGAAGAGTTCCCATCAAGGGAACTCTGAAGATGAAAGTTCCCATGTAATGGGAACTCCCAGGAATGACCAGAGAACACAAGTTTACACGATGAAGAGTTTCTCTCAAAGGAACTCTGAAGAGGACAGTTCCCACGACATGGGAACTCACATGTGAAGACAAGGACCGATCAGTGCATACGGGATCCTGTCTTGGACAGGATGAATACACAGTCTGAGGAGCAGACTGTCACGATTGATCCAACGGTCCGATCATTTCAAGAAGTTGAACCAGGTCAAATCAAAGTCACATGTGAAGAAAGTACAACTTGGGCATCAAGCAAAGGGCATTTAGGACACAAATAAAAGATGCGATTGGAGCCCAAGTTCACTCGAGTATAAAGCCAGATGAATAGTACTCGGACTGAGTACTTCTCCCAGAACTCACAAATACCCACAACAGAGAAAAGGAAAGAAGAAGAGAAGTCCCCGGTGGCGAGTGTCTGATCTCGACGACGGTGAAGCCAAGTTCCCAGGAACAAGGGAACTGCGATTCGGTGTAAGGTTTGAGTTACTTATTTAGTGATTGTTGTTCCCTTAGGAACTCAGTTGAGAAGATTCATTAGTGTTGCTAGAGTTAGGTAGAACTCGTAGGAACAGAGAAGTTTGAATCTGGCTGTTTGTAACTAAGGAACAAATCAATAATATAAGTAAGTCATTCAAAATCCTGCAAGCGGAGGTACAAGTTTACCCATACAACTAGTTGGTTGTAGTGGGGTTCCTCTATAAGGAATTGTGTTCACTCTGTCCTTTTAATACTTGCGATATTTTCTTCCGCTGCCTTGGGAACAGCTTAACAGCCAGTTCCCAAGCTCTAGCTAACCGGTTACGATCCAACAATTGGTATCAGAGCGAGGTTGCTCTAGATTTGTGTTAGCATCGCAGGTTTCAAAATGGCTCAGGAACTCACCCAAGTCGGTCACAACAACAACAAGCCACCAAGGCTCATCACTGGTAGATTCGAAGTATGGCAACGCGACATGAAAAATTGGATGCGCAGCCAGGACTACCAGGCTTGGTGCGTTATAGAGAAAGGGAACTTCAAGATTGATCCAGCTATTGAGAATGACCTCTCCAAATGGGGGCCAAATGAGTATAAGTGTATGGAAGCCAACTTCAAGGCCATACAGTACCTCAAGAACGCAATGACGGTGCAAGACTGTGATAGGGTGGCAAATCTAGACACAGCGAAGGAAGTGTGGGAAGCCATCCAACAAATGCACATTGGGAACTCAGACCTCCGAGAAGATCTTCAGATGAATGCGAGGAGGGAGTTCTTCAACTTCCAAATGGAAATGGGAGAATCCGTCGATAGTTACCAATCCCGTTTCGAGGGACTTTGCACTAAGATGGCTGGTCTTGGGAAAACTAAGCAGGAAATCACTGACAAAATGAAGGTTCAACAACTCTTCAACGGGCTGACTGGAGAGTGGGCAAATGAAAGAACGATGTTCAAGGAGAACCTTGAAAACAGAACTCTTATGCTTCACCAAGTCTTTGGAAAACTGGTGGGACATGAGAAAAGAAAGATAGATGACAAGGAGCAAAAGAGGGCACACCAAGGGATCGCCCTCAAACTTGAAAAGGTGCTCAAGTTTGTTCAAGAGCAACATGAAGAATCTGAAGAAGAAGAGGATGAGGAACTAGTCCTCGTAACAAGGGCCCTTCGATCCTTCTACAAGGGAAAGTTCAAAAAGAGAAATGGGAACTCACAGAAAGGACAAAGTTCCCAAAGAAAACCTGCTGAGAAGGATCTTTCGGACGTTACATGCTACAAGTGCTACAAAAAGGGACACTTCGCAAAGGAGTGCCCACTGGGAACTGACGACCGTAAGCAAGGGAAGAAGGCCTACATCGCCACCTGGGACGATGACGAAGATGAAGATCCCGAATCTTGGGCATCACCCGACATGTGCGCAATGGCCATAGGAGACACCACTGGGGAACAACCCAGTGAGGTAACTACTGAATCCGTTCTTGCTTCCTTGAATAATTATGAAAAGCCTGAGTTGCTAAAAATTCTTTCAAGCCTTGTTAAAGACAACATTAAATTGCAAAAGAAGTTGGAAAAATCGGAACACACAAATGCTGAACTAGTTGGTCTTGAGCCATGTCCCAACTATGTGTCCCTTCTAGAAAAACTTCAGTCCTATTTGTCTCGCATCGTAAAACTCGAAGATGAGCTTAAAACTCTAGAAAGTGATGAGAACACCCTTCTACAAAACTTAAGTAAAACAAAAGGGAACTATGAAGCCTCTAGTTCCCAAACCAAGTTTGTCCCTGCTAGACACGTAATAGGGTATGAATCAGATAGTCCTAGAAAAGGAAAGTCCCCTTTGAATGAAAAAGAGATCAATGAGTGTAGGGCCCTAGAGCTTCAGTGTGAGAAACAGAAAAATGCACACTTAGAAGAGAAAATCCGTGTTCTGGAAAGTTGGGTGAATGGAGAAGTAGATTATTACACTGGGAACACTGGACATAAGTTGTATGTTCAAATAGCTAAGGGAAATAGGTCTAGAGTATACAACAAGGAAACTATGGATAGGAACAGGATACAGAGACCCCATCCTAAGTACTACCTAGGAGAATACTATAAGACCTGCTGGAACTGTGGTGCTCATGGGCACTACAAGGAAAGCTGTCCCAAAGCTAAGGCCCAAGCTCAGAGAAACCACGAGTACTGGAACAGGCAGAATCAACAAACCAACAAGCCTGCTAGAGTTCCCACTAAAAGAAACAACCATAGGAACTTTGACTATAACAAGTACTCTCATGACATTAACATTGCTGATTATGTGCCATTTGAGACTGTCTTCCCTTGCAAGGGACCAGGCAAGAGTCATCTTGCCTGGGTCCTCAAAAACTAACTTTTCTTGTAGGTGGCAGTGAGGGGGAACAACACATGGGTCATTGACAGTGGATGTTCTAACCACATGACCGGAAACAAAGACAACCTCACCTCACTCCACCCAAAGGCCGAAGGAGGTCACGTGTCCTTTGGCAACAAAAATAAAGGAGACATAGGAACAGGGGAAGTGCTACTCAACAAATCAATCAAGATCAGCAACGTTAACTTGGTGAAAGATCTAGGTTTCAATCTCTTGAGTGTCTCTCAAATATGTGATCAAGGGAACAACATTGTTACCTTTGATTCAAAAGAGTGTCTGGTAATCAACAAGAAGACCAACAAAATCATCCTGAAGGGAAGAAGATCCAACAACATTTATGTGGTGGATACAGAATTTGAGCCACCAAGGAAACTGTGCTTGGCAAGTTCCCTCGATGAAACGGAGCTCTGGCACCGAAGGTTAGGACACGCATGTATCAATCAAATCTTGAAGCTTTATCTACAGGATCTAGTCATTGGTCTCCCACGAATCAACCTTGAAGGAGTCAAGATGTGCGAAGCATGTGTTCGTGGGAAGCAGACCAGGAGCTCGTTCAAACCCAAGAAGGTGGTCAGCACTACAAGACCATTGGAACTAATTCACATGGATCTCTGTGGTCCCATGGACACTGAAAGCTACGGAGGAAAAAGGTACATGTATGTCTTAATTGATGACTTTTCGAGATTTACATGGGTACTTTTCTTGAGATCAAAATCAGATACCTTCAAAGAGTTCGAGAGACTAATCAAGAAGATGGAAGTAAGCATGGGAATCAAGCTCAAGTCACTCAGATCTGACCACGGAACTGAGTTCAGGAACTCAGAGTTCCTAAGGTACTGCGACAACAATGGTGTATCCCACAATTTCTCAGCTCCTCGGACTCCTCAACAAAATGGTGTGGTAGAAAGGAAAAACAGAACTCTAGAAGACATGGCAAGGACCATGATGCTAGAAAGTGGAGTTCCTCCAAGTTTCTGGGTTGAAGCCATCTCAACAGCTACTTACATTCTGAATCGAGCAATGACAAGGCCCATGATCATAAAGACATCCTACGAGCTGATCAAAGGAAGAAAGCCAAACATCTCTCATCTAAGGACCTTTGGATGCAAATGCTTCGTCCACAACAATGGGAAAGACAACCTCGGCAAATTTGACCCCATGAGCGATGAAGGGATATTCCTGGGATACTCTTCCCAAAGCAAGGCGTACAGGGTCTACAATAAGAGGACCAAGAAGATAGAGGAAAGCATTCACGTCATCTTCGACGAAAAATCTGTAAAGATGGGAACAGAGCCCAAGGAAAGGGAACTCTGTTCAAGCTGGTCAGACAAGAAGAAGACGACGACGAGGATGAACCAAGAAAGAGAGATGAAGACTATCCAAGTGGGAACAATGCTCCTCTATCAGGGAACAACGAAGGAGATCAAAACTCCACAGATCAAAGCTCATTTGAAGTTCCCTCCTCAACAGAAGAACCGCAAGATGCATCGAACTCTCTTGTTCCCCAAAATGAAAGTATGCCAGAATCCAGTGTTCAAGGGGAACAACGAGGGAACTCCGCAGAGAATCCTGACGAAAGTCCCAGCGAAGAAGCTGAGCATAACCTTTCCCCTGAGGAAGAGGAGGCTCAAGACACAGATGAAGAAGAGTCAAGGGAACAGGTTGATGTCTAGAACATTCGAACAAAAAATTACCACCAAAAGAGAGATCACCCTATTGACAACATCATCACTCCATATGACAAAGGTGTTCTGACTCGCTCCTCTCTCAATAATTTTTGTGCTTTTAATGCCTTTGTCTCACTGGTGGAACCAAAAAGCATCAAAGAAGCCCTAAAGGACCCAGACTGGATCCAAGCCATGCAAGAAGAACTACACTAATTTGAGAGGAACAAGGTGTGGAAGCTAGTTCCTAGGCCCAAAAACAAGAATATCATAGGAACTCGATGGGTCTTTCGGAACAAGCTCGATGATACTGGGGCCGTAGCTAGGAACAAGGCTTGTTTGGTTGCTCAAGGCTACAGACAAGAAGAGGGGATCGACTATGACGAGACCTTTGTGCCAGTTGCAAGGATCGAGGCCATCCGTCTTCTCATAGCCTATGCAGCCCACAAAGGATTCAAGCTATACGAGATGGATGTGAAGACGACCTTTCTAAATGGGCACCTCAAAGAAGAAGTATACGTAGCTCAACCCCCAGGATTCGAAGATGAGAAGCTACCAAATCACGTCTACTTCCTGGAGAGGGCCCTCTACGGACTCAAACAAGCTCCTCGAGCATGGTATGACAGGTTTGCTCAGTTCCTTCTGTCTCATGGATACCTTCGAGGTTCCATAGACAAAACCCTTTTCCTTAAGAAAGAGTCTAAGGATATCTTGATTGTTCAAGTTTATGTTGATGACATTGTGTTTGGAGCAACTAACGAAACTCTTGTAGAAAAATTTAAGGAACTCATGAGCAGTGAGTTTGAGATGAGTCTCATAGGGGAACTCACGTTCTTCCTAGGACTCCGGATTTCTCAAACAAAGGAGGGAACAAGGATTCATCAACAGAAATACATAAGAGAAATGCTAGTCAAGTATGGGATGGACCACTCAAGGCCCATCGACACTCCCATCTCACCAAACTCCGGGCTCAATGCCGATGAAACAGGGGTAAGTGTCGATCAAAGGAACTTTAGAGGTATGATTGGATCTCTCCTATACTTAACTGCTAGTAGGCCTGACATTATGTTCTCAGTGTGCTTATGTGCACGTTTTCAAGCTAATCCCAAAGAATCACACCTGAAAGAGGTGAAGAGGATTTTCAAGTACCTCAAAGGGAACGACAACTTGTGCCTCTGGTATCCAAGGAACAGTTCCCTTGAGCTCATTTCTTATACAGATGCAGACTTTGCTAGGCACCTCGTTGATAGAAAGAGCACATCAGGAATGGCTCAGTTCCTTGGGTCATGCTTAGTCTCATGGGGATCCAAGAAGCAAAATTCAGTGGCACTCTCCACAGCTGAAGCAGAGTATGTGGCGGCCGCATCATGTTGTTCCCAAGTACTATGGCTCAAGTCCCAACTTCAGGATTACGGTATGTCATTTGGCCCAGTTCCTATACTCTGTGATAACACTAGTGCCATTAACATTTCCAAAAATCCTGTGCATCATTCTAGGACTAAGCACATAGACATTAGGCATCATTTTCTACGTGACAATGTTGAAAATGGGAACATCTCTATGCAACACTGTAGAACGGAAGAGCAAATTGCGGACATTCTCACCAAAGCTTTAGACAGACGTCTGATGTCGCACTTTTTAGTTGGTTTTTATGGGTAGTTTTCTAGCTAGGATTGAGTCTTTTTCTAAGTTTATTGTGTTATTTTGAGTCATTTGTGTAGGTTTTCATATTATCTTGAGATATGGAGTTTGCATAAGTTTGTTTGATGTTTTGTAGGAATTTGGAGCGTTGAGGAGGAGATGTCTCGGTCTTTCAAGCTTTTTAGGAGGTGGTGTTAAAGCGGTCTTGTGGCGATGTTGATAAGAAGAGTGCGAGTCGGTGCAATTGAAGATTCCAAAATGAAGATTTCAAGATCAAGGTGCTTTTGAAGGAGCTAAAGGAAGTTTTAGAAGGCCAAGAGCGATTAAGGAAGGAACATTGAAGAAGAACCAAGCTTTAGAGCAAGATTGGAGCAAAGAAATGAAGAAATCCAGTGTAGCCGATGGTCGGAGACGACCTACACTAGGTCGGTGACGACCACTTCCGTGTGTTGCGGAATTGTTTCTTGCGCCTTAAGCTAGGTTTAGTAAATGTTTTATTTATGGGCCTTTTTAAGATAGAATTTAGTTTCCTTATAGAGATTTTTCTACCACTATATAAGGATCTCTAGGGTTTTATTTTAAGGGGGGGGACGCTTTTGGGACGTTTTTGGAGGCTATTGAGGAAGACGTTATTTTATGAAGACGGAACAAGTTGCAAGTTTGTTTTCTAGGTTACCTTATTTTCCAAGCTCTTGGACAAATTTTAGAGAGACTTGGAGGTTTGCTTGAGATTGGAAGTTTTCTTTTTAATTGAAGTTTGTTTGGATTCGAACTATGTCTTCTCTTTCGTCTATGATTATTGATTGTTCCATGGATCGTGAGTAGTCTATTTTCTAGGGTTGGGGTGAAACCCGACGAGTTGTGCATGATTAAAGCATGAATCTTTGATTGATCAATCCTTTTGAATCTCTATCCTTTATCCACTTGTTTGCTATCAATTCCTTGATGAAAGTTAAGGCATGTTCAAATTTATGATTGAATTGAAAGATTGAATTGTGAATTTGGATAATACTTGGTTGAAAACGAAAGTTGAAACTCTTAGGAAACAAGTAGGGTTGTAAGTTTAGATCTTTATGGTTTAGATTTTTACTTGATTATTCATGACGAAAGTCATTCATGAGATTGTTATGGGATGATTTTGATTTAGGTTTGCATGCATAGCTTGTTGTGGTGAATCCTTTGCTCTAGATCTCTTTCAATTTGATTTTTTCGAAGTTTTCTAGTTACCCGGATAGGTCGGTTACGACCACTTTCAGGTCGGGGCCGAGCTCCTAGTTCCCTTAGTTTTTTTTCTCATGCGTTTGTGTTGAGTAGTTGGTCGGTGACGACCTGGTGTGGGTCGGTGCCGAGCGTCTGTTTGCGTGTTTTGCTTTGCTTTGTTCTCTTTTATTAGGATTAGTAGCTAGACGTAGATTCTTCTATCTCCCGTGGACGAACCTGACCTCCCTGTACTCAGCGGGGTCTTGATCTATAAATTTATTTGCTTGTTAGGATCAAGGTAAAACCCTTTCAACAAATTGGCGCCGTTGCCGGGGATCGAACCCGGGTCACCCGCATGACAGGCGGGAATACTTACCACTATACTACAACGACAAATAAATAAAGACCCCGCTGTTGTATAGCAGAGTCCGGTTCGTCCATAGGGAGAAAGTCAGTGCTAAGTTTTGTTTACTTATCACGCAAGCAAGAGGAAAAGCAAGGATTTTTATATCAAGGAAGAGAAAATCTAAGGTTTAGGTATCCCCACAACAACAATTATGCATGCCAAACGTTAATGAAACACATAGATCATGCTTTTATCACATAAAGACGCTAACTTTCGTTAACTTTAAGCAAGTAAATCAATCAACTTTCGCTAAATTAATAAACTTACTATCTAATCTCTTCTACTTCAACTAGGATAGATCCGCTTTCGTTTCAAAACCCTAAATTGACTTTTCTGATTCAAAGTTTCCGCTTTCACTTCAACTATGAATGAGAAATTCCTTTCAACTTTCGTTTCAAGGATTTAAGAACAAGAGAGAATAGATTCATGCAATAAAAATAATCAAGACATGATCATAAACAAACATGCACAACCATTGTTGGGTTTAACTCCAACCTTAGAGAGAGACAACTACTCACAAAGCATAATTGAGAACATCCAAATTAAATTAAAAAGTAAACTTACAAGCAAATTCAAAGTAAACTTGTCTTCTAAGTAACTCCACAATCTCGTCCTCTCCTCTCTCCCACACGCCTCTCTCTCTCTCTCTTCTTTCCTCCCCCTCCTCCTCTAACTTGTCTATCCCCCCCCCCCCCCAAACAAGAGGTAGAGAAGGGTATTTATAAAGAAACTAATCTATCTTAAATCTATCTATAAGGAAATAAATCTTCTAATAAGATATATTCCTTCTATCTATCTAATAACATAAAAGGAAATAGGATAAAAGCCCATTAAGTGCACCGACTCGGATCTCCGCTACTCTCGGGGTGGCTCGGCACCGACCCAAAGTGGGTCGTCACCGACCTCATTCAGCACTTCGAACAACCTTGAGTAAAACTTGCGTAGAAGATTCGTTACAACTCCGTTTGACTCCATTCTTTTTCCTATATTCTTGTAACGAATTTCTCTATCTCTTTCCAAGCTCAAACTTGATCTTCAATGAATTTATGAACTTCGTTCCTTGAGCTCTTCCTTAAGTGCTTCTCTTCGGTTTTCCTCTTTTCCTCAAAAGTGTTCCAAATAGCTTCTAAAAACCTAAAAAACACCACCAAAGCTTATGTAGACTCCATATCTCATGAAAATACGAAAACTTACACAAACGAGTCAAAACAAAACACAAAACTAAAGAAAAAGATTCAAACACACTAAAAATACACCCTAAAAACATGACTAAAAAGGCGGACATCAAAATAACCCATACTTAGACTTGCTTGTCCTCAAGCAATCAACAAGACATCAATCAAAACCATCAACACATATATCAAGTCAATGCCCTTATCAAAAAGCAACATCAAAACATAAATGGAAATAGATAAAGTGAATCTAACGTCATCACACATATATGAGCAACCTCAAGCAAAAGCAACCAAAAATCCAACCTCACAAGGATAATGTGTCTCACTCAACTCTTATGTGTTTAGGCTTATAATAACAACTCTCAACTCAATCCAATATACAAAAATTAACATAGTCATTGTTACTTATATCACCAAACTCTCCACCAGAGATGTCAAATCATATAAAAATCATCAAGAGAACTTAGGCTCAATGAAAAACTTCATAGAAGCTTCCATCCGGCCGGGTTGTAATGGGGCTTGGTAATTCAATAAGGCGTGGAAATATTTTGGCTATGTGGTGCTAATAATATCCGGGAATCAAAGACTCCTAAAAACTCACATTTCTCCAAAACTCTCATAGAAGATAACCAAACTCACTCAAACTTAAAGAACAAAAACTCTCATTAACCCTTTTATCCCAACTTATCTTGCTTACAAAATAACAAGGAAATTTTGGCTCATGCACTTTATCACTATTCAGCTCTTTGTTCCTTTTCTTTCTTCTTCCCTTATCATCTTCATTTTTGGAAGTGCATTCAGGGAACCAAACTCCTTTTAATCTACATAATAAACTGCAAGATATCTCACTTTACCCAACCCATATTACCCCACACTTGAACCAATTCAACTCACTCAACAAAACCATCACAATAACCCACACTAAGTCCTAATCCCCGGATAGGGTCAAGCTTATCATGGCTAGGGAATAATTTTGTGGAGCTAAAAATAAAAGGCTTAAGCTCAAATTGGTTTCAAAAAGAGGATAATGCATAAGGTAGGTAAAAAGAATTAATAGGGCTTATGAAAAATAAGTTCTCTATCATCTGATTTCACATGAATTGAACTAATATCTCATATAGGTCTCAAGTAATAGATAACCATGCAATGACAAAAGATAATATGCATAAGGAGAGTAAATCACACAAGAAAAGAAGAGGGATTTTTGATGTTCTCCCTATAAGGCCAAAAACAACTCACAAGGTAGCAATTTTTGTTGGATTTAAGTCACTTCTACCTAAGATCATATGTGCTCAATTTCATCACATGCTAAATATCCACATAAAAACAATTTTCAACATGATTCAGGCAAAGCTCTCCAAACATGCTATGGATTTACATGATCAAGCAAGTTAAAGCATATCATAGGACATCTAAGTGGAATATTATCAATCCTAAAAACACAAACAAAGACACAAACTGACACAAAACTGAGTTTCCTTTTCCCATACCCCATACTTAAACCAAACAGTGTCCTCACTGTTTAAAGCAAAGACAAGAAAAGATAAAGAGGATAAGGAAAAAGATACTCACAAAGACAAAATGAAGCTGTTTTGAAACCATTAATCACTTGAGGAGTATTGAATTTTCTTGGATCGGTAGAGTGGTCGGCACCGACCCCATCCGGGTCGTCACCGAGCTAACTGTGCTTGTCCACCGAAATGATCCTTGCTTGCTCTTGTAAACCAAGTGTCTTGAATCTTCTGTTTAGCATTTCTTCTTCTTGTACCTGAGTCACTTTAGAAAAACTTCTATCCTACTATTCTAATCTACTCTAAAGACAAGTCAAAAGAAAGCTAGCAAAAAGAACTAGGAAAGCAAAAACTAAAAAATAAAAAGCGGGTTGCCTCCCGTAAGCGCTATTTTTAACGTCGTTAGCCTGACGAACTTACCTTGCCTCTAAGGGGGCCTCCATCCAGTATCGAAGGGATCATAAGAAACCCCATACTTAGCCTGCAAAACATCATAGCTTTTCTCCAAGATATTTGGTCCTCTATCATCAATCAGAATGCTCAGAAGTCCTACAACAGGGTTAGTAAAATACAAAAACCAAGGAGGTTTTGGCTCTTTCACAGTACTAACAGTAGGATATAAAATAGAATAAGGATTAGAGAAAGGATCATGACTAGAATTGATTGGATAAGAACAAAAAAACTCACATGGGTCTTTCGGAAAAGTGGTCGTTACCGAGGAGAAGTGGGTTTTACTGACCATGGGGGGTCGGTAAATGCCTCAGTATATGTGCCTCCATTGAATTTGCCCGTTTTTGTACTCAGAGAGGGGTTAGTACTGACCCACGGTGGGTCGGTAGGCTCCTCAGTACTACAACTAGCCACTTCGCTTCTTGAAATAGCATCCAACTGCTCTTGTAGACGGGCATTGTTCGCGGCTATGGTGTCCCTTTCTCTCCGGATCTCCTCTATCTGTAAGCGGAGTTCAGCCATCTGTTGTTTCATCTCTTCAATTGTCATGGCCATGGCTTTTATATACTGAAAGCAAAAACAAAAAGAAAAACAAAAACGAAATCAAAAAGCAAAACGGGTTCTCGGAGAGGGTCGGTACTGAGGCCCAGAGGGTCGGTATCGAGCCTAGAGTGATCCCGTAAAACAAAAACTGAAAAAAAAGAAACAACTACCTGTCTATAGGGTCGGTGCCGACCTGGACAGGGTCGGTGCCGACCTGACGGTGACCTAGAAAGTAAACAGAAAAGGCAAAAGAAATTGGGTTTTCCCAACAGGGTCGGTACCGACCCTAGGGGGTCGTCCCCGACCCGGCGGAGTCCCGAAAAAACGTAAAAAGAACAAAACTTGGCACTATTGAAATCTCCCTGGCAACGGCGCCAATTTGTTTGAAGGGTTTCTTGACAACAAATAAATTTATATCAAGACCCCGCTGTTGTATAGCAGAGTCAGGTTCGTCCACATGGAGAAAGTCAGTGCTAAGTTTTGTTTACTTATCACGCAAGCAAGAGGAAAAGAAAGGATTTTTATATCAAGGAAGAGAAAATCTAAGGTTTAGGTATCCCCACAACAACAATTATGCATGCCAAACGTTAATGAAACACATAGATCATGCTTTTATCACATAAAGACGCTAACTTTCGTTAACTTTAAGCAAGTAAATCAATCAACTTTCGCTAAATTAATAAACTTACTATCTAATCTCTTCTACTTCAACTAGGATAGATCCGCTTTCGCTTCAAAACCCTAAATTGACTTTTCTGATTCAAAGTTTCCACTTTCACTTCAACTATGAATGAGAAATTTCTTTCAACTTTCGTTTCAAGGATTTAAGAACAAGAGAGAATAGATTCATGTAATAAAAATAATCAAGACATGATCATAAACAAACATGCACAACCATTGTTGGGTTTAACCCCAACCTTAGAGAGAGACAACTACTCACAAAGCATAATTGAGAACATCCAAATTAAATTAAAAAGTAAACTTACAAGCAAATCCAAAGTAAACTTGTCTTCTAAGTAACTCCACAATCTCGTCCTCTCCTCTCTCCCACACGCCTCTCTCTCTCTCTCTCTTCTCTCCTCCCCCTCCTCCTCTAACTTGTCTATCGCCCCCCCCCCCCCAAACAAGAGGTAGAGAAGGGTATTTATAAAGAAACTAATCTATCTTAAATCTATCTATAAGGAAATAAATCTTCTAATAAGATATATTCCTTCTATCTATCTAATAACATAAAAGGAAATAGGATAAAAGCTCATTAAGTGCACCGACTCGGATCTCTGCTACTCTCAGGGTGGCTCGGCACCGACCCAAAGTGGGTCGTCACCGACCTCATTCAGCACTTCGAACAACCTTGAGTAAAACTTGCGTAGAAGATTCGTTACAACTCCGTTTGACTCCATTCTTTTTCCTATATTCTTGTAACGAATTTCTCTATCTCTTTATAAGATCAAACTTGATCTTCAATGACTTTATGAACTTCGTTCCTTGAGCTCTTCATTAAGTGCTTCTCTTCGGTTTTCCTCTTTTCCTCAAAAGTGTTCCAAATAGCTTCTAAAAACCTACAAAACACCACCAAAGCTTATGTAGACTCCCAATCTCATGAAAATACGAAAACTTACACAAACGACTCAAAACAAAACACAAAACTAAAGAAAAAGACTCAAACACACTAAAAACACACCCTAAAAACATGACTAAAAAGGCGGACATCAACGTCCCTACCAGCGTTTTCGGATGCTTCTAGGGATGATAACTCTAAACTAAACAAGTCCTTGTTTGTCTCTCCCTCAATGATTGATTAGTCTAACTGGAAATGCATGATAGGGAACTGTAGGACTCATTGCTTTCATTTTGCCATATTACTAGTCTAGAGCTTGATATGTATAGAGGAACATTATCTCTTTTGTCCCAAAATGATCAACCAGAGTTCCCTCTAACCCCCTTTACAAGTCACTATGACGGTTGATCATAAAACCTACCCTAAGCTAAGGACCAGACAAACGCTTCTCATGAGCCAAACTCTTTATCCCTTAATCGATTTGCAATTGTCTGGTTCTCTTTTGAGTTCCCTAGCCTCACAAAGAAAATTGAGTGTGAGTTCCCTTAACCTCTCCACTCAAAATGACCTTTCCAAAGATCATGGGAACTGATAGGCAAAAGCAGGGGAACACTGGATCTGAAAAGATGAAACTTCACTAGGGAAACGGGAAATTGTGTCAGACTCTGAAGCGTTTTGGGCCAAGCATTCAAAAATCAAAAGACTTCCCAAGGAAGAAAACGACGCGTGTCAGAGGCGTGTTATGGAAGTTGAAACGATCCTCCGAACTCATTGGCCAACGGTTATCGAGGTCTTTCTAACCTTCCCTTCTACCCTCGTCTCTCTCTCACATAAAAAAACCCTACTTTGCCACTTTTGGGTTCCTTCCTCCTCATCCTTCCTTGTCATTCTCTTCCTCTGCAACTTTGCTTCCTCCCTCTTTCGAGAAAACTTCCAAAAAATCTTCTCTTTCCCAAATTTTTCTCTAATGGCTCCAGCCCATTCCTATGCCGAGATGAAGGCTTGGATTCAAAAAAATCCTAAAACCCTTTTCCTCTCCATGATGGCTGACATCGAAAAGGAGCAAGATGAAGCTCTTCGCGATGTTCTCATCGAGGGACTCTACAATTATGTAAGTCCCTTTCTTCCTCCTCCTTCGGCAGCGCAACCTCCAGCGCCACCGACCTCCACTCTTCCACCTTCCTCTTCCTCCGAAATTGTCATCGTCGACAGTTTCGGATCCGAACCCCCTTCTAAACATGAGAGACCCAAACAATCCAAATCCAAACACCACTTCTCAAAATCCAAACACAAAATCCTACAAACGCAAACACTCCGAGATCTCTTCCTCCTCTCTTTACTCCGAAAAGAAGAAACCTTTCTTCAGATTCGACGAGTACCTCAACTGCTCCAAACCCACCTCCTGTGTCGAAAAAACCCCACTCATTTTTCCCCTTCCTTCCACCTCTGGGAACTCTCAATCCCAGCGTCAACCTCCACCACCTCCTGTTCAAACCGATTCCACAACTCCCCCTTCTTCTCTTCCCATTACTGAGGGAACTTCCAACCTCCCTCACTCTTCACCAAAGAACACTCCTCCCCCATCCTCCTCCCCCAGAGTTCCCCCGCCCCCTTCCCCCATTACCAAATCCCCCACCACTTCAAAATCTGCCCCTGGGACCTCAAGTCCCAAGGATCAAACCCCTACTCCTCCTCCTTCCACGCCCAAGGTCCCAACTCCACAACATTCTCCTCCCCCTCCATCTTCTCCCACCACACTAAAACTCCCTTCCCCACCTCCTTCGGCCCAGAAAACCATCGACCTTGATTCTGACGAGGATGATCTCCCCATTGGAGTCATCGCTCGCAAAAAGGCCAAGGAACTGCCACCCATAATCATGGGCACTACGGAAGAGGAAGCCCGACTCAAAGACCTCGAGGAAGAATTCTGAGGCGCACTCACAGGGCCTTCCAAAAACCAAGGGGGTAAGGCCCAAGAAGAAGGGAACCCAGCACCAACTGATGATGTTGGGCAAGGTAGTCATCATCAAGAAGATGACGAGGAGGAAACATGGCTGACCTCCTCCGACGATGAAGGGACCTCCAGTGATGACACTAAAGAATACGAGGAGGCCACCACTGCCACAGAGCCTGCCGGCATCCCAACTCCCGGACACCAAATGGTGGTGTCGGCAGAGGCCCCAAAGGATAGGAACCGCCCTCTCGTGATCGAAGCGGCTGAACCCCCTCAGCAAAAAGGAAAGACTACGGTCTCTAGGGGGAACACAAAGAAGAAAGGGAAAGGAACTGTGCCCAAGAAAATCCACATCTCTGAGAATCGCAAGCTCCTTCCGCCCCTCATCCTCTCAGAAGCACAGCTCACCGAACAAGGGCTAGGGCAACTTTGGGAACTGATCAAGGCCCAAGGATGGGAACACATGTGTGGCGAGGCTGTGAGTATTCACCCCGCTCAGGTGCGCCGATTCTACAATAATTTTGTGGTCCACGACAACGGCACCAAGGGAACTCTCTCCCTCGAAGGCGATGACTTCATCTTCACCACATCCACAATCCGCCTTCAACTACAGGTCCCTGTCCAGGGCCTCCAAGAACTTCCCGCCAAGAGCTGGGGCGACTACAACAGCGAGGTGATCTATAACATGATCTATGAGGGCCGTATTCCCACCACTAGCACCTCTACCCATCACCTGTCCCTCATTGCAAAGCTGGCCCATCAATTCATCATCAACATGGTGATCCCTCGCCAGGAGAAGCGCCTTGTTATCAACATCCCTGATGCCATTATCCTCTACCACTTCCTCCTCAAAAAGCCCATAAATCTTCCTCGCATAATTCTCGGGCACATGGAGAAGTGTATGGCTTCCAAATCCCACTCCCTCCTTACGCTGGCCTAATCAAGAAACTCTTGCTCAGAGAGGGCCTCTACGACACCTCCAGAGAAGAGGTCACCATAGGTAGGGAACTGGACATTTCTGTCGTTCAGAAAATGCGCCACTCTGAGCCAGTGGAGGAACAAGAAAGGCTGCCATCTGGTGAAGGCACCCAGGATGGGAACACTCAAGTGTTGGTGCACATTGGCAACACTCTCGACAAGATGGCCAGGGACCAAGAAAAGATGGCAAGGGACCAAGAAAAGATAGCTAAAGGCCAAGAAAAGCTGGTCCAAGTCTTGACACGACTTTGTGATGCCCTGTTCCCACCAAGCCCATGATCTTTTTCCTCCTTTTGTTCCTAGCCTCAATGTTCCCACAAATATTGTCTCTTGTGTTCCTATGTACATATTTCGCTTAAGTAATGAATGGTTTTTAGTATGATTGTGTGTTCTTTTCCTTCCTTATCTATGTGTTTACTTGTTTTCGATGATGTCAAAAGGGGGAAAGACAAAAACTGCGAGATGAGTTAAGTTGAAAAGATATCGTAGAAGACGCTATAGCTAAGGGGGAACAATTGCATAAAAAGCTAAGTACGAACTCAGTGATTCACAAGAAGTGGCTCCCTAGGAATACGCGTAGGAACTCATGTGCATATCATGCTTTGAAATACTTGTTGATTTTTGTGATAGGTTTGTCATCATCAAAAAGGGGGGAATTGTTGGAACGATGTTGGGACCTCTGGTTCTAAACATCGGAACAACGATACAGTTCTCCGAGTTTTGATAATGACAAACGCTATAAGGGAACTAATGTGCCTTGATCAAGTATTTCTAAGGAACACAGGTTGAGCAAAGAACTTCCATGAATGACCAAAGATCACAGAAGCATACAATGAAGAGTTCCCATCAAGGGAACTCTGAAGATGAAAGTTCCCATGTAATGGGAACTCCCAGGAATGACCAGAGAACACAAGTTTACACGATGAAGAGTTTCTCTCAAAGGAACTCTGAAGAGGACAGTTCCCACGACATGGGAACTCACATGTGAAGACAAGGACCGATCAACGCATATCACGGGATCCTGTCTTGGACAGGATGAAGACACAGTCTGAGGAGCAGACTGTCAAGATTGATCCAACGGTCCGATCATTTCAAGAAGTTGACCCAGGTCAACTCAAAGTCACATGTGAAGAAAGTACAACTTGGGCATCAAGCAAAGGGCATTTAGGACACAAATGAAAGATGCGATTGAAGCCCAAGTTCACTCGAGTATAAAGCCAGATGAATAGTACTCGGACTGAGTACTTCTCCCAGAACTCACAAATACCCACAACAGAGAAAAGGAAAGAAGAAGAGAAGTCCCCGGTGGCGAGTGTCTGATCTCGACGACGGTGAAGCCAAGTTCTCAGGAACAAGGGAATTGCGATTCGGTGTAAGGTTTGAGTTACTTATTTAGTGATTGTTGTTCGCTTAGGAACTCAATTGAGAAGATTCATTAGTGTTGCTAGAGTTAGGTAAAACTCGTAGGAACAGAGAAGTTTGAATCTGGCTGTTTGTAACTAAGGAACAAATCAATAATATAAGTAAGTCATTCAAAATCCTCCAAGCGGAGGTAGAGGTTTATCCATACAACTAGTTGGTTGTAGTGGGGTTCCTCTATAAGGAATTGTGTTCACTCTGTCCTTTTAATACTTGCGATATTTTCTTCCGCTGCCTTGGGAACAGCTTAACAGCCAGTTCTCAAGCTCTAGCTAACCGGTTATGATCCAACAGTTGTGCTCATTCAGGTACCCGATACTTTAGAGGTAGGAATATGCTTCCTAGTATAAGAGTTTTGAACAGAGAATTGGAGTCTTCTTGCTAGTATATAATTGGAGTTCTCTTCCTAGTATAATTTTTAATTAATTTTATCTTCCTTTTTCTGTTCAAGTTATGATGGTTTACCTTGTTCTAATAAAGATACTGAATTTTTCAACCAAAAAAAAAATTAAAGATACTGAATTTTGTATTGATGGTTTGTTTTATGTATATACGTGAAATTGAATTCACCCCCGAGCGAGGCCTAAGACAGGGTGACCCACTTTCTCCTTACCTCTTTATCGTAGGTACGGAAAGCATGGAAACAAACAAAACGATAGGATTCACACTTGCTCGTGGAGGAACCAAAATACCATTTCTCTCCTTTGCTGATGACATTATCATTTTCTCCAAAGCAACACAATCAGCTTGTCTATCTGTTAAGAAAATTATTGATGATTATTGTGCCGTGTCTGGTCAAAAAGTAAATTACCACAAATCGGCGTTCCAAACTTCTCGTGTAGTACCAAACCAACAAAAAGTAAGCATCCAAACTGCACTACAAATCACTACCATGACAAACCTAGATAAATACCTTGGATGTCCAATTGTTAATGGTACAGTCAATAAGGACACTTTTAGGGATACAGTGGGGAAAACCAAAGATCAATTAAGCAAATGGAAAGCTAATTCACTATCTCAAGAAGGTCGGGCCGTGCTGATCCGATCAAATTTAGAAGCTAAACCAAATTACATTATGCAAAGCTTTATGCTACCAACAAGTGTACACACAAAACTTGACAAAACTAATAGGGGTTTCTTCTTAAACAAGCACCAAAACTATAAACCCCTCATTGGTTGGGACAGAATTTGCAAACCAAAATTATATGGTTGTCTTGGACTAAGAAAAGCGGAACACATGAACAAAGCTCTTCAAATGAAACTTCTATGGAAAATTATTGCGGAACCTCACAACATTTGTGTTCGCAGAATCAAAGAGAAATACCTCCGAAATAATGACATATTTTCGTACAAATCAAACCAAATACGTCATGCCAATGGAGAAATTTAATCAAACTAAAACCCCTTTTCGAGAAAGGCCTCATTTGGCAGGTAGGAGATGGAAAAACTATTAACTTTTGGGCGGATAGATGGTTTATGGACGATCCACTGATAAATTATGCAACCAATAAAGACAGAATTAACACAAGGGCCAAAACTGTTGAGTTCCTCACAACAGAGAAAAAATGGAACACAATCGCCATGGAACAACACTTACCGATGAAAATCGTGGATAAAATCAAGGACATAGCTATTTCGGAAAATGAAATTACAGACCGACTATACTGGGCTCCGAGCAAGAATGGGTGGTTTTCCACTTCATCAACCATAGACCATATAACCAACATCAAGAATTATAACCCAAGTATGAACAATTGGATTTGGAAACTTGATACTCTTCCTAAAGTTAAAAATTTTCTATGGAAAATAGATAATGATGGTGTACCAACGAAAACCCGATTACAAGCTAACCACATCCCGGTTCCGGGGGGTTGCCTCCTTTGCCATTGCACCTCGGAGGACATTATTCACCTCATTAGTAAATGCCCACACACTCACCGAGTATGCCAAAAAAATAAACCCCAAATTCAACCAAATTCTTAACCACACTGATACAAGAAACAAACTACCCCGACAAGTCATTAGTGAGGTAAGGCAACAACTAACCGAAAAAGAATTCAATGATCTTGCAGTATGCTGGTGGGGAATCTGGCATCAACGGAACAAGCTTGTTTTCTAGCAAGCCCCAAATGACTTCATTCCAGATTTGGCTCAATACATCAAAATGCAAATACAGGCATGGGAAACTGCAAAACAATGGACGGAAGATGAAACTAAAATAGTACAAGCTCACCAAAGAAGACGTAAACCAAAGGAAAAGACTTGGAAAAAACCACCCCTAGGTTTTTGTAAGCTAAACTTTGATGGATCTAAGTTATCAAACGGATCTACAACGTCTGGAACAGTAATTCGAGGACATAATGCGGAGGTCATTGATATATCTACATCTAAACATGGTAACATTTCGGTTAATAAAGTAGAAGCTTTAGCTCTACGAAATGGTATATCAAGGGCCAAGACGTTAGGAATTAAACACTTGGAAATTGAAGGAGACAACCTAGTTATTTTAAATGTGATTAGGAAACTGGGGCAATGCCCGTGGGACACTGACATTTTCGTGTCTGATATTTCATCTTCGCTTGCATGGTTCGACTTGATTCGTATAAACCATGTCAATCGAAACTGTAATGATGTGGCTGATAAGATTGCTATGCTGGGCCACAGCTTCCCGTTGGATTCCATTTTGAATCATCAAAAACTTCTAGTTCTCCTAATTATCTATCAAAAAAATATGAAATTGAATTTTATATTAATGTAGTTGTATGAGTTGATTTGATGAGATTTTATTACTGTAAATTTGTTATGTAGTAGATGAGAAACGTGAATATATATTTTTTTAAAAGAGATACACTTATGGCTAAGAACAAGAATCACAAGTATGGGGCCATGATTGTTCATAATTTTAAATTATTAAAAACTAGTTATATGGTGCTTTTTAAAAAAAAATGTTATCTGTGTCGGGCATATACATGGCGCTATTTTATAAAAAAAATGTCATCGGTGTCCTTTTTTATGGTGCTTTTTAAAAAATGCCATCCGTGTCCCTTTTTATGGTGCTTTTTAAAAAATGTCATCCGAATTTTTTAATGCAGTCATAGTTAATACGTACAAAAAAGCGTCATGTGATTTATGAAAAAAGCTCCATCCGAAAATGTTTATGTATTAGTGATTAGAGAGAAGAACACAAGATTGAGAAACTTTTTTGTGTTTAGAGAGAGAAAAAAAAAGAGGCGGCTGTTACATAAAGAAAGGACACAAAGCCCTAGACTAGCTAGACCTGGGTCCAGTTTCGGTTTCTAGGAACCATGGAACCGGAACCGAAATCGGGCATGGGCCGGTTCCCCGGTTCCGAAGCTGGTTCCTCCCGGTTCCAGTTTCGGAATCGGAAATATTAAAAAAAATTAAAAAAGTATTTTTTTTCATCTCTGAATGAAAACTGTGATCGCGGTTAGCCAAACCGCGACCGCATTTACGCTATTTTAATTTTTTTATTAGTGGAATCGGTGGTTCCACCCGGTTTGGAACCCCGGTTCCTCGGTTCTGGGGGTGGACGAACCGGAACCGGACCCGACGGTTCCGGTTTTCGCCGGTTCCGGAACCTCCAGTTCGCCGGTTCATCCGGAACCGGATCCAGGTCTAAGACTAGCTAGCTAAGGAACCGACCAAAATAAAGAAAGAGAACCGAGCCGATTTATTTCAAGATTGTGGGCAGAACTGGGCAAATGGGCAATATCTCTATATATACAAACCCAATCATTATTAGTGTGTTCCATGGGCACACACTAGAAAAACCCTACAATCTTATCTCCATTTATTTGATCACAAAAATGGAATCTGAAGCCACATATATTAGCTTGTTCTCTCGGTAAGCGTTCTGACGCAGTGAAATGGCAGCAGTAATCCTCTATTCCAAAATCTTGTTCTACTTTAGTGTTACAATTAGCTATATAAATATTAAATTAATGTTAAACAAATTTTAAAAATTAAATTTGTATTTAAAACAACTATATTTATATGTGTTCAAATTTTTAACTTAAAAATCATATTATACAATTTTAAAAAATTAAAAGAGTAATATTTTGTACGAAAATCATTCTCTTAATTATTAAAAATTTTATAATAAGATTTTTAAGATAAAAATTTGTACACATATACATATAGATGTTTATAATAGAAATATAATTTTTAATTTTTTTTAACATTAATTTAATATTTATATAGCTAAATGCTAATTGTAACATGGAAATGGAACACAATTATGAAATAGAAGATTAGCGGTGGTGAAATGGGGTCGCGCCTGCCAATTAAGAACAAACTATTTAAAAAAAAAAGGATAAATCATAAATCAAAGAGGATCGGATTTGCCAAAGCAGTGACGGGCGTGTGTTCACACATGGCGGCTGTTGGTTGTTCGCTTATTTAAGGAGGAGGATCGAATTGAACAAGTTTAATTAAGAGCTCTAGCCAGCATTCAAATCACACCAACAATGGCGGATGCCGACGGCATAAAACACACCACTCTCAAAATCAACGGCATCAACATGCACATCGCCGAGAAGGGGGAAGGTCCGGTGGTCCTCTTCGTCCACGGCTTCCCGGAGCTCTGGTACTCCTGGCGCCACCAGATCCTCGCCCTCTCCGCCCTCGGCTATCGCGCCGTGGCTCCCGACATGCGCGGCTACGGAGACACCGACGCCCCCGCCGACGCCTCCAAGTACTCCTACTTCCACTTAGTGGGCGACCTGGTGGCGCTCATCGACGCTCTCGGCGAGGAGAAGGTGTTCGTGGTGGGCCACGACTGGGGGGCGCTGGTGGCGTGGTATCTGTGCTTGTTCAGGCCGGATAGGGTGAAGGCTTTGGTGAATCTGAGCGTGGCGTTTGGGGCGTTTGGTCGGTGGAGCCCCGATCGCTCGCCGGTGGACGATCTGATGGCCTCTTACGGGGAGGACTATTACATGTGCAGATTCCAGGTAAGGGATTTTAGATTCCTCTAACTCAAGTAGTAGTGCTCAAGTACCACAATTTCTGCAGTACGTGGGTTAAGTTGATCAAGTATACAGTAATAGTATCAAAAACTCCAGAGAAATTTAAATACGCTCCAATCGAGTTGAAAATAAAGGGCTTTCACTTTTGGATAGAAAAGTAATTTTTTTGTGAAAATTTATTTTTTCTGTCTCAAAAACCAAATAAAACAGTAGTAAGAAATTTGAGCTACCCAACAAAAAAAATTAACAACTATAATCTCCTTTCCCCTTTAAAATTTTCATTTTTTGTAGAGTTTATAATTTTTTTTTCTTAAGGGAATAGTAACTTCACCCATCAATATATATAGGATCCCACCGAGAAAACTATAAGGTTATAAATATTGGGGCTTCACCCTCCAATTTCACTTAAGTTTCACCAAAAAAAAATTTGAGTGAAATTCATATTTGAGTTTCTAATTCGGAAACCCTTGGGAGAGTTTCACCTTTTACATGTTCCAATATCAACTAATTAGAACACGCCATGTGACATGTACAATGAAAAGTTATTAATTTTGGGTAGTTAGCTTAATTTAGCTATTATTAATTTTAGCTAATTTTTAATTAATTAATTATTATTAATAATAAATTATACTACTATTTATAATTTTTTTATCTACCCATAGACATCAACTTTATATATGTCTGATTTATTTTAAAACTAAGTTATTTTTTGGGTTAGCTTAGAGTAAACAAACACATATTTAAACACTTTATAAAATGACTCATGGTTTTAACTTTAAAAATTACACTAAGTTTATAATTTTTAATCTAATTTAATTTGCACCAATTTTTCTATACATTTTAATAATTTTTAATTAAAAATTAGTTTATTTATAAAATTAAACTAGTTATATATACATATATATATATCCATTTGAATTTGTACCAATTTTATACAATTAGTTGTATCTACCTTATTATTAAATTAATTATATAATAAAATTAGCCAAATTATAATTTGTTAAAATTAATGTGACATTTTTAATTAGAAAAAGAAATATTTAAAATTAATAAATGAACTGTATAATTATAATTGTGTATAGAGAAATAAATGGTCGTTGGGAAGTGAGAAAAGTAGAAAAGTGGGTTTCATGATTTCATTGATATTTAAGTAGATTTCATAGAATGAAATTTGGAGACTGAAGTATGATGTGGAAAAGAAAAAAATTGATAAAAGTGTATTTTTTTGGGTTTTATGGTTTCACTAAGGTCATGAATATCAATGAAACCCAAAAAACACTCATTTTTATCATTTCTCTCTCTTCCACGTCATCCTACACTCTCCCAGTTTCATTTCATGAAATCCACTTAAATATCAATGAAACCCACTTCCCAACAATTAATTAGTTTAATGATAAGTAGATACAACTAATTTTTAAAAATTGGTGCAAACTAAAATGGATATATGTGTATATATACATATATATTTTGCACTAATTTTATCTAAATATATATAAAATTGGTGCAAAATAAATTAGATAAAAATTTATGAATTTAAATATAGATATATGTGTTTGTTCACCCATAATCAACCCAAAAAACTAATTTAATTTTAAAGTTAATTAAATATATACAAAATTGGTATTTCATGGATTGATAAAAAAATATTACTTATAGTTTAATTTATTTTTATTATTAGTAATTTAAAATTGGTTAAAATAATTAAATACTAACTTATACTAATATATAGTATTTAATTAGTCAAAAGGAGTGTCACTTGGTATATTCCAATTGGTTATCGGTATTATACAAGGAAAAGATTTTTAAGTGAAACTCAAATTGATGAGTTTCCACTGGTGAAATCGAAGTGGGCGATTTCACCCATTTATCTTTTTTTTTTTAACGAGAAACTCGGTGAAACCAACTTCGGTTTCGCCGATAATCATTGCCTAATATTTGTAACCTAATTGGTCAATCTGATTAGCAATTCAGCACAATAATAATTAATGAGTGTTGTTACTTGTTACTCCCTCCGTCCCCTTTTATTTGTCCAGTATTTCATTTCGAGCGTCCCGAAATATTTGTCGTACTTTTCCTCCTTTTCTTTTTTATCCATACATTTCTTACAAAAATACCCTCAACCAATATCACTTTTTACTCACTTTTTAACTTTACATCCCATCAACTATTTATCTTCTCCTACATAATATCATATTTATCCATTTTCTCAATTATCAATACTACTTTACTCTTTTTATCCTTATAAAATTACAAATATACCCCCAATCAATTTTACTTTTTACCCACTTTTCCAATTACCAACACTATTTTACACCATCCTTAATAACCGCAAAAACCGTCCTTTAGGACAAACAAAAGGGGACGGAGGGAGTATTATATATGTACATTGTGCATGCATGTGAAAGCATTGAGATTTGTTGCTTAAAAAGGAAAGTGAAAATAAATTGAAAAAGATACTCTGGCCTTTATTTTGGAGAAAACTGAATGAAATGATAGCCATTTTGAAATGATGATTTTCATTTTGAGACTCTGATTATTGGATGAAATTAAAGCACAATTAGATGTAATCATACATATGAAGTTGTACACCAAATCACTGTTTACCATCACGATTCTACAATCTAATTCTTCAAATAGGAATTTTAAAGCAATCACAAGAAGGTTTAATTTTTCAGCCTCTTCTCCATATACATATTAAGCAAGATAAATGCTAGAAGTGATATTAACTTGTAGGTCCCTGGAGAGATGGAAGCAGATATAGCCGCGGCTGGTGGCGTCGATAAGTTTTTTGCAAAAGTTTTTCAAAACCGAACACCAGGTCCTCTATTCTTTTCCAAAGGGCAGTGGTTCAAGGAAATACCTTCTCGCCCTAAATGGATGTCAAAAGAAGAATTCAACTACTATGTCACCAAATTCAACCAAAAAGGATTCACTGGTGGACTCAACTACTACCGCGCAATCACTCTGTACTTGGCTTATCAATCTTAACTTGTTATGAAATCCTAAGCCAATTTTATATACTTGGAAAGTTACTAGTTCTAATTAAGTGGCCATGATGCATGTTGTAGGAATTGGGAGTTGATAGGACCATGGAACGGAGCAAAGGTTATGGTGCCCACCAAGTTTGTAGTTGGAGATTTGGACTTGGCTTATCATATGCCTGGGGTTCAAGATTACATTCACAAGGGCAAGATGCACAAGGATGTGCCTTTGTTAGAGGACGTAGTTGTGCTTGAAGGAGTCGGTCACTTCCTACAGCAGGAGAAGCCTGACGAGCTTAACAAGCACATCTATGATTTCATCATCCAACACTTCTGATTTTTCGGCGTCATCGTCATCATGTGTTTTAATTAATGTGGAAATGAACAATAAGAATGTTGGCTTGTCGTGTGTTTTTATGTTTTCATGGCTTTTGTGTGTTTTGGGTCTTCATCCTGCATTTTATATATGTATGTGTTTCAAGGGGTTGTTCATTAGGTTTTACGATGTCACCTTTGCTTTAAAGTTTAAACCTTTTATGTATGTGTTTGTATGTGTTTCAAGGGGTTGGATTTTTTTTTTTGGGAAAAGGTTAGATGTATTGAAAGGGAAAAGAGAATTTACAGCTCAAAAGATAAAGCATCTTTCAAAAGATAAATGTTTTATTGTAATATAAATAAAGAGAATATTTAAAAAATAAAATCTACTATATATATATAAAAGCAATAAGGTTTGGAGTCTCTACATTGCGCCACATCATCTTTTGCCACATGTCATTCCTAAAATGCGCCACATCAGATTTTGACATGTGTCATCTCCTCATTAATTCATATAAATTATACAAATAAATTGGTAGTTTAGAAAACAAATCTTATGAATTCAAATATTAGATTTGGAAGTTTTGATATCATTCAATATTTTAAAATGAATCCAAATTGTAATTTTGAAAGTTTCTAACATATTTAATTAAACGTTAATTTATATAATATTATTAAAAAAATTATGGTGGCTTTTTTTACAACTATATTAGCTTTAATCTACTATATATAAAAACCAATAAGGTTTAAAATATTCATTAAAATTATCCATTCCTTTTTTTAAAATAAATTCATATTTTTTAGTTAAACACATCAGTTTTTATTCAAAATATAATAAAAGATTGTGGTGGTTATATGGAAACTATTAATGAATTAATATTGAATATTAATAGAAAGAAATTATATAGAAAATAATATCTTAGGTAATTAATTTTTATTAAGATAAAGAATAGATTGTGCAAATTACATACCAAATTGTGGATCAAAACTTTTGGATCCACAATTTAAAATTTTAACGTAACATTTTATGTGATGTTTGATCAAAATACTTTCCTTTATTACAACTTACAATTCGAAATTTATCATAACATTTTATGAGCATTGTACAGATTTTTCTCATTAATTGAAAATTTAATGGTTATATTTTTTAACTTTTATATAAAGAAGATTGCATGTAGGAGTAATTATCTTTTTAAAAAATCACTCAACCAAACTATATATATAAAAGCAAAAAGGTTTGGAGCTACCACATTACGCCACATCATCTTTTGTCACATGTCATTCCTAAAATGCGCCACATAAGATGTTGACACGTGTCATCTCCTCATTAATTCATATAAATTAGACAAATAAATTGGTAGTTTTGGAAACAAATCTTATAATATCATTCATATTCCACATGGAAAATTTTTTCCACTTAATTAAAATTTATTTTTATTTCCAAATTTAGATAATATCTTAATTTTTTTGTAGGAGATAATATCTTAACTAAAAAATTTTAACTAATGGTTGGATTTTTTCCTTTTAAACCAATAATACATATATATATATATATATATATATATATATATATATATATATATATATATATATATATATATATATATATATGCTCAATCTCATCTCTTTCATGTTTTCAAAATATATCTTTTTTGCTTTATTTTCTTCATATTTTATCTCATTCTTTTAAATTAAACCTATTTATCAAATATTGTCAAGGAAAATGAGCAATGTAGATTATTTTATGTTAATAATGTTTATTCTCAATTTTAAACTTAATAATCTATATTTATTTTATTTTATTTTATTTTATTTTAAAAAAATAATTTTTATAAATATTACGGGCAATAAATTACTTACATTAATTTTATATTATATTTTTATTTATAAATATCTTTTTTATAGTGTATCTAAAAAATATCGAATCATACTCGTGCAGGGCACGACGGGAACAACTAGTAAAAAACTTAACTAAAATTCACATTGCACATGCTATAAAGCATCTTTCAAAATAAATAATAGTGAAATTTAATTTTTAAACATTTTTACTGGATGATACTATCACGAAGTGAATTTAAAAAGGGGAAATAATATAAAAAGAAAGACGTGGATGGATCATCATGTTCAATCGATCGATATTAAAAGTTTGCTAATATTTTCTCAGGGACTTGCACAGCACTCACTTTCAGTACTCTGCTTCTAAACGGAGAGAAGAAATGGAGAGCTGCAGCATACCAGCACCAATGGCGGACGCTGACGGCATAAAACACACCACTCTCAAACTCAACGGCATCAACATGCACATCGCCGAGAAAGGGGAAGGTCCGGTGGTCCTCTTCGTCCACGGCTTCCCGGAGCTCTGGTACACCTGGCGCCACCAGATCCTCGCCCTCTCCGCCCTCGGCTACCGCGCCGTGGCTCCCGACATGCGCGGCTACGGCGACACCGACGCCCCAGCCGAAGCCTCCAAGTACACCTACTTCCACGTCGTCGGCGATCTGGTGGCGCTAATCGATGCGCTCGTCGAAGACAAGGTGTTTGTGGTGGGGCACGACTGGGGCGCGATAGTGGCGTGGCATCTGTGCTTGTTTAGGCCGGATAGGGTTAGGGCTTTGGTCAATATGAGCGTTGCGTTTGGGCGGCGCAATCCGAAAATCTCGCCGTTGGAGGCTCTCAAGGCGGGTTACGGCGAGGACTATTACATCTGCAGATTCCAGGTTAGGATCAAATCCACTGTTACTTTCAACCGCGCGCTCTGTCAACTTTATGCTTTGTTTTGATAACTCAAATTGTGCTTTGAGTTAATTGGAATCATGATCAATCGGATTTAGGAAATTAGGGAAACTCAAGTAAATTTTTGGTAAATAATAAAAGAAATATAAAACTTACCATATATTGATGGAGACCATTTATTTGGATGAATATCATGAATGTGGGATAAAATTTCTAAAACTTATGTGACACAAACTCTTACAATCAGGTTGATCTAAAACTTACCATTGTAGATGAACCATGTTTGAGTGAAAATGCAAGAGAAATGATAGAAAGTAAGGAAAATGACAGCCATATATTGTGAATACATGATTGACATAGCTACATTGTGCTTTCAAGTCTAAAATAATTGGTAATGTCAGTGCATGTGTCAAGCATCTTGTCATTTTAAGATTTGGAATGTTTTTTGGATGGGATGAGATTTGGAATGTTGGATACAACCAAATGAAATAAGATTTATTATATGAAGGTGGGTACACCAAAGAACAATATAATAAAAAAACAAAAGATAGAGAACAATATATAATACGATATCATTAAAATGTAATCAACATTTACCTTCTTGAATTTAGTATCATAAGGATAGTTATTTGATTAGTCTCAGTGAATATGGATTTAAATATATAATTTGTAGGTCCCTGGAGAGATGGAAGCCGAGATAGCTGAGGCTGGTGGTGCTGAGAAGCTACTTGGAAAAATATTTCCATACAAAACACCAGGTCCTTTGTTCTTGCCCAAAGGAGAGTGGTTCAAGGAAATGCCTCCTCTCCCCACCTGGATGTCAGAAGAAGAATTCTCTTATTATGTCTCCAAATTCAACCAAAAAGGCTTCACTGGTGGACTCAACTACTACCGTGCAATCAATTTGTAACTCCTTGCCCCATACTTTTAACATTGTATTACTTATAAAGTTGTTAAAAGAGAGATGGAATAGTAACAATGGAAGCGAGATAAAAACAAAGCTTAGTATATAAGTTTTGCCAATTGGTTTTAGGTTGAAATCTCGATCACTGAAATTACGTACATGCTTATTGTGCAAGTGTGCTTAGACGAACATGCACGATGCTCGTTTATTGGCCTACTTGACTTTAACAACTGTGTCTTGTTGTAGGAATTGGGAGTTGTTAGCACCATGGACAGGAGCACAAGTTCTGGTGCCTACAAAGTTTGTTGTTGGAGATTTGGACTTGGCTTTCCATCTGCCCGGGGTTCAAGATTACGTCAACAAGGGCGGGATGCTCAAGGATGTGCCATTGTTGAAGGAAGTGGTTGTGCTTCAAGGAGTCGGTCACTTCATTCAGATGGAGAAGCCGGATGAGATCAGCAAGCACATTGCTGACTTCATCCAACAGTTCTGATCGAGAAACTCGATCCATGGCTAATAATAAAGCAGGTACATATAAGGATTAACCTGCATCGTCCATGGGTAAGAGTGTGTGGCTTCTCATGTCGTGTGTTTCAGTTTTTTATGGGGTCTTTGTGTTTGGGAACACCCATTTCCTATTATGCATGTGTAATCTTCATGGTATGTAATGTTCCCCTTCATTTTATTTATGTGTTTCAAGTTTCTATTGTCCCGGTGTGAAGCTTAGGCTAGGCTAAGCTAGGAATGATTAAACAAACAAAATAAAGCTAGTAACGCAAATCAATCAAACAGTGGAAATTTCATTTTCAGGAAAACGACACATAAAGAAAGGGAGACAATCCCAATGTCCGTCTCATTAGTGTAATGTTAGTGCACAAATTCAATTAAGGATTGCACTAATTGGCTTCTTCAATTCTTCTCTTGAATGTCTCCTTCAATCTCGAGTCCTTCCTGGGCCGAAATTGTCGATGTGTATCGAGATAAGCAAATAAGAGAACGGGTGATGACTCACCATATTTATAAAGGGGAAGAGGAGGCCAAAAACGAGCCCCTTAGGCCAGCCGTGCCGATGAGCCCTTTATGAGGCCTCGGCTTATCCTCCAAGAAAGACGAAATTCTATCTTGCTAATTAAGATAGAATCCTCGCTCTCCTTTATATTATTTACCACATTTAAATAGGAAAAGACACATAAATATATGATAAACAAATAATTACCATACAAAATAATAAATTTCCTAGCAAGATAGACATTAATTAAGGAGTAAGCAAGAAAATTAATATCATGTAGTATATTTACAATAATTATAAATAACAAACAATATTTAATTACCAAAACTTTATCCACACACAGGTAAGTAGCCCTACAACCGCTCTTATATGGTTATAAGAACCGGTTAACATAAAAGGAAATAAAGAGACAATAAGTAAACCGGGTTCGATGTTCGTATTTCACCCACCCCTCTTAAGCTAAGTGAGGGATGACGAGTCCTAGCTTGTGGCAAAGAAAGAAGTGCTGCTGAATGCTCAAGGCTTTTGTAAAAACATCAACAAGTTGCAGGCTTGAACAAACATGGACTGTTTGAATGAGTCCCTCTTACAGAAGTTCTCGTACACAGTGGCAATCGATACGAAGATACTTCGTGCGCTTGTGATATACAATATTTGAGGTCAAATGTTGAGTTGAAATGCTATCATAGTGTAGGGGAATGGGTAGGGGTACCTTGATTGCTAAATTCTTTAACAAACCTCTAAGCCATACAATTTTACTCGAGGTTCGTGACATGCTTCTATACTCGCTCTCGGCTAAGGATTTAGAGACCACCTTTTGTTTTTTAGTTTTCCATGAAACCAGAAATTACTAAACAAAACATAGTAATTTGTGAGGAAGCGACAAGTAAAGGAGCACTCACCCTAATCTACATCACAGTATGCAAGCAAGGATATATCTGATTGTACTAAATAAAAGATAGAGCAATTGATCGTCCCCTTTAGGCATCATAGGAGGAAACGTGCAGCTTGCATATGAGGCTCTAGAGGATTGGAAATGAGTTGCCCCAATTGTTGCACACAATAGGTGATGTCTGGTCGTGATAATGTTAGATAGAGTAGTCAACCAATCAATCTTCGGTAAGATTCTGGTTCAAGAATAGGCTCCCCAACCTCAAGGCGCAATCCATATATATGACAGGTTGGAGAAGACTAAGTTGGTTTGTAGCTGCTGTTGTTGGCGCGCATGGCCAAGTATTCTTGCCCCGGGATTCATCCAGTTCTAAAATTACCATTATTGATGAGGACTGAAGTAGGAAACCGACATCAAGCCAAAGGGAGTACGCTAAAAATGGATCATTATGGTGTTTAGGTTGCCTCCATGGCCTCAACCATGACCGCAACCCTTTCCATACTTGTTCCCACAACCTCCACAATTGTTGTTGTCAGAAAAGGTGGAGGGTAGCGGCGGCGACGATTTGTCTGGTGGCGGCTCGGAAGGAGTGGAGGAAGAGCCGAAGGTGAGAGCCTTAGAGTCAGCAACCAGATTCTACTTATTTGCATGAATGGATTCTTCATGAAGCACCATAGATCGAGCCTTAGAAACTTTTGGGAGTATTAGGATAAGAATTATCCTATTAGGATATTTTTTATATTGTATAAGATATTTTCCTTATATTTATCTTAGGGTTTCCAAGATAGATAAAATCACTTGGGCTCCAAGTAACTCTTTGTATATAAAAACCCTCTTGGGTATTCTATGGAATGCAAGATTACATTCACACAATTATCATATCTTCACATGGTATCCAGAGCATAATACGATCCTTGATTTTTTCTCAAAACCCTAATTTTCCACAATGTCCAACGGTGATGCCTTCCAACATGATCCGCTGACCGCCACCACTGGGGTTGTTACTCCCACCGTTCCTCCGGCAGTCACGGGCGTCACCACCAGAATTATCACGCCTACGGTGCCTCCGGCCATCACCACCGTCGTTCGTGACGAGACGACGCAGCACAAGTCCAATGTCGACGCTCTTCTAGCCACGGCCTCAAGTGCAGCCATTCCATCGCTTGCGTTTCCGACTCTCAATATCAAGTTGGAACGTACGAACTATGTCCTTTGGCGTCATACGATCAAATCTTCTCTTGAAGCTTACAATGTCGATAATTTTCTTCTACCCAACAACGCACCACCATCCTCTCTTCCGGTTGCTTCGGGTTCTACAACACCGCTTGTTCCCAATCCGGCGTTTGCTGATTGGACACAAAAAGACAGGTTCATTCTTTTATGGATTCGTTCTACTTTATCTACACCTTTATTAACGCATGTTGCTCGTGCCAAGACCACTCATGAGGCCTGGGCTATTCTTGAGCACATGTTTTTTGCCCAAACTAGGGCTCGTTCTATGTTTCTCAAACATCAGATGCAAAATTTGGCGACATGCAATTTGTCTATTCTTGAATATGTGGAGAAAAAGCGGAGCTTTTCTGATGCTCTTGTTGAATGTGGCTATACTGCTTTCAATCATGATTTCATTGAATGTATTCTGAATGGTTTAGATTCGTCCTACTCGGCGTTTCTCACTGCGTATAATATGCAAAAGCACCCTATTTCGTCTGATGAATTATTTGGTCTCTTGTTACAAGAAGAAGAGCGTATTAATGCAGCAAATCAGTCGGCCTCGTTGGATACATCTCTCTCGGCTAATGTAGCCAATCGCGGGGCTCGTTCTCGGTCCAATTCGTCTCGACCTGATCATGGGTCTGACGTTGGCTCTTCTTCGAGTCGTCCCATGTGTCAACTCTGTTCTACGCCTAGCCATGAGGCGATTAATTGTTGGCAACGTCAAAACTTTAATGATTATCCTCCCACGAACCCTAATTACAGCTCTCGGGGTGGACGCAATGGTCGAGGTGGACGAGGCGGTCGTGGGCGTGGTGACTCACGATCATACAATGTCGGACGTGATGATGCATATCAGCAGCAAGCCGTGGCTCCACAATCCAACTTCATGCATCAACAGCCTTGGTACTCTTTTCAAATGGGCAACTCGCCCTCTACGTACTCTTGTTAATCCTAATTGGTGCTTTGATACGGGGTCTAATGCTCATGTCACCGCTGACTTTGGTAACCTTTTTGTGCATTCTGATTATACTGGCAATGATGGTTTACAAGTAGACAACGGTATGTCTCTTCCTATTACGCATTTGGGCCATCATACTTTACCTGCCTATCCTAAACCTGTTCAATTACATAACATACTTTTTATTCCTCAAATAAAGAAAAACCTTATTATTGTTTCTCAATTAACCAAGGATAACAATGCTTATATGATTTTTTACCCTACTTGTTGTTTTGTGAAGGACAAACAGGGGCGAACACTCCTCAAAGGAACCGTTGACAACGGACTTTATCACTTGGCACCATCTCAGCCAACTTTACCATCACCTAAAGCATACCTCGGTGAACGAACCACTCTTCAAACTTGGCATGAGCGTCTTGGTCATCCCCATGAGTCTATTTTTCATCATTTAGTTTCTAAGTTTAAGTTACATGTGTCATTGAACAATTTGAATTTTGTATGCGAGTCTTGTCAACTTGGGAAGAGTCATCGACTTTCTCTCCCTAGTACTCATGTTTCTAGTTCTTCCGCTTTTGATTTAGTATATTCTGATGTTTGGGGGCCTTCCCCGGTTTCTTCCTTTAATGGCAATTCATATTTTCTTATTTTTGTGGATGATTGCACTAAGTTTGTATGGATTTATTTTCTCTCCCATAAATCTCAAGTTTTATCTCATTTTCAACTATTCCAAAAGATGGTTCAAACTCAATTTTCTACCAAAATCAAGAAATTCCAATCAGATGGGGGGGGGGGGGGGGGGGAGTATCGTTCCGTCTCTAATTACCTACAAACTCAGGGTATTATTCATCGCGTGTCTTGTCCTCATACATAGTCTCAAAATGGGGCAGCCGAGCGTCGTCATCGCACTATTGTTGAAAAGGGTTTGGCTCTCTTATCTCATTCTAAATTACCATCTTCATTTTGGGAGCATGCTTTTCATACCTCAGTTTATTTGCATAATAGAACCATTACTCCTATTTTAAATTATAAGTCTCCATTTGAGGTTCTATATGGCAAAATTCCGGATTATTCCTTTCTTAAAAGCTTTGGTTGTTTATGCTACCCATTTTTACGACCTTATGTGGCTAATAAACTTGAATTTCGGTCATCTCCTTATGTATTTATTGGGTATAGTTCTAAACACAAGGGTTATTTGTGTCTTCATGTTCCTACACGTCGTGTCTATGTTGCACGCCATGTCATTTTTGATGAGACTACCTTTCCTTACCCTCTACATGCCCAAATACATGATGCCCAACCTCCACAAAATCATCCAAATTGCTCCATTCCCTCGCTTCTTAAGCTGGCTGCCTTGCCACTGCCTCCAGCACAAAACTCGGTTCAAGTCTCGGCTGAGACTCAAACCGAGACTCCCACTGTCGCGCCAAACCTCACTCCCTTGCCTTCGTCTCATACCAACCCATCGCCAACCCCGATGTCACTGAGTCCAATCATGCAATCCTTATCTCCGTCCCCAAGCAAACAAATTTCATCGCCTAACCAAGTTGATAACTCGGTGTCACGATCCATTGATGGAGAACTAGCTGATGTTTCCTCTATAGACTCAGGTAATACCTCTTCTCCCTCTTCATCTATTGCATCTTATTTTTGTCCTATTGAAAACTCCACCTAAATGGTTACTCGTTCTAAAACGAATAATCTTAAACCCAAAACCTTTGCATCCACCAAACATCCTTTGTCTGTCTTGCCTGATTCACTTAATGTACAGGCCTCCAAATCACCTCAATGGCAACATGCTATGCAATCTGAATTTGATGCCCTTTTGTGTAATGGGACTTGGACACTTGTTCCTCGCCCTTGTAATTCTAACATTGTTGGCAGTAAGTGGGTGTACAGGATAAAACAAAAGGCAGATGGTTCCATTGAGCGTTACAAGGCTCGTTTAGTGGCCAAGGGCTACAATCAAGAACAAGGCGTTGATTATTTTGATACTTTTAGCCCTGTTGTGAAGCCTACTACAATCAGACTTGTTATGTCTATTGCATTACATCACTCTTGGCCTATCAGACAGGTTGACATTAATAATGCTTTTCTCAATGGAGAATTATCTGAAAAGGTTTATATGCAGCAACCCCCCCGGGTTTATTAATCAGGCCAAACCAAATCATGTTTGTTTTCTTCGGAAAGCACTTTGTGGTCTTAAGCAGGCTCCTCGGGCTTGGTTTACGAAACTCAGACAGTTTCTTCTTGGTCATGGTTTTCGTTCCTGTCGTTCTGACACATCTTTATTTGTTCGGCGTCATGGCTCTTCTGTGCTTTATATTCTTGTCTATGTTGATGATCTCCTAATCACTGGATCTGTATCTGCTAACATCGATCATTTTGTTCATCTCTTGAATAAAACGTTCGCTTTGCGTGATCTGGGGCCTTTGCACTATTTTCTTGGTCTTGAAGTTTCTAGAGGTTCTGATTATTTTCTTCTATAGCAACAGAAGTATATTCGAGACATTCTGATTCGCAACAAAATGCAGGACGCCAAGCCAATCTCATCCCCGGCTGAGCCGGCCTCTCGGTTGACTCGTTCAAGTGATCCGTTATCTGATCCTTCTTTATATATGAGCATTGTTGGAGCCTTACAGTATGTTAATATTACTCGACCAGAGATATCTTATGATGTTAATAGAGTCTGTCAGTACATGCATTCTCCTACTGAGACTCATTAGGCTACTGTCAAGCGCATTCTACGTTATCTTAAGGGCTCCATCTCGGCCGGTCTATGTATTCGGCCTTCTGTTGATCATCGTTTGATTGCTTATTGTGATGCTGGATGGGCGTCTGACAGTGATGATTGTAGATCACAACATGGCTTTGCTATTTATTATGGTGGCAACTTAGTCAATTGGGCCTCCGAGAAGCAGCATGTTGTTGTCAAATCCAGCATTGAAGCAGAATATCGGGCTATTGCTTTCACTTCTACAGAGCTCATTTGGATTCAACAATTGTTGCTCGAATTACAGACTCCTATGGTTCGTCCTCCTATTATTTCATGTGACAATTTGAGTGCTACTTATATGTCGGCAAATCCAGTCTTTCATCAACGCTCCGAACATATCAAGATTGACTTCTATTTTGTTCGTGAGCAAGTGGAGGATGGTTCGTTGATTGTTCGTCATGTCAGAGCTTGTGATCAAACCGCTGATATCTTCACAAAAGCTATTGGAACTGCTCGTTTCTTGCAATTATGCTCCAAGCTTCATGTTCGGAATCCGCCATGAGCTTGTGGGGGGTATTAGGATAAGAATTATCTTGTTAGGATATTTTTATATCGTATAAGATATTTTCCTTATATTTATCTTAGGGTTCCAAGTTAGATAAAATCACTTGGGCCCCAAGTAACTCTTTGTATATAAAAACCCTCTTGGGTATTCTATGGAATGCAAGATTACATTCAAACAATTATCATATCTTCATAGGGAGAGGCTCAAACTATTGGATTAAACTAGCAACCATGTCAAATTCCTTTGTCAAACCGGCAATGAGTTAAATCCCCATCTGGCGCTTAGACGATTTGGCATCGACGCTAGTGAGTTGATTAGACATGTCTTTAAGAGCTTGATAACAAGTGGAAATAGAGAGGAAAGCCTCAAGATGGCACCTTGAAATTCGCTTTGCGGGTGGACTACACGGGATGTCTTGTTATCTTAAAGATGTTGCGAAGTCTAGTCCTAGCAACCATAACAATAGATCCAAAACCAGAAGAACTGATATGGCTGCCAATGGATTCTAGATCTCTGTTTTTTGCTCCTTGAGAAACCATATATTTTTTGGTTGTAAATAACCCCTTCTTTTCTTCCTAATATATTTACCTTTCTTCAAAAAAAAACCCATAACAATAGATCCTAGATCTAGAATCCTAAGAAGAAGATGTTGAGAGATGGTGGCATAAATCCATTGTAGGATGACAACATCTAGTTAATCCCCTAAATCGTTGTTTATGTTAGTGGGCTACGAGACATTGAGATCGATGTGATCTAATACACGATGAGCCCAAGCCACAACTTTGAAGAGTTTCGCCCAAGAATTGTACTTTGTGTTTATTTGATCAAGAATCAAAGGTATAAGATTCTTGATATTGGACACAGCAAGCATTTTGGAGGAGTTTGAGGCCAAATCTATTTTGGTGGTTGACGACGGGTCCTTAGGCGTGGAATCACCATCAAACATGACAAAACAGAAGGCCTTTTGAGGGGTTCGAGTGATGTTGGGGGAGCAATTGGTAGGAGGACAGGGGCGGATCCAGGATTGTCTGGAATGGGAGGCGGACTTTGTACATCGAGTTAGTACGTCTGCTCGCCCGCACCAGCTGCTATCGTCTTCTCGCCCACGCTGCATGACTCTAACTTCAGTGCTTGCTGCTTGCGCGCTCGAGCAGTCGTGAGTGTTGTGTGCTCGCTTAGCAATTTCGGGTCAATCTACCCTAGTACATTATAAAGCAAAAACCATGTTTTTTGAAAAAATTGCGCCACATGACATTCATTAATAAAATAATGTTATATTTTTTAATAATAAATATTACAATTACCTATCATTTTTTCTATTTATCCAATTTTTTTATAATATAATAACTTGATCTTTATGTTGATATTTTTATGGATATTTTTTTATCTTATAATATTTTTATCTATATGTTGATAATAAATTGATCTATTTTTTACTTTAATTTTATGCATAATACTTTTTTTATCTTTAACAAGATTTAGGCTTCAAGTATATAATTTTTTATCGATATGTTGATAAAATTATGGGTCACAATCTTAAAGTTTTTTATAAATTACATAAATTTTATTACAATATTATATACAAGCAGGGACGGATCTAGGGAGGGGGCGGGCGGGTGCGGTCGCCCCCACATCGGTCCTGAGGAGTAATGAATTTTACATAGAGAACCCGGAATCGATTTTTTTTTATAATTCCGCCCCATAGTACTACCCGACGCGATGCCAATGACGAGGAAGAGTTCAAAGGTCGGATCGTTGGAGGAGATTAAAGCTTAATTTTAAAATAAAGCCTTCGTTCATGGAGGTTGGGCTGCTATATTGAGGGTGGGATGGTGATAAAACGTCGCCGTATATACAAAAAAGCTATTGATTTTTTTTAAGTTAGAGATGTGGGGCTACTTGATTTTTAAAAAATGCACCGTTTTGATCTCCTTTCAATTGGCATTTTAAAAAAAAAATGTGACCTGCTTCTTTTTAAATAAAGAAAAGGTTTTAACTTAAAAAAATATTAGCGCATCACTTTGATTTGGGCTCAATCTCAAATTTTTCCTAACTAGTTGAATCTCGTGATACTCACGACATAATTTACTAAATATTATACAATATTACGACATTAATATAAAAATACTTGTATATAGGGGCGGATTCAGGACTGTTTGGAAGGTGGGGCGGACTTAATTTGTACATCGAGCTAGTACGTCTGCTCGCCTGCACCAGCTGCTCGTCTGCTCGCCCACGCTGCGTGACTCTGACTTCAGTGCTTGTTGCTCGCGCGCTCGAGCAATCGTGAGTGTTGTGTGCTCGCTCAGCAATTTCGGGTCAATCTACCCTAATACATTATAAAGCAAAAACCATGTTTTTTGAAAAAATTACGCCACGTGGCATTGATTAATAAAATAATATTATATTTTTTAATAATAAATATTACAATTACCTATCATTCTTTCTATTTATCCAATTTTTTTATAATATAATAACTTGATCTATATTTTGATATTTTTTATGGATATTTTTTTATCTTATAATATTTTTATCTATGTTGATAATATCTTGATCTATTTTCTTACTTTAATTTTATGCATAATACTTTTTTTTTATCTTTAACAAGATTTAGGCTTCAAGTATATAATTTTTTATCGATATGTTGATAAAATTATGGGTCACAATCTTAAAGTTTTTTATAAATTACATAAATTTTATTACAATATTATATACAAGTATTTTTTATATTAATGTCATAATATTGTATAATATTTAGTAAATTATCCGGTAAGTATTACGGGATTCAACTAGTTAGGAAAAATTTGAGATTGAGCCCAAATCAAAGTGATGCGCTAATATTTTTTTAAGCTAAAACCTTTTCTTTATTTAAAAAGAAGCAGGTCACGTTTTTTTTAAAATGCCAATTGAAAAGAGATCAAAACAGTGCGTTTTTTAAAAATCAAGTAGCCCCACATCTCTAACTTAAAAAAAATCAGTAGCTTTTTTGTATATACGACGACGTTTTATCACCATCTCACCCTCAGTCTTCTTCTTCCTTGTTAAAATACAGCAGCCCAACCTCCATGAACGAAGACTTTATTTTAAAATTAAGCTTTAATCTCCTCCAACGATCCGACCTTTGAACTCTTCCTCGTCATTGGCATCGCATCGGGTAGAACTATGGGGCGGAATTAAAAAAAAACATCGCTTTCGGGTTCTCTATGTAAAATTCATTACTCCTCAGGACCGATGTGGGGGGGGGGGGCGACCGCCCCCGCCCGCCCCCTAGATCCGCCCCTGGTAGCTTATAGTGTCGATCGTATGTGTTATTGGGTCCTTTTTTAAAAAAAATATTACATAAAAGCTAACTTGAAACAACAAAATTTTTATTCTTGATCTGAAATCTGATGTCTAACTGGAAGCTAGGTGTATATATGATTTCCTAATAGGGATCATATATAATAGACCATTTATTTTTAGACTAAGGCAGGTTAAGAGTTGGGCTATTGAGGAAGCCCATTGTTGGGTGCTCTGGTCCATTACCTATCATGCTCCAACTGAGGTGTTTTATCAAGGCAAGATTCGACTCGATTTGTCCGGGGCTCCGCGTGTCACCTAAATGAGAAACCCTTCTGTAATCATATAAAAGCGGGGAGGGATAGTGTTACCCTAAGGGTAGCCTACCCTCCTGCCAAATCATCCGATTTATGCCAAGTCAATCTATACAATTGATGATTGTGTATATAGTATTTTAATTTGAAATAATATCTATTAATATAATTAAGTACACAATAAAAAGTTTCCTACTTTGTAGCCTATCAATAAGGAAATTTTGAAGAGTAATTTATTTCTACCTCTTCCACGTTCGACAAACATTCAACAATGGCTGAAGTCTCTACCATTCTTTCAATTTTTTTCTTCAGTAATAAAATTTGAAACTCTTCTTCCGAAAAAAACTGTGGTGCCCTTCATAGGTGGGTGATTTGTGAGGTTTGTAAATTTCAATTCATAGCATTAAGTGTACAGGTGTATTTGTTACTTTGTTTAAATTTCAATTCATAAAATTTGGGAAAAAGTTAGATCTCATTGTTTAAAACCTAAGTGCACCTATACAGATTAAATTGTCAATTTAATTAAATTAGCAATAAAATAATCATTTAATTGTCCACTCAAATAGTTGAATTAGTGGATTGTGATCAAATTGTGAGTTATATGATTTTCTTATGTATATATTTTAAATAAAAAGGGGTGATTATTATTCATGGTTTTATTTGATTACATAAATGCATAAAGTTATATTTTTTTATTGCTATTTGATTAAAGGAGATAAAAATATGAATATGGTGAAATAAGGAAAAAAGAAGAAAAAAATATTGAAACTTAATTAGTACTTTTGTGACATAGAAAAAGAGAAAATAAATTATACTCCCTCTAACTCAATTCCAACAGAAGAGTTCCAACAGAAGAGAAGATTGTAGCGAAGAAGATCATTTTTAGAGTATAAAATTCGGGTTATCTATAACAAAATTTGTAGGAAGGTTGAAATCTTGTAATTTTTTTAATTTTTATCCTTTAGAAAATAGGTGCTTGTATTTTATTCATAGATATTAACATGTTACATATATTTATATTTTCATCAAACAAATTATATAGTAAATTTTTTATGTGAGAACACAATTGCAAATATGCTATTTTTCTTCCACTAATATTTATTTGGGTATTTGTCCAATTAGGAGAAGTACGTGATTAGTAAAGTGGTGAGTAGCTCACCAACAATGGATCATTCGAACCCATTCGACCTAAACGTTGATTACGTTACTGAAGGTAAAAAATGTTATATATTTATAATTATATATGATCAATTTTTTTAAATATTTATAATTTTATTGTTCATTTAGGTGATGATTCTGAAAAGGAGATTGCTTTCAATTTAAATGATGATATTTCGCCACTTGCTCTTGGTAATGAAGAAAATTTGGAAGATTTGTCTGAAACTGATTTATTTGAGGGTGAAGTTGCTCCTGAAATAGATAGTGCAGACGCTGTTGATATTGAGCATGGGGTTGCTCCATTTGTCGGGTTGATGTTTGCATCTGGAGACGAATTAATCCAGCATTGTCATGAATATGGAAGGGCCATGGGATTTGAAATAAAAATTCGAAGTTCTGATAAATTAAAAGTCGATGATGCAGACGAACAAACTTCACAACCGCAACATTCAGAAAGGTACAAGAGGTTGAGGTTGGCTTGCTCCAAAGGAGGGAAATATCAATCAAAGTCAAAGAATCCGGGCAAAGGAGCTAAAACTAGTATCACAGGATGTCCATTCACAGTCAATGGGTCCCTATATTCGGATGGGATGTGGAAGCTTACTAAAGTTGTATTGGAGCATAACCATCCTTGTGAATCCAAAAGGTCCAGATTCTTTTCCAACTACAGGTATATTAGTGAACAAAATAGAAAAAGAATCTTGGAGAATGATAGAGCTGGTGTGCCAATTGCAAAAAACTACAATGCATTTGTTGTTCAATACGGTGGTCATGATAAGGTTCCTTTTAGTGAGAGAGATTGCCGGAACTTAATTAGCAAGTTTAGAAGGTTGCATTTGAAGGACGGCGACTTTGTTGCAATGAGAAAGTATTTTGATGAGATGAGCTCTAGTAATTCAAATTTTTTCTACATGTATGACATGAACGAGGATGGTAGGTTGAGGAATGTTTTTTGGGCGGATGGAAGGAGTAGGGCAGCTTACATGGAATTTGGGGATATTTTGTCATTTGATACAACTTATGTATCAAACCGTTACAGAATGCCATTTGCTCCTTTCGTTGGAGTTAATCATCATGGTCAATCCGTTTTGTTTGGTTGTGCTTTGCTATGTGGAGAAGAAATTGGAAACTTTGTTTGGTTGTTCCGTGCTTGGCTGAAATGCATGAATGATAAGGCTCCTCAAGGAATTCTCACCGATCAATGTAAATCAATAGGTATGTTAATGCTATCATATTTTGGTATTTGTTAACTTTTTATTAAAATTTTAACAAAATTATAAGCTTGTTTAACTAGATTGATGTGAAGTTGTGTTTCAATTTTTTTCCCTAATTGCTACAAGTGAGCTTCTGTGTAACTATATATATGTAAATTTAAATTATTTTTTAATAAATTTTTTGGACAAAATGTAAAGATCAAATTTTTTGGACAAAAACTACAATGCACAAGTGTCTTCACCATAATCAGAAATTCATCCTGCATTTATTTAATATTGATAAATTGATGTCATTACAGGAAGTGCAATAGCACAAGTGTTCCCACAGACTAGACACCGATGGTGCATATGGCATATCATGCGAAATGCTGAAAAGCATTTAAACAAAAACCCAAGGAAGACAGAAATCCTAAGAGCACTGAAAAGTAGTCTTCATGATTCATTAACAGTCTCGGAGTTTGAAGATTCTTGGAAGGAAATGATTGCTTCTTATGAGTTGGAGAGCAATACATGGTGCACAGAAATGTATGCTCAACGGACCCGATGGGTGCCTATTTACTTCAAGGATGAATTTTGGGCTGGAATGTCTAGCACACAAAGGAGTGAAGGTATGAACTTCTTCTTCAAAGGCTTCATCAATGTTAATACTACCTTAAAGCAATTCGTGGAACAATATGGCTTTGCTTTGGCAAAGAGAGTAAGTCAAGAAGAGCAATCGACCTTTACATCTTTGCATGCCCCAATTCAGTGTATGACCGAGCATATATTTGAGTATGTTTATCAGAAGCTATACACTTCAGCAAAGTTTAGTGAATTTCAACAAGAAGTTAAAGATATGACATATGCTACTGCTTCAAGGGTACAAAATGATTCAGATTCTTGTGTTTACGACATTTTGGTGAGGAGATTGAAACAAGGTAATCGCACCGTGTTCAAGGTCACAGTGGATAAAGTTTCAATGGATATGAAATGTGATTGTAAGAATTTTGAGTTTAGGGGGATCTTGTGCAGCCATGTATTGTGTGTATTCCATGATATGGAGTTGGATTACGTTCCCGAGAGATACATTTTAAGTAGGTGGAGAAAAGATCTCATACGAGATTACGTGAAAGTTCCAGTCCCTTATTATGCTTTGCTAAAGAAGAAGCCGGAAGAATTGCAAAGGTACGAGAAAATGACGGATTCTTTCCAAATGATATCAGGAATGGCAATGTCAAATGAGGGCTACTTTAATCATGTCATGGGTGTTCTGAATGACTTGGTAGTGAAGGCAAATGATGTTAGAAGTGGCAGTCATGGGCTCAGGTCACAATGTTTGGAAAACATTGGTAAAGTTTATGGAAGACAGCCAATTCGTCATCATGAAAATAGTTGTAATGATGAAGGTCATTCACGAGATAAGGATTCTACTCCTGTCAAGGATCCTGTTGATCGGAGAGGTAAAGGTAGACCACTGAATAAGAGGAAAGGTTATTATAATGACAAGCGTGGTAAAAAAGTATCTAAACAAGTTCCGTCCAATTTGCCCCCTCACGTTCAAATGCACAATCCGGTATGCATAAATTTAGGTATTGCATAATTATATCACTTTTTATTGTGCATTTTTTTAATACTACTTCAATTTGATTGTAGGGTTTCCCAACAATTCCATTTGGTCACAATTTCATGGTTAATCCTCCATTCCAAGTGAATCCTCCATTCCAAGTTAATGAGATAAGATTATAAGAAACGAAATATATGTCTTCTCTTTTATTATAATATATATGTTATGAGGAAATAATTATGTGTAATTTTTGTGTTTACAGTCAACTAAGGCCTTTCCATTTCAGCATTACATGGGAAATCGGAATACGCAATAATTATGCAGGATTTGCTAACTTTTGAAGTATGAAGGCACTGGTGCACCAGAGTTTCTGCTGAATTTGACAAACCATACTTCTTTCTGTCACTAATCTTGGCCCCTTAGCCTATGCTTTTTATTTTAGTTTGCTATGATAATTGATTGATTCTAGCTATGAGGTTGCATTCTTTCTTAGACAATGTTTCTGCAAAGTGGCAGTAGTTAATAAAACTATGATTTATAACCAGTGAACTTGTTCATTTTGTTTTGTGTTTATAAGTCAGTCAACTACATTTGTTGTACGCCTGACTGGGCTAATCTGTACGTTCCAGCCAACTTCTCTAATTTCTCTTCTGGCACTGCCTAACCAAAGCAAAGTCAGGATGTGTACCCAAGTCATTGCACCTTCAGCAAACGTGTAACATCAGTTGAGTCTGTCTCGATGATAAGCTGTGCGATGTACAGTTCAACAGCAACATTAATGCCATTAAGCACAGCAATCCTATATTTCAACAGCTTCAGTTAAAAAAAATTATGAACATCAGTAAATCCCAATAAAAGAAATGGCAATTCATTGAGCTTATTTTACACATTTTGAGATCAGATACATGTAGACATTACGAGTTTTCCACCATAAGCCCCATGTATTTTGAAGTTGAGTAAAATCAGTTTTGTTTTTATCAGTAAAGGAGGCTACTGCCTCTGAGGTTTTATTGAATCAAAAACGTTAATTATGCTCATTAAGAGCTACAAGATCATAGCTAAGCTTGCTTAGTATAAAATCAGGGGTACATGTGTGAGTTTTAATGAGGTGAAACACCAGAAAAAGCTTCAAACTTAGCCTTGGTCTCCCAGTAAGCATCAGTAACAGAACAAACAATCGAAGTAAGCTGATTGTGGTCATCGACGCCTTCGAATACTAGTTCATTCCTGCACTTCCATATGTACCACAACATATTTGCAAAGTAAGAACTTCGTTTATCTTTCTCCCTCAAAGAACGAGCCACCCACTCTTGCACATCTGAGATCGCAAAGAAACCCGCAGGGGGTTGTTGCCAAACATAGGGATTGCCATTAACCTGAGACAAACCTGAGACAGACATCAGTTTTTTTTTGATAAACACACTCCATACATAAATTAGGAGAATATACAGAGTTACAAGTGTCATAATTTGTCATACCCCTCTAGTTGTAAACAAGGACATGCTTTTTCAAGGCTATCTTTGGATGTTTACTTTTTGTCATTTCATGCTGAAAATCAATGTTCTTTATGACATGTTGGAGGTGTTTAAATGTTACATTTAAACCTGTGGTTGCAGAACGTATCAATGTACCATATGCAAGTCAACAGTACAGTAGATAGCATATTATTTCAGTGTAGTAAGGCTTTTTTTCACCTTAAAAATGGTTCTGACTTTAAAGGCCACAACAACGAAGGAGAAACTTGAAGAATAAGTGTAGGAATTTTCAAGCCAATATGAATATAATGGTACCATTAATCAAGGTGGCCTCTAGTTCCATGGCAATTTAGGAGCATGCTGAGTTCATTCATCCTAGAGGACAGATTATCAAACTTCTTAGCTGGTATTCTAGTTCAATTATATCAGCTGTGATTTCAATTATTTGTTATGATCTCCATTTGGTCAAGTTCAAGGCTTTCACATCAGATTCAGTAAAGGTAGATTCTTAATGCCTATGCTTATTGTCCTGAAGACTCTAGTATCTATGCAAATCCATGATTCTCATTATAATATCAACCCTTAGCACCTTAGTTGAAACATACTAGTTCCCATCGTAATCAGATATCATATTTACAAAAACAAATTGATAACACAACAAAAGCGAGAATTAGAATGAACCTCAAAGACCAACCCGCCAGAAAAGGAATTTGGGGCTTTTGTGGTCGCGAGCGAGGTAGACTCGACCAAATTTGCCTCTGCCAAGGGGTGTCCCGATCTCGAAATCATCCAGAGACCAATTGCGAAGAGGAATTTGGGGCTTTTGTGGTTGCTGCGAATTTTTTCGTTGTTGAGGTGGTTTTTGATTGTTCATGACCTCCTTCTGTGGAGATTTTCTCTTCTACTGTATGAAAATTTGAGCCCAGCAAGCAAGAAAACAGGCGCAATTGGGAATGCCGATTTAGCCAGAGACTAATAAATCACACCTGAACAATCAAAACATGAAATTTAGAATCAAAATTTGTCATTATAAAACTTCTAGAAACGAAATTTAGAGAGAGAGATTAAAGGTATAAGCCCTAATTTTCGAAAGGGGATAACATGAGAAATAGACCGCGGAGCTAGGAGATCTTAACCGGAAAAAGAACGAATCCAGAAACGTGTGAGACTTTTGAAATCCATTTGACTCGCGAAAAGCCTACAAAAACAGATAGAGAGGGGTGGCGGTGAAAGTGGCGGAGGGCGGCGACAATTGTGGATAGAAAGGGGAGATTGGGATTTGTATAACGGAGGGAGAACGAAGGGCATTTAGAGAGGGATTTGTTAGTGTGTAAATCTCTTCCAAATTTTGAACCCAATTAGCCGAAAAATTGGCAGGATTTGTCTAAAATTTAGTTTCATTTTCAAAATAATTCGCTCCCCGCCTTTTAATTTTTTTCCCTCTCTTTTTTATTCCATTCCATAGTGCTTAAGTATTATTGGTAAATGATATGATTTAATATATATGAAAAATAAATTACTATATACACTAACATCATAATATAATAATATAATTTTTAATTTTTTTAATTTTTGAAAAAAAGCAATAGTTTATGATTTAGGGTATAGTATTTATTATTATATTTTAAGTGAGAAATAAGATGAATGGAATAAATATTATTATTATTTTAAACTAGTTAAATCAGTCATGTTATGAAATAATTATTACTTAAGGTTTATAAGTTTAAATACTAATTTTATTTCAAACTTTATTACATTTATTTTATAATACAATCTTGTTATTTTAAAATCTATTACATTCATCTTATACTATAATCAAATGATGAGTATTAGAGTGTATAAGTTAAGTGATATTACATTGAATATATTGTATACTAGTGAGCTACAATATATAAGTTATATAATATACTATGTGGAGTATGTGCTATATTAATAATGTATATGAAATTATATATCATTAGTATATACAATATACTATAATAATAAGTTATTAGAATATATATATGTTGTTAGAATATGAGTTAAATAATATATTGTATTTTATAATTTACAATTATGAATTAGGGTTGTTACAATAGAATATATAAGTTATTTAAGGTTTATAAGTTTAATGTTTAATAATGTTAGGGTTTAGGGTTAGGAATTAGGGTTGTAAGGTTTATACTTTAGGGTTTATGATTTTAGGATTTAATATTTAGGGTTTAGGGTTGTGGGTTGTGGGTTTAGAATTCAATACTAAAGGTTTAAAGTTTATGTGTAAGGTGTAGTGTTTAGGGTTCAAGGTTTAGGACTTTTATTAGGTTAGGGTTTATACGTTAAGGGTTTAGGGTCAAGAGTTAGGGTAGTTTATTTTTTTAATTTAAGGTTTAATTTTATGGATTTAGGGTTTATATTAATAATTTATATATGATTTATTTTTAGTTAAAATGTATACGAGAGGACATTAGCACATACTATAATACTATACTAACTAGGTCAGGGTTTGTATGTTTAGGGCTTAGAGACACGAGTTGGGTTTAGGATTTAGGGTTTAGGGTTTAATTTTGTAGGTTTAGGGTTTATGATTAATAATTTATGGCATGAATAATGATTAGGGTCTAGGGTTTTTAGAATTTAGGATTTATGATACATATTATATTCTACTATTCTAGTATGTTAGAATATGAGTTACGTAATATATTGTATTTTATATACGTTGTTACTATATGTTATATCTACCTAATACATTATAAAACAGAAATCATATTTGTTGAAAAAATTGCGCCACGTGGCATTTTTTAAATAGAATAATGTTACATTTTTTAATAATAAATATTATAATTACTTATATCATTCTTTCTATATATCCAATTTTTATAAGATAATAACTTGATTAATATGTCGATATTTATGTTAAAATACATAAAAATAATATATTATAATTAAATTTTATTATTAAATTAATAATTGATTTTAAAAATCATAAAAATTTGATATTTTAGACCCGTTGGTCAACCCGACCCGACCGAAAACACGCAACAACCCGACTGACCCATGACCCGTAATGAAACCGAACTCAATTTAAACCGAACTCGAAATGACCGAACCCGAACCCGCCCGACCTGACCCGACCCGATTGACAAGTCTAATATTAATAATGTATATGAAACAACATTATTATATACCACATATATTAGTAGCAAATTAGTAAATAATTGGCCCTACATTATAAAAATTAGAAAACTATACAAAAAAATAAAAATATCAGAATTTTTTATATAGTTGTCAAGAAAATTGTACATAGATATTAAAAAAATCATACCAATATCTTTTAAGAGAAAACAAATAATTTTTTATTCTTTTAATTTAGGTATGTATCAAGATATCGATTCATATAGTATTTCTTAAAAGAAGAAATAATATCTATTTTTTTTAGAAAAATAGGCATAGTATCAAATCAACAGATATTTGATTTGGGGAGATCGAATCATATAGTATTACTTGAAAAAGTCGTTTCTTGAAAAAGAACCCTACAACGCTAACATTGTTAACCATTCTTCCAAATTAAAATTTGGAGAGATCAATTACAATCAAATGAATCAATCATACAGATAATAATATTGCTAGTTTTGAATTTTAAATTTTAAAGGTGTCAAAGGTACAAGACTGTGTCTATATAAACGTGTTTGTAACAATGAGTATTGCACTACATTCCGACCTTCTTTAGCAGGAGTAGACAAGTAAAGTAAAAAATCATGGAAAAAACTCAAAAAAGTCCCCAAACACCCAATATTCCAACAACGCCAATATTAGAGGGTGGGTTACAGGTTGTTTATGACAGCTTTGTAGCCAAGCACGCTGTTCAGACGATGGAAATCCGCACACTAATTCGCCGCTTAATCAAAAGTGGCTTTGGGCCTATGCTCAAAGCGACGATGGTTTCGGAGGCACCTTTGGTGAATGTATTGTGGCTTTTTGAAGAAGAGGCTAGATCTGATGATAGGCCAACTCCTGCAAAAAGGAGAAGGTTGTCAATGTCCAACAATACACCAACATCAACTAAGAAGAATGCTACAATCGATGCCACAACTCCAATCATACATATCGAAGATTAGTTTCTTTCATTTTCAGCCTCGTCATTTTCCTAAAATAATGGTATCACTCTATGAGTGAGTGTCTTTTAATTTTAAGGGTCATGTTATGTTGTCTTATGATTTCAATTTCAACAATAATATATTAGTTTATGTGTTGGTTTTTGGGTGTAGTTTATCACTACAGATCAAACTAAAGTTATCTTCACTTTGCAATTCAAGACAAAATCCATCCTCTATAGCCTATCTCACTTTGCTTGATTAATTCAATTTTGATCTCAATCTCTCTTCAATAAAATGACCATCCTAAACCAAATAAATAACACCATGACCATAGAGAATGACATCAACCATTTTTCATCTTAAAAAGTTTTGGCTTCAGTTAAGTTAAATTTAAGATGTTGTAAGGTTGCACATGACAATAGGCAGTGAACATAAAGATCCAAATTTATATGCATTTCATAATCTATTTTAAACCAATACTACAGAATCTATCATGTAATGTCTAGAAATTGCTAGAAATGATAATAATGTTATCATGTATTATTTTCCCTTTAAAATTTTGAGTCTGGCTTCACAACAGAGGAAGAAAAGAACGAAGGTCTTCTTCTCTAGTTTTCCGGCGAGTCCTTTGCTTTCCGGTTCGGCGATAGAGAAGTCTTCATAGGTGGTCGTGATAGCCTCTGTTGAGAGTGAAGAAGCCTTCACTCGTCCTCTGCCTATTCCCAGATTTAATCGGGTTTCTTGTTCGTTTGAGATCTTGTCTTTACTTCTCTAGATCTGCCTTGTCTTTGAGATCTTGTCTTTACTTCTCTAGATCTGCCTTGTCTTTGAGATCTTGTAAAGACATTTGCCTATAGTGAAATTTTGCCTTCTATCTTGAGGCCACGAGGATGTAGGACTTTGTTCCGAACCTCGTTAAAATCGCTTGTGTTCTTTACGGTTTTGTGTTGATTTGAGTTTGGATCTAAATATTTCGAGTTGCTTCCGCTGCTATCCGAACTACACTAGGCTTGAATGTGGAATGAGATTCTACTCGTCGAGTGCAGTGTAAAAATCCTCGATATCAAACAATCAAGAACAGTTTTTTTATTCAAACAGTCAAGAACAGTTTAGTATTGTCATTATGCTTTTACATATCAGATATGACTCTCATTTGCACATGGGCGTAACTAGTATGGGGCCGAAAGGGGTCATGGCTCCCCAATCCAATTTTTTCTTGGTATATATGTTCCTCTAGTCAAGAGGTTCGATTTGATATATTATAAGCTCCAATCTGACATTTGAGCAAAAAATAATGAATGTTTGAATATTAGACGTATATAAACCACTTCAACAAGTCATTTACTTAATCATAAAACTTTTATTTTTTTGCTAAACTTCCTACTTACATAATGTAATTGAATCCAAGAGCTTTGAAACAATAAGTTATTGTTTGCATGTCTTGAATCACACAGTTCATTTATTAGTATGAGGGCTCCATTTGTATTCTAAAACATTTTTGTTTTCTTAACGGAATTTTATTCTGACACATAATTGTATAAGTTGTCTTTATAAACTCTTGTTTTCTTAACGTAATTGTATTATGAAATATTTTAGTCCATCCTCAATAAAATATGTTCTCTTCTTTATCTAAATTTGTATTTTTTTAATTTTTACATCTTTCTCAACCCTATCTTTTATAATATTTTTTTACTATCATGGAAAAAAGTATGCATTTTTTATGTACTTATTATAGTTATGTATTAATAATTCTTAAGGGATTCTTTAAGTAATTTTTAGTGTTTTGTTTTTTATAATTGAAAAAACATTAGCTATGATAAAAAAAAATCATTGGCCTCTATAATGATAATTTTTTGATATCGTCAATGTATTTGCAGATACTGAAATTCTTTTTTTTTTTGGTAATAGATACTGAAATTCTTGAAGCACACAAGTTTATATATATTCGGAGATTTGGACTTAGCTTTCCATTTACCATAGGTTCGAGATTATATCCGAAGCCAGACGAGATCAATGAGCACATCTACGATTCCATCAAACACTAATCATTGACCATGACTTCTTACAAACTCCAGTTCTTGTTTGGTTGTCTACTAAAATTCCATGATTTGAAAAAAAATTAAAAAATGTTATCTAACATATGTGTTTAGTTAAATTATTTTCACGGATAAAATATAAGAAGTTAAATTCGCATGATTTACACTTCCTCCGTAATTGAGAAATTACAATTACTTACCTAGGTGGGGGTGAGTAAGATAAAACTCCTCCTCAGTTTTTATTTTAAATATCTTTTTCCTTTTTTATTAAAATATAAATTTTCTATTTACCCATGAGTCAAATTCTAGATTTTTATAAATAAAATTTATAATAATAATATTAAATAAATTCACATGAATTTTACATTCAACCAATCAAAAAGTAATTATCTTAATTATTAGGAATTTAATTTCAATCAAACATACTTTTTTAAATTCCCAAGAGTTATAATACCGAAAAATCAATTTTCATAATTGCACTTGTTGTATTTAACTAAACAAACATTAATCCATCAAACATGTGTCTTAATTGTATGAATAATAAAAACTAGGGATGTTCAACGGATCGGGTCGACCCGTAAAAAAATTGACCCGTGACCTATCCCTGCGACCCGACCCGTTAGATCTGTTTTGACTAAGTCAATCAAGTCAAAAAAATGATTTTTTTACCAACAAACCCAAAAACTATTTTTTTTCAAAAACCCGTCAAGTTTGCTTGTCGACAGGCAAACCCAGCAGGATTTTTATAAAAAAAATTATATAAAAAAATATTTTTTAAAATAGTGCGAGTTACGGGTCAATCCGCAGCCCGCAAAATAAAAAAAATTGACCTGCAACCCGACCCGCACAAGTCGTGAGTCGATCCACAACCCGTAAATTGCAGGTCGTTTAAGTGCTGATCGCGGATGACCCGATCCGTTGGACATTCCTAATAAAAAAACACGTTGGTTGTTTGTGTGTCATTAAGCTTTTTCACGGCGTGTATATTTCGGGATTGTCCCTTGCATATTATATATGTTAATATGTATGTGTTTTAAGGGGCTCTATTCATGAGCATTTCAATGTTAGTTTTTGGAAATGGTTTGATGCTAAAATTTGTGTGATTACCTTCAGCATGATTACCTTTTGTTATGCTAGAACCTTTTCTATGTGAACACGTTCATATCCGTTTATGACTCCGTTCAGTAGTAGCGGAATTGGGAGCGGATTCAGCTAGCTGGAGCGAAAAAATGAGCGGATTCAAAAAGCTCCTCCTCACAAGCTTCTTCCCATTCCGCTAGCTTAATGGGTAAAAAAGCTCCAGCTACCTCCATGCCGAACGGAGCCTATATCATTTTTTAGATCTTACTAATGAAGTGTGTGACTATTTTCTTAACTAGTCTAGATATTATTTATACGGGTCCTATTTTCTAATGTCTCTCAAATTATCAAGTCTATTGGATATTTTAAATTATTATTATTGTATCTTTTAAAAAAATAAAAAGAGAAAGGTGTGGATAATATTCACTCACTACACTATTCACAAGTCGCAACAAGTTTGCTCCTTTTGTCAAGGATTTGCTACTCTCACACACTTCCATTACTACTGCACTAGTTAACGGAGGAGAAAAGATATCTAGAGGTTGCAGCATAGCACACCAATGGCGGACGCTGACGGCATAAAACACACCACTCTCAAAGTCAATGGCATCAACATGCACATCGCCGAGAAAGGCGAAGGTCCGATGATTCTCTTCGTCCACGGCTTCCCGGAGCTCTGGTACTCCTGGCGCCACCAGATCCTCGCCCTCTCCGCCCTCGGCTACCGCGCTGTCGCTCCCGACATGCGCGGCTACGGCGACACCGACGCCCCCGCCGACGCCTCCAAGTACACCTACTTCCACTTAGTGGGCGATCTGGTGGCGCTAATGGACGCGCTCGGCGAAGACAAGGTGTTCCTCGTCGGCCACGATTGGGGCGCCGTGGTGGCGTGGCATCTGTGTTTGCTCAGGCCGGATAGGGTTAGGGCTTTGGTCAATCTGAGCGTCGCGTATCGGGGGCGAAATCCTAATTGCCCGCCGATTGAGGCTATGAAGGCTGGTTACGGAGAGGACTATTACATTTGCAGATTTCAGGTCAGAGAATTTTGGTTAATTACTTAATTTTGTCGAATTAAGATTATATGTAGATCAAATTGAAATGAAACTATCAGTTTGGGAATTAGGGCTTGTCAGGGCGATGAGATTTCAAACTCTGTTCCCATTATTGGGTTTCTTCAAAATTGAGTGCATTTAATAGTTACTGTAATTGCATTGGGATTTCTTCAAGTGATATTTCAATGAAGTGGTGTATAATTTAGCTACAATAATGACTACCTTTTTTAATCATATCCTGTCTGTTACAAATTGTTATGTGACAAATTAAAAAACTTTAGTTTGTGTTAGATACGTACTAATGTGGATTATTTTGCTACCCTTCATCTCGTCTTCTCTTAATCATCCTTCAGTAGAGTAACTTTTAATTCCCCCATATTATGTCCATGATTTCTGATATTATTGCTACTGAAGTTGTTCTCCAAGCTCATCTGCCATTACTTTTCCTCAATGTACACTTTCATGCTTATCCTTGTTCATTTATTGGTTATTGATGCCTCCACATCATCTTACTTAAGAATCAAGGGTAATGTAACCAATAGTCCTACCTAACGCATGTCCATGAATAAGTTGTATAATGATTATTACTTTAATAAGGATATTAAGAAAAGACAGCTGCTTTAATTAAAGTTTAAAGTACGCCTCTTTTTATAAAGAGGCAGAGAGATAGATAAGATACCATTAATCAGGATTTTGGATGTTGCTAATCTTATTCTTCAAAGTGAAAGAAAGATTTTTTTTTAGCTCATTTTCCAAGCAACAGTTACAAGACGCTCCATATAACTACATATCAACATCGACCAAGTAAGAAAATTACTTAGTGACTTAGCTAATATCGTATGGCTTTAATCTTAGTCAATCTGGATTTTGATATTATTATAGGAACCTGGAGCTTTTGAAACAGAGCTAGCCGAGGCCGGCGGTGTTGAGAAGCTTCTTGCTAAGATCTTTCCATACAGGACACCTGGTCCTTTCTTCTTGCCCAAGGGGCAATGGTCCAAGGAAATACCTCCTCGCCCCACATGGATGTCAGAAGAAGAATTCACCTATTATGTCACCAAATTCCAAAAGAAAGGCTTGACTGGTGGACTCAACTATTACCGTGCAATAAATCTGTATCTCTCTCTCCCGTTTCACCTCTTGTTTCTTAATCTTGAAAACATGCTTGAAGTATGTCATCAGATAATAACCGATGCATTATTTACTTTGTGGCAGGAATTGGGAGTTGGTAGCACCGTGGGCAGGAGCCAAGATTCTGGTGCCAGTGAAGTTTGTGGTTGGAGATCTGGACTTAACTTATCATATGCCAGGAGTTCAAGATCACATCCATAAGGGCGGGATGCACAAGGATGTGCCTTTGTTGAAAGAAGTGGTTGTGCTTGAAGGAGTCGGTCACTTCATTCAGCAGGAGAAGCCGGATGAGATCAGCAAGCACATTGCTGACTTCTTCCAACAGTTCTGATCGAGTAACTCGACTCATGGATGATCGTAAAGCAAGCAGTTAAGTAAACTATACTTGTGTCACGATGTGAAAATCTATAATTATAATGCTGCTGGTGTGTTGCGTGTTGAGTAAGCTGGATGTGCTGTACATTAAACTCATAAATGTAACTGTACTTGTAGTTTATTTCTCAATTCCATTAAAAGCTTGATGAGATATAGCTGATTGATTGCCTTTTGTACATACTTCCTGTGCTTCTCAAAAACTCGTTGGGATCAACTTAAAATTGAGATACATACTACTGCATATACAATCTTTTTCTAGCTTCACATGTTAATCTTTGTTATGATCAGTCAGTAGTTAAGTCTCTGTACAGCTGGGCTCCTTACACTGTTGGTTGAACGGCCCTAATTCTAAACCATCCTCGCCACGAGATGAAGAGTAACAAAATTTATCGATAGAATCTCCGCTTCCATGCTGAAGCTTTGGCCTGAATGTTGAACATGCATGAAAGTTTCCTTGTTAAAGAAAATGCCCAAATACTAGCTGATGTAGTTTTCAATTAATCCAGTATAAAATAAAATAATCTAGGAATATGGAGAATAGAATCTTAAACTGCTTACCCTTGATGGGAGGAAGACGGTCCTTCTCCACAAAACCCGGGTTTTTGGCAACATCCAGCTAAAGAAGTAAGCTTATCCATCTTAAGGCCACACTGAAAAGAAGACAAACCCAATTCAGTAAGAAAGTAGAGGATAAAAAGATGAACAAGTGAGACTGAGCAATTTCAGTCACCTTTTGTTCGCTGCAAGTTTGTGTTTTAGGAGATGTGTCCTTGTTGATTTTGGAGGCACCTTGTCTATCAATCAGAGACATTACGCATTTGCATGTAAAGGATAGAAGAACAACTCCCAGAGAAAGAATCATTATAAGCTCAATGACGATAGCAGCTCCCAATGCTGAAATCATCCATATATAAAGGCAAGTTAGTCTTGGCCAGCAATTTAAAATTTGCAAATACAAAGAAGCCATTACACTCAATTGCATACCATAAGCTGATAAGGAATTGATTGGTCTTCTATTGAGAAGATTGATATTAGCCTCTACAAAGAGAGGCCTTGACATATTCTCTGAACAATCTGCATTACAACCATAGTTTCCCAGATCATTTACTGACAATGTTAGCACAGCACCGTCTTCTTCACCCTGTAACAACACAAAGGCGAGGAATTTAGCTGAAACGGTCCTGATGTGTAATTTGACTATGAATTTACAACCAAAGGCTCTATTTACATGAAACTTTAGTAGCTGAATAACACTATTGCAGTTGTTTAGTGTTGCGTGGAATCTCAAGCCTTTTGACTTGACCTTGAAGTGCTTTGATATGGAAACATATGTCTGTAGTGGCTGCCAATGATGATTCTTCTTTAGCTTCAGTTCTGTTGTATTGATAAGTTCAGCCGGAAGGGTCGCCTCCAAAGCTCCAGAGTCTACCTCCATTGATAACATTACTAGAAACTGGGACTTGTCACCTGAATATTATCAAAATAATCAGGTATTTGAGATCACTCTCTAAGTAAAAATTTGCATAAACAGCTATTTCCTATCCAGGGTTGTAAGGTTGAAGTTTCTTTTTTGCTGTTAAATGTAATTTGACTGACAAATTTGCATGAGATTCAATTCAGAAAATATGACAACCATATTCAATATCATTAAGCCCAAATTCTTGAATGTACCTGGGAAATTAGAAAGGTCAGGATCACCAATCACGAACTCAAACTTGTCCTTCTCCTTATTATATATTGAAGAGCCTTTCCCATTACCATTGTATTCCAACACTATATATTCAGGGGCGTGAATGTATGGAGGATCGTTGACAGGATCCACATTCACAGTAATATTTACATCATTTGCTTCGTTTTCATTACTTATAGACATTCTGATTACATCTTCACCAAAGAAGTTTTCGTTCCTGAATAAGAAAGATCAATGAATAAGTGATATAATGCATACAATTCTATCAAAATAGATGAGGGCATCCATATTTGCAACTTCACCAAAGAAGATTGCATTCCTGGCCAAAGAAAATTTAAGTAGGACTTCCAAGAAGCTTATTGAATTCTTTATTTTGATTCAGCAAAGTAATTTAGCAAGTCAAATTACATCATAAACTCTTACAAAATAAAATTTAGAGTCAACTGAACTAGAACAAGCGATAAATGACCCAAATGAAAAAGCATATGCAAATTACCCAAGATATTGAATTGACTTCAGAACTGTGTTGATCACTTCTAGATGACCCACGATTACCAAACTCTTAGCTTCTTCATCCCCTGTGCTCACAGAAAATCCATTCCAGGAAGGCCTCCAGAAATTCACCAGCATAGGATAAAGAGAAACCGTCCCAAAATCTGCGTTCAGAGTAACAGATATGTTCTCGTGTGGATCTGGATATATTATCTCAAAACCATAGAACCCACTGTGACAAAGAACATAAGATTATTTTCTCAGACAAATCAGGTGAGCCAAAAAATGTTCACAGAAGGGAAATAACTTGCCCAAATCTGGGACTGATAAAATCCTCCATTGCCTTCAGTTGAGCTGGAACTGAAACAAACTGAGGTGGGATACTGAGGACGACTATCTTGACAGAAGCCGCAGCTACATTTCCATTCACATCAGAAATGGAATATGTGAAAGAGTCATTTCCGTAAAATTCTTTATGAGGTGTATATCTGAAATGCTGTCCATCGTGCAAAAGCGAGCCATGTCCTGGCTGCCAAAACATAATGGTAAAAATGGTGTTTGTCTTAACAGATATAAAGCATGAAACTACTAAAGTAATCCAGAAATTCCAAGGACAAATCCTCACAAAGCTTCGTCTTATCATCCTTGCATCAGCACTTGTAAAGATGGAACCGATGAAAACATTAAAGGAAGAAAAGAAGACGTTAGGACTGTAGGTGCTGGTTTCTAAACTAACTTACATGTGAAAATCCAGTAATTGTGGCATTGTCGCCAGCAAAGTAGTCATTTCCATGTACATTAAAAGCAACAGATTCATCCTCCCAAACGGATACTGAATCATCATATGCTTTCGGAAAATATTCACCTGAAAGACACTTCAACTCTCAGTGATAGGATGAGTACAAATCTCAATTCTCAAACAGGAAACTGCATTTATATTGTTACCTGGGAAGCACTGAACAAGCCATATTTGGCCCTTTATTATAGTACTAAGAAGCTAGAATTGATCAATTTAAAATGCTAGGAGTGACAATACTTAACCCCAGTAATCTTTTATTTGATATCAAGTATAGATTTAATAACCAGTGTGCCCAACACTTGCATTTAGCCATTTAGATTTTAGATCTCCACCCCAAGTTCAAATGTTATAGTTTAAGCTTTCGTATTATGTCATCAGGTAATTCTTATAGAGTGCATACACAGCACAAGGACAAATTTCTGGAATGTATTCATCACTCAGCTAATCAAATACTCACCACTGTAAGCATTGACCCCACTCGGACAAGGTAAAAAGCGATTTCCATCAAATGAAGCACATAGTTCATATGTACCAACTTCTTCGACAAGATAATAACCGGTGTATGACCCATCCTTATTGTCTAGAAACTTCCAAGTTGAAAAAGCCGAGCGATTTATAGAGCCAATCTCTAGTTTCAGCTTTGACTCCTGAGAAAGTACAGGATTCGAAAATGAATCCACAAGTAAGATAACAATTTCATTTTTCACCTTCTTCGGAACTTTGGGTGCATATCTTAAAACAGCAGACATTGATATATTAACTTCCCCTGCAAGATATTATCCAGTCAAAAGGATAGTTACAAAGCCGATTAAGAGAATTATGCATTATTTGCTTGTTCAGTTTGAAATAACATATAGACTAAAGAAACAAAAAAGTCTGGAAGTGATTCAATACCAGCTCTAACTTCCTTCTTCAGCAAATGTCCACCATTCAGCATAATGTTTCCACATGAAACATGAATATCATAAATTCCCTTCTTTTCAGGTGTATATGAAACATTATATGCATAAGTTAAGACTGTTGAGTTCCCTGTAAACTGGGATTGCAGTTGAGAAAGCTTTTAAGTATCAGTCCACAGTCTATATAACAATGCATATTATCGAACGAAAAAGATGGAAATTCCTTACAACATTACTATGGGTGAAGGATGGCTGAGGAGCAAATTCCTCATAACCAATCGACTCATGAGTCTTCCAAGGAATCCAACTCCCTGCATTCGAGTAATATGGCACACAGTAAACATTGAGAAAGTGATTTTGAATGTATGACAGAATCACTTATAAAAGGCTTTTTTACCTGTACTGATCTGAATGGGAGAAATGCTTGGAATAACAGAATAGGAGCTATTTTCCTGAGTGATTTGTACTTGAAACCTTGGCATCTCAACCGGAGAAGGGTATTGATATTTATCATGTAGATAAACAGAGAATATTGCTTCTTGCCCAGCAAAAGAAGTATTCAAACCGGATCCATTAATGATGCTGTTGAGCTCATCACAATAACCTATCAAGCTGAAAGACAAAATGACAAGTGAAAGAGTAGCTATCCTTCAAAAAAGTAAAGTATACCAAGATTAATGAATGTTAATTATAACACTATATTGAAATCATAAAAAAAGCCATGACTTGCAATACTTGAATGTTCATGAAACTGAGATGAAGCAACCTAAGCAACATGTATGATGGTGATTTTACAAATTAAAATGCCTGATGTATACCTACAAAAACGGTGAAATTATATGGCACATTGGCGATACTTCTGTTGTTCTTTGCATCATATATCAGCAGAAGGAAGTTTCCAGGTTCCAGAGCACTAAAAGTAAGCAACTGAACCCCATAGGACAGTTCTTGAAAGCGCAGATCTGCTACAGGGATGGATAAGTTTGTACCAACCTCAACAACCTCCGCGTCCAATGGATACAACCCAGGAACTAAGTTCCCATATACATCTAGCTGATAGATAAACATCTCCACAAGGGAAAATAATTGCAAAACATCAGATCCATATTTCCATTTGGCTACACTCTTAGATGTGTCCACAGCTCCTGTTCAAGATTGCCTAGTTTAAGAATGGAAAACACACACAGTGCAAATACATGATTTTAGCAGTTAAAACAATTTAGCTACCTGGATGCACTTTGAATGGAAGAGGGGAGCCTTGAAATGCCTGGTTTGCATCTGCTAGTATATGAAGGAGAAGGTTACCAGCAGTCGCCGCAATGAACTCTATCCTGAGATAGCCATAGTGGTTCCAGCCCAAGGACTCGACACTAAGAACACTCGCAAGCGAACCATTATCATAGGATGCAGACACATTGAACACATAAGAGTTGAGTTCAGTAACTGTTGTCAAAAGTTTATTCCCAAATGCGTCCTTGGGAAGTACCAGAGCCATTGCCCTTGTCCCGGCTACAAATTCGTTCACAGAATCCATCCACGATGCAACGGACATGGCTGGATGCATAGGTCCTTCAAAAGAAAAATCATTTAGACAGGATCAACTTACTCATCATTCATCAATAGTTAAATCACAAGCATATATTATATATGGAAACTGAAAGAACCTGGTTCAACGAAGAAATGAAGCGAGGAATCCAGGACCCCAAAGTGATCTTCGGTTATTAGAACGTTGTAAGTCCCAACTAAAATCGGAACGAAGGAAACAGACCACGAACCAGGATCTCCCACAAGATTGAAACATAAACTAGAAATAAAAGTGCTGTTTCCAGGTTTTCCATTCACCGAAATTGAAGGAACGAACGAATGGTTTTGAACACGAGGATTGAAGCTTCCGAGCACTTGGATCCTAATAGTGGCATTGTCGCCAGCGATGAACTTGTTATCGTCGTTTAACCAGCTGAAGGCGAAACTAGGCCCTGAAGAAGCATCGTCTTCAGGGAAAAAGGGCCAGAAGTTCGGATTAAGAAAACAAAACACATAGTTTGATTGATTTAATATTCATCGACTAGGGTTTAAACTGAGAGTACCAGGGTTTGCAAGCGCGCAACAGTCATCTGTGAAGATCAGGAGGATGCCGTATAACAAAAGAAATTGAAGCGTCATGGCAACTGAGAGAGGCGGTTGGGGGCACAGAGAGAGTCGAGAGAGACGATGATGGGGTGGAGAAGGCGGGAGTCGTTGGTAACTGATATTTTAGCACATGCGTTCCACTCCGCCTCGGCCTCTCAAACAATAATAGTCTCGTTTATTTGGGCTTGGGTCTAGGCCCTGTAGAACCATTCCGGATCCTCTGGCCCCAAATATTTTATCTATCAATTTTCACTCTCCGATCCCACTCGAAATTCAATCCAAAACGAAATTCTTCCCAATTCACTGAAAGCTTTCCTCTGCTCTCACAAGATTTGATTTTTTTTTTCAAAGTCAGTCAACTTTCAAAAGATTATCTTAATTAAAAACAATAAACACACCACTAACCTACATTATAAGTAGAGGTGTCAAACGGGTCAGTCAGGTCGGGTTCGGGTTCGGTTATTTCGGATTCGGGTTGAGTCGGGTTCGGGTGGTAACGGGTCACCGGTCAAATCGGGTTGGGTCATTGCGGGTTATCGGGCGAGTCGGGTCGACCTAACAGGTCAAGAAAATTGATTTTTTTACAATTATTAAAATATTTTTTATTTAAAAAAATGATATTTAATAATAAATCTATTATTTTTATACATTTTAATAATAAAATATATTATCATTTTAAAAATATATTATATATTCTTAAAATATAACAAATTGGGTCAACCCAACGGTTTTTTCGGGTTTGAACCCTACGGGTTTCGGGTCTATCGGGTTCGGTTTATTTTGGGTTTCAGGTTCTAATTTTCGGGTCTTGACCCTAAATTTTTCGGGCGGTTCGGGTCGATTTTTTGGGTCGGATCAGCTTTTGACAGCTCTAATTATAAGTATATTAAAATTAATCAGAAGGTTCGATGATAAAATTGAACAAATTTTCAGTTTTAACCTATATCAAACTTGATTATGTATTGGAGGAAACTACAACTGGTAAACAAGCCGATGGATGCCGATTAGCGAGAAGGGTTTCTGACAAGGTAGAAGCAGCGAGAAGAGTTTTGAGTCACGGACGATTTTTGCCCCATTATAAATTAAATTAATTATATTTTAATTATTTTAATTAATAAATTATTTTTATCTTTCACATTGAATTATATCTTCATTTATTAAATTAATTATTATTATTTTCAAGGACAGACGTCGGATTTAACATTAGGGTGTGGGCTAATTGTCACTAAATATTTTAGCATGGACTAAATTACCTTAAGTTAACACTAAATTTACCTTTTTTATATTATTTAATTTAACCTATTTTATTTTTTATCTATTTAATATGAAAGATATATACTCCATCTTTTTTATTTTATTCATATTTCATATCTTTTTCTAAAAAATAAACCTATTTAAAAAATATTGTCAAAAAAATAATCAATCTAGATTATTTTATCTTAATAATATATTTTTATTCTCAACTTTAAACTTAATAATTTAGATTTTGTTTTTTATTTGATTCCAAAAAAATGTAATAATTTTCATACATCGTACTTAGAGCTGTCAAAAGCTAACGCCCGAAAAATTTAGGGTCAAGACCCAAAAATTTGAACCCGAAACCCAAAATAAACCGAACCCGATAGACCTGAAACCCGTTGGGTTCAAACCAGAAAAAACCGTTGGGTTGACCCAATTTGTTATATTTTAAGAATATATAATATATTTTAAAAATTATAATATATTTTATTATTAAAATATATAAAAATAATAGATTTATTATTAAATATTATTTTTTAAGTAAAAAATATTTTAATAATTGTAAAAAAAATCAATTTCTTGACCTGTTAGGTCGACCCGCCCGACAACCCGCAATGACCCGACCCGATTTGACCGTTGACTAGACCTGTCAAATGGGTCGGGCGGGTCGGGTTCGTGTTCGGGTCAATCGGGTTCGGGTCAAAACGGGTCTCGGGTCGTAAAATTTCCGGGTTGATATAGACCGGGTTGTTACGGGTTTGGTACGGGTTCGGGTTGATCCAACGGGTCATGATCGTCAATTTTGTTAACCTTTATCTTTAAATTTATTAAAATAATTAATATTATATTATATAAAATATTATTTAATAATAATAAAATAATAATTTTAAACAAAATTTATGATAAAATATTGAATTTTTAATTGAAATAATACTTTATCGGGTTGGTCGGGTCAACCCAACGGGTTGATGACCCAACCCAGTATTTTCCGGGTCGACCGGGTTCGGGTTACTCTTGACCCATTGATTTTCGGGTCGGGTTTGAACCCTAAAAACTTCGAGCGGGTCGGGTCGGTTTTTCGGGTCGGGTCAAGTTTTGACAGGTCTATTGTTGACCCATTACAACCCGAACCCGACTCAACCGAACCCGAACCCGACCTGATCGACCCGTTTGACACCTCTAATCGTACGTGTAGTAAATTGGTTACATTTAAATTTTCTTTATTAATACCCTATTTATAATATTGTATGTCTAAAAAAATAATTTTAAAATCTTAGTCATAGTCGTGGATGGCATGACTTGTACAACTAGTTTGTATACCTACATAGTTTGTTACACCTATTTCAAACACTATAGCAACGTGAACTAGTTGGTAAACACTATAGCAACTAGTTTGATTAACGACAAACATCCTTCAAATTCTATAAGGTCCCGTTTGGTATGCTGTTGAAATCGGATTGGAATTGAGAATCGGAATGAACGTAACCAATCTTGTGACATGTTTGTTTGGTATGCTATCGGAATGGACCAATCCTAAGAATTATGGTTTAAAATATAGGTTTAGACCTTACTAGCATTTGTTCCCGTACCTTATACGGATTTTGATTAGAAAAATGTTATATGATAAAGATTATGTTTCTAAACTTGCGAAATTTTAAGATCTCCAAATAAAATTATATATTAGTAATATTATTATGTTTTAAAAAGTTATTTTATAATGAAGATAATGTTTCTATCACTCCCAAATTTTAAGAATTCTAAATATAATTGTATATTCGTAATACAATTAGTAATATTAGTAACATTAGTAATGGATTAGTAATATAATACGATTAGCAATATTAGTAACATTAGTGTATTCAATAAAATTCTTTCGTAATGGATTACACACCAAATAAAACTTGCCAAAATTTAAGATCTCTACATATAATTGTATATGAGTAATATAAGAAATATTGTTATAATATAAAGGTTGTAAATAATAAAATAAAAGAAGGGCAAAGAGGTAAATTAAAAAAATAAAATGCCTATGTGGCATAGTTAAAACGATGACGCATAGGATAGAGAGATTCAACTTTAGTTATAGTATATTGGTAATTTAGGGTTATGCATTTTAGAATTTATTATTTAAGATTTTGTAGTTTTAGGGTTTTAAGGTTTAAGATGAAAAATTAATTTTTTTGGAATGAATGATACCTTCCATTTTCTGTTGGAATCAACTCTGCCTGCAGACTTGGAATGAGCCATTCTTGGGAATGATTGGGAATGAAATCGATTCCAAATTTTGGTAAACCAAACAGTATACTGGAATCAACCATTCTTGATTCCCATTCCTAATTCCCAGGGAATCGAACCAAACGAGGCATAAGTAGTCAGAAATAGAAGACCCGCCTTTCTTCATTGCTTGTAGCTTTGACTTGATCTGGTTTTTTTATGCCCGCGAGATGCAGTGGCATAGGTTTGTTGAAGGAGATCCCAGAAAACTTTGGAACTTTTCTCCTGTACGTGTTACAATATTGATGGCTTGATTGAATAGAGTTCCCATCAAGGAGTTGTGGATCGATTTGTCTTGTCTATCCCACGTTTGGAACGTCGGGTCGACACTTGGGCATTATTTGTACTGGCAAGTGTCTCGGATGATGGGCATGGAGGTTCCATCAAGGTAACCAAAATGCGATTAGTGCCAGATGGAGTTGTATTTGCCACACAAGATAATTTGTGGGTGTGAACTTGACATTTTGGGACAAGTTATCGAAGAAAAGTGGCATATCATCTTCAAACGAATTGGGTATGACAATCGATTGAGCAACCATTGAAGGTGTCATGAGGATTTTAATTTTGTGAGTTTTAGGATCGTCGAGAGACGATTGATACCATATAGAGAAATAAAGGAATGCAAATTAATATGCGTGACTTTCATTGAACTGTAAAAGAGTTCTTATACAAGATAGAAAAGCCCTGATAAAAATATGAAGTTAAGATAAAGCAACAACCTAACAATATAACTAATAACATAATTTAAATAAATATTATCAATATTTAGAACAGTGGCTTACAATGCAGATGCACCGTACCACTATATATATATATATATATATCTAGCTAGGTGGCATTCACGCATCATAACCGATCGAGTTACAAACCCAACTTCCATATAAAGGAGACTAGCTAGCTCACTGCCCTAGCTAGCTAGATTCACTTATTAAAACCATGAAAAAGCTTCTAAGTTTTCTTTAAAATAGATTGAATTATTACCTCCTCTAAAGATCTTAAGAGTTTGGCCGATTCACGTGCTCTTGACACACCCAAATGGCACCCCAATTCAAGTTGCTACTAGTGTACGAAATATATAGTCTTATTACACCAAAAAAAAGTGTAAGATCGAAAAGGGGGCTCGTATTTCGATCATGTTGAAAACGTGGGGTTTTTGGAACAACTAGTTAGGAACAATTTGGATATGTCTGCAAGAGTAAAGCTTAGCCTTGAGTTAGGTTAATGTCAACTTCTCTCACATGCTAGATTACGCTATCGACAATTAAAGTACGTACTCTAAAAAAGCTACACGATATTATGTCTCCTTATCATGAACTTGGACCATGTTTTAACTTACCGAATTTCAAGATCAACCGTATGTTCATCCAATTATGGTACAAGTTAACAAGTGTATACGCGCGGTCTTACCCGTCATGGCGTCATCCATATATGCATGGACATATGCTCATGCATGATGCATGTATAGTACTGACAGCAATATTTGGATAATTGATCGATCTGTAGAAATAGCTACCATCACAATTACACAAGTGTTGCCCTAGTAGAACTTCACTAAATTAAGATGTAGTGGACTAGTAAATTTATAGTTTTCACTATTAATTTAATTACGTCAATGATATATTTTACCTTACTTGCATGCATATATATAGCTACAAAGTTGACCTTATAAAAGTGAAGTAACTCCCAACTTTATGAGGTCATGTCTAATGTTATCCTCAGCTATCCATGCTTCCATTGATGATAAAAGCAAGTCTTCAAGTGTATGATCAATTTCCATTGTTGTAAGACAATTCTCTTGGCATTTTGATGATGATATGCACCATATATTTTTATAGCTATTGTACCTCAGTACCTGGGTATATCAAGTAAGAAAGCCATGAAGGGAAATTTGGAAACCATGGAAGAAGAAAAATAGAGCCAAGCATGAAATGCATTCTGTTTAATAATATATTTTTTTATACTCCTTGTCAAGTTGAAGCATAAAAATTAAAACTGTCCAACTTGAAAATTAAGAAGTAATTGAAATTATTGCAACCCAAGAGCTTTAGTAAAAGAGATCTACTAGTACGTTGATTGATGAATTGTACAACATGAGACATGGTGATCGATGATACATGCCTATACCCGGTCATGGAAGAAATGACAATCAATTACATTTGATTTAGTTTGTTCAAGAAATACTAGATTCTAGCATCAATATGTAGGGCAGTAACTATTGTAGAGCAGCCAACAAGGAGAGCTATGTTAAAATCCAAGAGACAAAAGCAGAGGTTTGAGCCAAATCACCTCAAAACAAACAACCGTAGCATGGTATTTTGCTTCAGCAAAAGAATTAAAATGTATCTTGTCACAAAGTGACGACTAAGGGAAAAAGTTGTCTAAGTCTAAGGGCATGTTTGGATCGCACGTTATTATAATGCAGAATTTTGCATTATAATGCATGATTCAAACATGCCTTTTAAGTCATAGAATAATTTTAGTTGAAGGGAATTGTGAGCATAAAGAAGTATTATCATGTTGCCTATCAAACAAGAGTGTGACGACCATAAGAACAGATTTTTCAATTGCCTATCAAACAACAGTAGCGATCATGATGGGCAAATAGCAGGCCATCAATCATAGATGACTATTATCATGCTCCATAAAAAACTCAACTGGTTTGGCTTTTAAGAAGTTGTTCTCGATCACACAAGATGTGAACAGTGTATTTTATTCGAGGAAGTAAAACACTTGATGGATTCTGAGCAATTCTAATCTCCACGAAATACTTTAGGATACCGAGATTGATACGGACCCGATGTGGACCGCGTATCGAACCCTTGTTGGTCAAGGGGGTTGAGCCTAATCCGGTGTGGAATCCGACTCGAGATAAGCAAAAGCAGGAAAACAAAGAAGCTAAAGAAAATTAGGGCAAACTATTTTCTTGGATAAAAATTATGAGAAGGGTTTCCAAGAGTATTTATACCTAAGCCCTAACGGTTCAAAAAAAGCGTCCCGGAAAAGAACCGTAAAGAAAACCCGAGAAGAGAGCATTGCTCTAGTTTATAAAAATTACATAAATTAAATATTCTACTAAAACTAAAATTATTAATCTAAATTCTAGAATATTAATCCTCATATCTCTTAGGACGACGCCTAATTCGTGACGGCTTGTTTGCTGACTGCACATCCGTATCATTCTCTCCCCCGATGAGGATAGGCTTGTCCTCAAGCCGTAAATCTGGAGAGGAGCGTCAGAGGGTGTCTACAGGTTCCCATGTGGATTCGGACGGACCGCCATCTGCCCATTCAACGTGCCATTCTTGACGGGGCGTGCCGTCAACAAGAACCACTCTCTCAATTGTGGCCCGAATTGGTGTCGAAATCGGCCTGTCGTACAAGAATTCAGATGGCAGCGTGGCCGGTTGCATTGGCGACCCGTCAGTAATAAACGGCCGAAGCAAGGAAACATGGAACACATTGTGGATATGAGCAGAAGCCGGAAGTTCCAAACGATAAGCCACAGGTCCAATCCGCTCACTGATCGTAAACGGACCATAAAAACGCCTAGCTAGCTTGGCGGAAAGAGGGCGACTCACCGAATGTTGACGATAAGGTTGTAGCTTCAACAAGAAGTGGTCACCGACATTGAACTCGACGTCTTTTCGGTGCTTGTTATCTTGGGACGACATGCGCTGTTGCATCATAAGCAAATTGGCACGAATCAAGTCAAGTACTTGATCACGATCACGTATAGCCTCGGAAGCCAGCGTTGGCGGACCGATCGGCACTATCGCTCGAGCAATAGGCGGGGCGTCTCGGCCATACAGAACTTTAAACGGGGACATTCCCAAGCCTTCATGGAACATGGAATTTAAAGCAAGTTCGGCCCATGGCAGAAAATCGAACCATCGGCGAGGACGTCCCTGAGTGAATGCTCGAAGATACTGCTCAAGACTACGATTCTTAACTTCCGTTTGACCGTCAGTCTGCGGGTGATAGGCGGTGCTGTGGTGGAGTTTCGTACCGCTCAACCGATGTATCTCAGACCAAAAGGCACTACGAAACACGGGGTCTCTGTCAGACAAAATGATGGCCGGAATACCGTGTAACTTAACAACCAAATCAACGAATAAACTAGCAACCCGAGGAGCATCAAAAGACGGGCCCAGGGCACCAAAATGAGCGTATTTGGAGAGCCTGTCGACGACCACCAGAATTGTGGTGTGACCACGGGATGGAGGCAACCCGGTAATGAAATCCATGGACACCTCGTCCCACACCTGACGCGGAACTGGAAGAGGCTGAATCAACCCTGCCGGCTTGCTAGTACTGTACTTGGTTGATTGACAAATGATGCAAGCATCGACAAAGCGTTTAACGTCAGCGCGCATACCTCTCCAAAAAAATACTTCAGCGACACGACGGAAAGTGCGTTCAACGCCCGGGTGGCCTGCGCTCGGCGAGGCATGGAACTCATTCAAAATCTCGGCCTTGAGTGGGGAGGCCGCCGCTAACACCAGGCGGTGAGCGTAATACAACACACCATCATGTATGCGGAATGGAGGTGGTAATGTGCCGTTTTCCGCTGCTGCATGCCAGGCGCGTAGATCCTCCATCACTGAATTTTCGGCTTTGAGCCGTGGGAGTAGGTCCGGCAGTGGCGCCGCAAAGGAGAAAAATTGGCGCACGTCAGCGTCGTCGTCGCTCATGCAACGCGACAACGCATCCGCCACCCGGTTACTAGCGCAAGACTTGTATTCGATTCGAAACTTGTAACCCATAAGCTTGCGCATGAAAAACTGTTGATCAGGGGTCTGTATTACTTGCGTGAGAAGTTCTTTTAAACTTTTCTGATCACTACGAATTAAGAACTCCCGTCCGAGCAAATACTGTCGCCATTTCTGAACAGCGGATACAATGGCGAAGAGCTCGCCATGATATGCGGAAGACCCGCGACGTCGGACGCCCAGTTTCTTGCTAAAAAACGATAGTGGGCGTTCCTCTTGCAATAACACGGCTCCAACCCCGTCATCCGAGGCATCCATCTCAAGCACAAATTCCTTGTTAAAATCGGGAAGTTGAAGAATCGGTGGAGATATCATCACCTCTTTCAAGCGCTGAAAGGACGAAGTGGCAGACTCAGACCATGCAAACTTTTCTTTCTGTAATAAATTAGTTAATGGAGCCGCTAGTAATGCATAGTTGCGGATAAACTTCCTGTAGTAGCCTGTCAGACCCAGAAAACCCCGTAACTGCTTTACTGATTTCGGTAGCGGCCAATCAGACATAGCCGATAACTTTGCCGGATCGGCCAGAAGCTGCCATGCAGACACGATATGCCCCAAGTATTCTACTGTAGTTGTGCCGAAGGAGCATTTTGACCCTTTTACATAGAAGTGATTTGCTTGAAGAATTTGCAACACGGTATCCACATGATCAACATGCTCTGTAAGAGAAGGACTGTATACCAAGATATCATCGAAAAAAACAATAACGAAGCGGCGCAGATATTGAGCAAATATAGTATTCATCGCTGCCTGAAATGTCGACGGCGCATTAGTCAGACCGAAAGGCATGACCATGAATTCATAATGGCCATCATGAGTGCGGAACGCGGTCTTATAGATATCGGAAGAGTGCATCCTTATCTGATGATATCCTGAGCGCAGATCAAGTTTAGTAAAAATAACAACATTCCCTAATTCATCAAATAATTCATCAACAGTGGGAATCGGAAACTTATCTGCAACGGTGATATTATTGAGAGCACGATAATCGATACAGAAGCGAAAGCTTCCGTCCTTCTTTTTGACCAGAAGAGCTAGGGAGGAAAAAGGGCTAGTGATGTGCTGAATAATCCCCTGCTCGAGCATGGTTCGAACTTGGCGTTCGATTTCTGACTTCTGAAAATACGGATATTTGTAAGGGCGTACATTAACTGGTTTCGACCCTGGCTGTAAATGTATATGGTGATCCCAAGGCCGGGGCGGCGGGAGACCCGTCGGCATGGTGAAGACCGATCAGCGGCTCTCAAGTACGGTGCGGATTTCCGGCGCAAGGTTCGGAGGCCAGTCGAGCGCATCCGGCTTCGGCTCGAAAGATAAGCTGAGGACCTCAAAGCATTCTATAATCTGATCAGATGCAAAGAGTGAAAGCAGCACTGACATAGAAATTGGTTTGGGTGTCTGACGTTCTCCCTTCAAGAATACCACTTTTCCGTTCCAAGAAAACTACATCGTCAGCTTAGCGTAATCGTGGGACACAGTGCCCAGAGTCTGTAACCACTGGACGCCAAGAACAACTTGCGGTCCATGTACCGCCAAGACATAGAGATCAATAGCAAAATTGTGGCCCTGCAGATCAATACTAGTTGCCGGGCATTGATGTGAACATAACAGATAGGCCCCATTGCCCACAAAAACACGAAAGGGGTCGATTTTATGCAATGGCAGGTGTAATTTTTCAGCCACCTCAGGATGGATAAAGTTATGAGTACTACCGCCATCAATCAGAACTTGAATTTCAGCACCCAGAATCGAACCTGATAACCGCAGAGCTCGCGGGTTTGGCAGCCCATCCATCGAATTTAAGCTAGATATATCACCGGTTACAGCGAGCTCCTCCGAATGCTCAAGCTCGTCCTCGTCCTCGCTGTCGTCGCGACTCAACAAAGCCAAAAATCGGGGCTTGCAGCGATGGCCCCGAGAGTACCTCTCGTCACAATTAAAACACAAGCCTTTTTTAGTACGTTCATCACGCTCAGCAATAGAAAGACGGCGAATTGGAAGAGATGTGTACGTACCGTTAGGAGGTGCCGGCGCCTGTGTGGGCGGTGTGTCACCCGAAGGAGGCGCCGGTGTGGCCTTCGTTGCTGGGAATCCAAAGCGATTGGCGTTAGGCACCCAAGGGCGCTTATTCGACAACCATGGCGTGGAAACGTCATTGAAAGACGCTGCTAACTCCCGCGCGAGTGCAAAAGTTTGCGCCAATGTAGTCGGATTTCGTAAATTCAACTCCCGACGTACCGGTTGTTTCAATCCAGCCTTAAATAGAGAAATCAGAGTTGCTTCAGAGAGTCCGCTAACTTTGTTCAACAAGGACTCAAATTCAGTTTGATAATCAAGGACGGATCCCTTCTGTTTCAGATTGGCCAAAAGCCCTGTATAATCTTCGTAATAAGTGGAATCAAAGCGCTGTTGAACGGATTGCAGAAAGGTCGTCCAATTCTCTCCATAGTTATTCTGTCGTTGATAGCGGAACCAATCAGATGCGGGATGATCAATCAACATCCCCACCAATCTCAAGCGATCGTAATCCGGTGTCCGAAAATAATCGAAATACGCCTGGACTCGAAAAATCCATCCGTTCTGGTCGGACCCATTGAAACGGGGTGGATCTACCCGAATTTTGTGAACGGTGTCGGTCCCTGACGAAGTGCGGCCCATGTTAGTGTAGCCGTGCTTCACCGTTGGCGAGTACTGGTATTCGATCGCACCAGAGCTTGGCGCGACGAATGGTGGCGGGTTCGGTGAGAAGTGCTGCTGCGTCCAACCCTCGAAGGGAAGAGACATGGTCGCAGCCATGGTGGCCGCGGGACTAGCGCTGGGCGGACGCCAGCCCGTGGTCGAAGAGGACGGTCCGGACGCGAACCGCTGTGGCGGTAAATTAGGGTTTGGAAAAGTGCGGCCGTACGTCCAGTCATAAGCGGATGGTGGAATGTTGCTAGGGCCGGCGCTCGGCTGAGGCCACCCTTGGCTAGGTGAGGCCTGAACCGTCATGGCCGAGGCCATGGTGGTGGCGAATTGGGCCGCTGAGGCGGTCGCACTAGGGGAACGAGTCGATTGCATTAAATCGTACATTGTATCTTGCCGAGATTGCTGATCGTCCACACGACTCGTAAGCTTTTGGAAATCGTCGGAAAGTTGCATAAGCAATTCACGGAGATCGGGTCGATCGCCGGCGGTGGTGGTGAGGTCTTCGGTGACTGATTTCGAAATGGTGTTCGAGGTGAAAGAACCAGTTGATACGGACCCGATGTGGACCGCGTATCGAACCCTTGTTGGTCAAGGGGGTTGAGCCTAATCCGGTGTGGAATCCGACTCGAGATAAGCAAAAGCAGGAAAACAAAGAAGCTAAAGGAAATTAGGGCAAACTATTTTCTTGGATAAAAATTATGAGAAGGGTTTCCAAGAGTATTTATACCTAAGCCCTAACGGTTCAAAAAAAGCGTCCCGTGATAGAACCGTAAAGAAAACCCGAGAAGAGAGCATTGCTCTAGTTTATAAAAATTACATAAATTAAATATTCTGCTAAAACTAAAATTATTAATCTAAATTCTAGAATATTAATCCTCATATCTCTTAGGACGACGCCTATTTCGTGACGGCCTGTTTGCTGACTGCACGTCCGTATCAGAGATCCTTCAAGTAAGTAGAAGCACGAATTGAGGTACTCCTTGAAGCTTTAGATAGCCAAATCGTTTACATAAAAAGAGCATGTAGAATGAAACTAATTAATTGCCTACAATGATCTATTCGTCTACATAAAAAGAGCATGTACAATGACATCATTTTTCTAAAGTGGGAACAAAGAGTAGTCGACCTTTAATTTATCTGTTGGAAATCAAAAGCATATGATGCGGAAGCTAACTTGGAAAATCAGTTATGAGGTAGATTGCCTAATTAAGGCCATATAATGATTTCAGGACTTTCCTTGGAGATTCATGGAAACCATCGTAGCAACCAACAAGAGCAAATGTTTTTAATGAAATTCATGAGCCTTCAACCTATCGATTGCCTAGAATGACGACCAACCGAGCCTTGTCTCTCGATTAACCATCAACGTGATAATACCAATCAGTGTCTTCCCTAAAGGAAGATCAGTATTTGTTTTTTGATAAGGAAAGGAATTTGGGTGGTCACTAACAGGCTAGTGGCCGCCCAAGAGCATCCTGTTGCTGGATGAGGATGTGCAAACCCGAATCAACTGCGAGTGGAACAGAGGAGACACGTCGGAACGAGCCAGCGATGTAGTCCGCCACCGAATTGCACTCACGGTTGACGTGAGTGATACCCCAATCCTGGAAACGAGCCAACAAGTAGTGGATGTCGAACAAAGCAACTGAATCTCCCACGGGCAGCGCCAGTCACCAAGAACGGCTTTGACCAGCTGCAAATTATCGCCTTCAATCTGAATCCGGAGAATGTGATAAGATTCAACTACGGAATCCTACCCTGCACGAGCACTGTAAACGAACCGGGGAAGGCGGCCAAAGGCCGTGAAAGGGGAGGTGAAGGTGACGAGATATAGGAGATTAGGGCAAAGTATTTTCTATTGATTATCTCAAAGGATAACATGAGAAAAGTATTTATACTAGCCCTATCGGTTCAATAAAGGCGTCCCGGGAAAGAACCGAAAAGAAAACCCAAGAAGGAGTTTTATAAACTCTGTTTAAAAAATACAATTAATAGAAATAATATTGAAAATAACTAAACTAATCTCTAAACCTACTCGGAGGACGACGCTCTCGCTTCGGCCTCTGATTTGCGGTTGCCGGCTCCGTATTTGGCGTATCAATCTCTCCTCCGATGACAATCGACTTGTCCTCAAGGCGAAGGTCCGGATAAGCACGTTGCAACACATCAGCCGGTTCCCATGTAGCGTCCGCAATCGTCCCATCTTGCCAAACAACTAACCATTCGAGTCTTGGCTGACCCTCCACAAGTATAACACGATCGGCAATAGCACGCGGGGGAAGTGATAGCGGCTGATCATTGAGGAACTCGACGAGAAAAACTGGAGAAGCTGGTAGCTGGGTCCCTTGAATATATGGTCGAAGCAACGACACATGAAACACGTTATGGATCTTCGCTTGGGAAGGTAATTCAAGGCGATAAGCGACAACACCCACCCGCTCAATGACTTTAAATGGCCCATAAAATCGTCGAGCTAGCTTCGCTGATAATGGCTTGGCTACTGAGTGTTGACGGTACGGTTGGAGCTTTAAAAGCACAAGATCACCGACCTCAAATTCCAAATCACGGTGCCGGGAATTAGCCTGAGCAACCATGCGCTGCTGGGCTTTTTGTAAGTTAGCGTGGAGAAAATCTAGCAACTCGACTCTCTCTTGAACCGTAGCTAGCGCTGCCTCGGACAAGGACGAAGGCCGTGTCGTCCGCGTTAAGGCTGGCGGTTCACGACCGTACAATGCTTGGAACGGTGACATTCGCAGCCCGTCATGAAAAGTGCAGTTCAAAGCCAATTCAGCCCACGGAAGAAAGTCGACCCATCGTTTCGACCGTCCTTGTGTGAAAGCTCTCAAGTATTGTTCCAAACCGCGATTTTTAACTTCCGTTTGGCCATCCGTCTGTGGGTGATAGGCCGAATTGTGTTTGAGGGTCGTTCCACTCAAACGATGCAATTCTTTCCAAAATAAGCTAGTAAAAATAGGATCATGATCGGATAAAATAGAGGCGGGTATACCATGATGCTTGACAACGATATCCAAAAATACCGAGGCCACCTTGCTAGCGTCGAAATGCGTACCCAAAGCGCCGAAATGGGCATATTTTGAGAGCCGATCAACGACCACTAAAATAGTGGTGAATCCGCGGGACGGTGGAAGTCCCGTAATGAAGTCCATAGATACCTCGTCCCAAACTTTGTAAGGCACTGGAAGAGGTTGCAGCAAACCCGCCGACTTCTTAGTGCTATACTTTGTAGATTGGCAGATAAGACAAGCATCCACAAAGCGTTTAACATCACCCCGCATGCCGGGCCAAAAAAATACCTCCGCCACACGTCTGAATGTACGGTCGACGCCCGGGTGTCCGGCGCTAGGTGACGCATGGAACTCAGTCAGCACTTCTGATTTCAGCGGGGAGTCCTTACTCAAGACAAGACGATGGCCATAATAAAGAATTCCATCGTGAATCCGAAAGGACGACGGAAGTTCACCCTTACGAGTTGTGGCATGCGGTTCCACTAAATCCGCAAATTCTGAATTTTCCAAGCAGACTTTATGAAGTAAATCGGGCAAAGGCGCAAATAAGGCTAAGAACTGTTTCAGCTCAGGCTCAGCGTCAATCATACATCGGGACAAGGCATCGGCGACCCGATTGCTAGCGTCGGGTTTATATTCAATGCGAAACTTGTACCCCATGAGCTTTCGAATGAAAAATTGCTGATCCGGTGTCTGAATAACCTGAGACAGTAATTCTTTAAGACTTTTCTGATCCATCCGAATGAGAAATTCCCTGCCTAAAAGATACTGACGCCATTTCTGAACTGCTGAAACTATTGCAAAGAGTTCCCGATGATAAGCTGACGAACCTTTACGGCGCGGCCCCAGAGTTTTACTAAAAAAGGCGAGTGGACGTTCAGCTTGCAACAAAACTGCTCCGATACCTTCATCCGACGCATCGGTTTCTAATACAAAAGTCTGAGTAAAATCAGGAAGTTGTAAGACAGGCGGAGACATCATTACCGCTTTAAGGCGATTGAAAGCTTCATCAGCAGCCGAGGACCAAATAAACTTATCTTTCTGAAGCAAAGTTGTCAATGGATTAGCTAATACCGCATAATTTCGGATGAACTTACGGTAATAACCTATAAGGCCGAGGAAGCCCCGTAAGTGCCGAACTGATTTCGGCTTAGGCCAATTCGCCATTGCCTGAAGCTTATCTGGGTCAGCCAGCAGTTGTCCTGCGGACACAATATGGCCTAAATACTCCACTTTCCGCGTCCCAAAGGCGCACTTGGAACTTTTAACATAGAAATGATTATTCTGTAGGATTTGAAGAATTGTGTCAAGATGTCGGATGTGCAGATCTAGAGACGGCTATAAACGAGTATGTCATCGAAAAACACAATCACAAAATCCCTCAAAAACTCAGCAAAAATCTGATTCATAGCGGCCTGAAAAGTCGACGGCGCGTTAGTCAACCCAAACGGCATGACAAGAAACTCGAAATGGCCGTCATGCGTGCGAAAGGAAGTCTTGTAAATATCAGCAGTATGCATACGGATCTGATGATAACCCGACCGTAAATCAAGCTTAGTAAAGAAAACGGCCTGTCCGAGTTCATCGAAAAGCTCATCCGCTGTCGGAATAGGGAATTTATCAACAATAGTAGCCGTGTTTGACGCGCGGTAATCAATACAAAACCGAAAGCTGCCATCTTTCTTTTTGATCAATAGGGCCGGAGAAGAGAACGGACTTGTGCTGTGTCTGATAATACCTTGTTTCAACATTTCTTGCACCTGACGCTCGATTTTAGATTTCTGAAAATATGGGTACCTATATGGCCGGACATTGACTGGTTTAGCATCCTGATTTAGATGAATCCTATGATCCCATGGTCGCTGTGGTGGTAATCCCGTGGGTACACTAAACACACGCTCATGCTGTAATAATAGGGCCCGAATTTGCGGGTGCACTTCCGCCGGCACATCAAGCACCACCGGCGCCAAATCCGACGATACCGGAAAAATTTCAAAGCATTCAACGATGTCAGCCGTAGCATATAAATAATTCAAAGCATGAACAGAAAAAGTTTTAGGAGGAATAGCATCACCACATAGAGTAATTAGTTTGCCGTCCCATGCAAATTCCATTGTGAGATTCGCATAATCATGCGATACTTTGTCGAGGGTTTGCAACCATTGTACACCCAGCACCACTTGTGGACCATGTACATCGAGCACAAATAAATCAATCGGAAAAACATGGTTCTGTAATGTTACCTGAGTGGCGGTACATTGATGAGTGCATAACAGCGATGCACCGTTCCCAACATAAACTCGAAAAGGATTCACCTTGGACAGCGACAGGCACAACTTCTCGGCTGCGGTTGGATGTATAAAATTGTGGGTACTCCCACCATCAATCAAAACTTGAACCGGGTGCTTAAATGGATCCGAGAATTTTCAAGGAACGGGGATTAGATCGGCCATCCATGGAGTGTACGCTAGAAATGTCCCCGATAACCGCCAAGTCCTCGGGTCCGTCTGCCTCTTCTTCCTCGTCTAATTCATCGCTGCCGAGTAAAGCTAGAAAACGGTGTTTACACCTATGGCCTGGCGCATACTGTTCGTCACAATTCCAGCAAAGGCCCTTTTTGGACCGCTCGTCTCGTTCAGCCTGCGACAGTCGTCGAATCGGTAAATTCTGAATTGCACGCCCTTGTGCCTGAGTTGTCGGCGTGGAAAGCTGGGAGACCGGGGGTACCACAGCAAGAGGCGCCGAAGGCCGTGTCGCAGGCGACAGCCATCGTCGAGTCGAAGGCAGCGTGGACACAGTATCCACATACGACGCTGCGAGCTCTCTCGCTAACGCGAAAGCTTGTGCCAATGACGTCGGATTACAGAGGTTTAATTCCCGTTTGACCGGTTGTTTTAGACCCGCTTTAAACAATGAAATCAATGTAGCCTCTAACAGCCCATCCACCTTGTTCAGAAGACTTTCGAACTCAGTTTGGTAGTCCAAAACTGTCCCTTTTTGTTGCAATTTAGCCAATAACCCGACATAATCCTCGTAGTGGTGAGGATCAAACCGCTGTTTAACAGCCTCCAAAAATCCGTCCCATGTTCTGATGCAATTATTCCGCCGTTGATAGCGAAACCAGTCGGAGGCGGGATGATCGAACAACATGCCGACTATTTGAAGTCGATCTTCGTTTGATGTGCGAAAATAGTCGAAGTAACACTTGACTTTGTAAATCCAACCCGACGGGTCTGAGCCATTGAACCTAGGCGGCTCCACCCGAATTTTCGGACCCTGTTCGAGCCGAGGCTGATGCGCGATCCCCCCTTGTTGCTGCTGCGGATCCACAGGGATCGGGTTAGGGTTTTGGGGCGCAGGGTTCGGCGGTGGCTGTTGACGCCGGACAGCGAACGGATTCTCAGCGCGAACCCCGCACGCTGTGTCGTCCAGGATTTGGCGATCTCCCATAATACGGAAAACCTGATCGATGCGAAGGCTTTGCTCTTCCTGAATACGAGTGGTATTCTGAAGTGTGGTCATGATCTGGCGCAAGGATTCTCGAATATCGGTGTCATGTGTAACGACGCCGGACGATTCTTCCTGCTCCGTCATGTTTGTACGACGAGTTCCGAGGATGAAAAGCACCAGTTGATAAGATTCAACTACGGAATCCTACCCTGCACGAGCACTGTAAACGAACCGGGGAAGGCGGCCAAAGGCCGTGAAAGGGGAGGTGAAGGTGACGAGAGATAGGAGATTAGGGCAAAGTATTTTCTATTGATTATCTCAAAGGATAACATGAGAAAAGTATTTATACTAGCCCTATCGGTTCAATAAAGGCGTCCCGGGAAAGAACCGAAAAGAAAACCCGAGAAGGAGTTTTATAAACTCTGTTTAAAAAATACAATTAATAGAAATAATATTGAAAATAACTAAACTAATCTCTAAACCTACTCGGAGGACGACGCTCTCGCTTCGGCCTCTGATTTGCAGTTGCCGGCTCCGTATTTGGCGTATCAGAATGCCACGACGAATGGTCTCGAGAAGTTTCTGACGTAAGGCGATGGTCTCGGATGTCAGCACGGAAGATCAGTATGACTCGTGTATTACTGTGTTCAAATGTATCAATCTCAATAAGCATAGTACTACTCTAGGTTGAGTGACGAGGGCTTCAACAAAAGACTTCGGAAATAAGAAAGAGATATTACAAGATATAAGAAAATATATTGTATCTTAAAAATATATTTCCTAATCTAAAGTTAGATGTTTGATATTTACATTCAAACGATCGGCAGCTTACTAAAGCATGTTACCTAGTTCCTGTTTGAGGCGCATATTCATTCATGCTCATTGAATAGCTCCGTAATAAGAAAACAGAATATCCAAATAAAGTTAAGTGATACTCCTTATTTGTCATGAATGTAGAAGCCTAACTGAAAAACACTGATTGGATACAAAATATAAAAATGCTCATATTTTAATCTTGCACGTCAATCACTTGTTTGATAAATAAGAATATAAGAAATTAGATATCCAATGACTACAATAAAGAGACCAAACAACGTGGACAATCTAGTATGAATATATTTTTGTGCACCCAGAAAAGACTATAGTCTAAAGTATATATAAGCAACATATTGACTAACAAAAGACCGTATCTGGCAAGATATTATAAAAAATTCCCCCAAAGGGGTTCCACAAAGTAGTTAATTATGTTCATTACCACCAAGCATACGTGATAATCATCTTTATCATCATGTAATATCTCCACGTCTGCATGCATCATAGTAACTTATTTACCAATTAATGGATGATATATACTTGTTAATCCTTTCTGAGGGATAAAATTTTCTCATCTTGCTGAACTACACACTGTTGAAGTTCAGCAAGATGCAAAACCTAGCATGAATGATGAATGATAACAATTAAGAATGCATATTTATGGTAAGTTCATGGTGTTTATTAATTAAGAATCCTACAAGAATTGAGTAGTAACCCTCATTATAAGTTGAAGCTAATACACCTTTCTTCAACATCAAAATTGACATAAAAAGAACATACAGTACACCTTTCTTTCGGATAATGTTCTAGTCCACCCTTCTAATTAAAGTAAATGCAGAAAGAAGGTAAAATTAGTGGCCTATTGAATTAGTGTCACATAATGGTAAGATGATTAACTTTTTTGACCAAAATCACAAGATATGGTCACCTTAGTGGTGGATGGATGTATCTTTTTCCCCTCTAAATTAAAGATGAAGATCCTCAAATCCCTTGAATCTAGTAATTGCAATTTGCGCGCAAAAACAGTTTGTCCCACACCATGGGCACCTGAGCTCAGGTTGCATGTTATCTTAAAAGCAAGGTAAGAATTATGAATCGTCCACTATAAACAGCCTCGATCATCAATATTATTACAGCACATATATAAGACTCTTTGGTAATGGTCATTTGTTATCCACCCAGCAAATTGACTTATGTCTCATGATATTGTCCATGGAAAATCAGAGCAAGTGACCAAGCTATTAATTTGTCAAGAACTCTAATATCATTTTCAACCAAAAAAAAAAAGAAAAGAAATCTGATATCATTATATGGTCATTTTCAAAGAATGATTTGAGGAGGATTATCCTGCTAAGCAATGTTAGAAATTCTCTGTAATATCTTAATTGAGCTGTGTTCTCAGGAAAACAGAAAGTAAGAGATAACGAAAAAAAAAAACCAATTGAAAGATAGGGCCTAAGTTTGTTAGTTGAAAATGAAAGACGAGATGTAAGCTCTTGACCTTCAATTGACTACGAGTCTACGACCCACCGGAATTGAAAACTACCACTCATTTACTGTAATGAAACAAAGCAAAAAACATATACATACATTTGCATATTCTCTCTTTTTCTTTTCTGCAAACAAGATATACATACATCAACAGTATTAATCCTTGAAGGAGGTCTTGTTCAAAAATGTGATAAATCAATGCATGCATTCATCATCTCTACAAGTTAGCTCTTTGATTGGGACACAAACTAATCGCAGTCTTCCAAGTGTCCTTATGTAGTGTAGCTATTATTAGGTGGTGCTAGAGGAACAAATTTGTCAAAACGTACATGTGATTCTCATTCCACTTGGCAAAGCTCGATCAATGCACATGAACAACTACAACTTCCTTTGCAATTTGATCACATGGTAAAAGACTGAGAATTCTGTATGTAATTTCATACACTTAAGAGTTAAGTCCCATATAGTATTATTGTATTGAATCTCAAACAATGCAGCAGCAAAACACAAATAATCATGAATTAGTACAAAAACTAGAACTGCATTTGGGAGATAACAGTTAAAAAAAATAGGGTAACTGTAGTCCAGCTTATAAGAAGAATTTATCTTGACAGTGATGTCATTACTATTACTAGTTGTTAGGAATTTATCAATATCAAAATATCAAACAAATGCTATTTTTAGGATTATGGTAACCACAGTAAAAATGTCAATTCTCAGAGCTATATATAAAGCTCACCTTGATCTCATATTTTCTACACCTGCTCTCTCACTATCAAATTCATCTCCCTTTCTCACACACACACAAAACAGGGAGGGGAAAAAAAACAAAGATTGATGAAGTATCCATCAGTAGCAATGTCTGAGGTATGATTTTAAGGATCTTGCTTTACTATATTCAACCATTTAACTACAATTTCACACAAACAAAAGTTCAAATTTTTCACTGATCTGCAGATTGTACAAGAGTTAAAGAGAATGACAAACATAGGATTTCCAATTGCAGCCATGAGTTTAGTGACTTACCTCAAGAACATGATTTCAGTTGTGTGCATGGGCAAATTAGGAGGCTTAGAACTTGCAGGAGGAGCACTAGCAATTGGCTTCACAAACATCAGTGGATACTCAGTTCTCTCTGGCCTAGCTATGGGAATGGAACCACTCTGTAGCCAAGCATTTGGTTCTAATAACAAAACTATAGTCACTTTAATTTTACAAAGAACAATACTCATGTTACTGTTTGCATCAATTCCCATTGGACTCCTCTGGTTCAACCTTGAGTATATCATGATTAAATTACACCAAGACCCAGATATATCCCATGTTGCAAGCCTGTATTGTCGGTTTGCCATCCCAGATCTCATTGCCAATAGCTTTCTCCATCCTCTTCGTATCTATTTGCGTAGTAAAGGCACAACATGGCCATTACTTTGGTCTACTCTCTTTGCTGTTCTACTGAACATTCCCATCATCATTTTCTTGCCTTTTAATCTTAACCTTGGAGTCCAGGGAATCGCTATCGCCAACTTTATTTCCAATTTTAACATCCTCCTTTTCCTTGTAGCTTACATGAAATTTGACACTAAACACGAAAAGGATTCATCACGCGCACCATTTTTATTGCCAATTGTTGGTGATTTTAGAGATCAAGGCTCGCGCCAAATGCCAACAACAACACTATTAGCAGATCAATGGGGGACCCTTCTTAAACTAGCTATACCAAGTTGCTTAGGTGTCTGTCTAGAATGGTGGTGGTATGAATTCATGACACTACTTGCAGGCTATATGCAAAAGCCACAAGTTACACTCGCCACATCAGCGATAGTAATACAGACAACGTCGCTCATGTACACATTACCAAATGCACTCAGCGCATCAGTCTCGTCTAGAGTAGGCAACGAGCTTGGAGCGGGTCGTCCTGATAAGGCTCGTTTGGCAACAATGGTGGCAATAGGAATTTCACTCTTCGGTTCCATTTTTGGCCTCTTGTGGACTACTCTAGGAAGAGAAGCATGGGCAAGTATATTTGCTAATGATGATGAGGTTCTACATCTCACAACACTTGTTCTGCCTATAATAGGACTATGTGAGATTGCAAATTGCCCACAAACTACAGGATGTGGTGTTCTTAGAGGAAGTGCAAGGCCTAGCATTGGTGCTGTAATTAACTTCTGCTCATTTTACATTGTTGGAATGCCGATCGCCATTGTTTTAGCCTTTGTTTTGAAGCAGGGATATGTAGGTCTTTGTTATGGACTCTTGGCTGCACAAATTGCATGTGTGATATCAATCCTTATAGTGATATGCAAGACTAATTGGGAAAGGGAGTCAGAAAAGGCCATGGATTTGGTAGGATGTGAGTCAATCGATTGTGGGCAGACTCTCAAGTGTGATGTCGGTGGGTTTTTAATTTAAGTATCTCATGTACTATAACATATGGATTTAATGAAAAAGGAATAAACATAGAGTGCGCAATTCAAAATTGTGATGTCATTATTATTGTAGCTCTCTCAGACACACAGAGTCCTGCTAAACGGTAAAATTTGTTCAAACCCAATGATCTAAGACGAAAATTATTATGGACAAAAGATAGAATACCAAAATCACTTCTTAGAGAGGCCGCTTACTAACTGCAAAAAAAAGAAATTACGCTTGAACTAAAATTGCTTACTAACTGAAGTTTTTTCCTATCAAAGACTGACTCATAACCAAATTGTCTATTATATTTTTTCCTAGCAATGCCAAATGTGTACCCAAGTTCACTTTGGTATCATATGGAAGTGGGTTTACTTCGAGTAAAGTGCATTAAGAAATTGTATGTACATCAAAAAAAGGTATCCATGCGCGCATTACATACGAGCCAAAATATAGGCAAGGATATTAGACATGCCCAAGAGATGTTCTAACCGTTTCTTCAAAATGGAGGAGTAACTATCATATTTTATAAAAAAAAAAAGCATAACTCCAAACATATTCTTTATTTTAAAAAATAATACATTTAATATTTTTATTTTTACCATATAAAATATGAGTTTGGTTCAAATGAAACAAACTTTTATCCTGAAAAATGAAACGAATGCACTTTTTCTAGTTCGTAGTGCACTTTTCCTACTTCGGAGTGCACTTTTTCGCATTTGCACTTTTCGTACTTTGTAGTGCACTTTTCATATTTTTTTGTAGTACACTTTTCAGATTGCACTTTTTGTATTTTGCAATGCATTTTTCGTACTTTGTAATGCACTTTTCAATTTTCAAGATAAGAGTTTGTTTCATTTAAACCAAACTCTATAAAATATTATACAATACATATTTAATAATTAATTAAATATTATCTTACTTATGAAAATAAAAGGATTCTAAAATCTTAATCTAATAAATAATAAATTATTTGTTATTTGACTTGAATGATAATAAAATATTAACCTAATAAAAGATAAATTATCTGTTATTTGACTATAAGAAAATAAAATATTCTAGAATCTTAGGGCATGTATAACGAATTCTCTATATTTTTTTAAATAAAAAACTAAAACCTATATTCTCTATTTTTTTCCAACTCTAACAAATTCTCTTTGATAAAATCCTACATATATTCAGTATTATTTTATATATAAAAATAGTATATTATAAAATCTAATTTGACCAATAGGAAGAAGACATAATTTATTAGATACATTTAATACATTCCCTAAATATTTTTAGGAATTTCCTAAATATAGGGAAGAGACATCAACTTTTGAGGATTTTCTCTAAAATAGAAATTATAATAAAGAAACTATTGAACCTTAAAATAGGCCCAAAATTTCCAAAAACACAACATCTTTAGAGCATCTTCCAAAGATGCTCTTACGTAAGAGAAAAAAACGGGAAGAATATTTACCACCCTCAGTAAAAATAGGAAAAGAAATTTTTATAGGAGTGCTTATGTATTAAAATAGAATACATCTCATTCGTTAATACTATACTTTTATGAAATAGGGATAAAATATAGTATGCGTATATTTTTTGTAATAGGTCAATTTCTTGTATACACAGAAAAATTGTCTGTGCACACGGAAAACCGCTCTTCGTGAAGTGTTATTCTTTATGAAGAGAGATTTTTATAGATACCCGGTGGACACAAGGTATCACGTTTCATGAAGCGTGGCTCTTCATTAGGGGTTCTCAATGGGTCGACCCAACCTCACTTGCGGGTCGGGTTGTATGTCGACCCGTTTGACACACACAAAGGCAACTCCGAATGTTCCACAATTAGGGGTGCTCAACGGCTTGACCTGACACGTGACCTACAACTAATATAATAAATTTTTTACTCTTTAATGAAATAATATAATATTTTAAAAAAAGTTGTGGGTCTTGTAGATCGACCCGCAACCCAGCAGGCTTAACCTGACCCGCAACCGAATTTTTTTTAAGAAAAAGTGACCCGCAATCCCAACGAGTCCGGTTAATGTGAGTTGTGAATGTTGTGTTTTTAAAGAAGTTAGTGATGAATATATATATATATATATGTAGTTTGAATGATTGCTCTCTAATCCATCTAGATTAGGATAAAAGATATAAATAAGATAGGAAATATAATTTTGTTCCAAAATTAAAATTTTAAGTTGTCGAAACAATATCCGAGTATGGTTGTGGACCAGTGGTGAGCGCAGAGTTCGTGTAAAACCCTCACATTTTACGAAACGTGAATCATCTCGCTTCATGAAGCGTCAATCTTCATAAAGAGTTACGCTTCGTGAAGCGTGGTATCTTTTATACATTGGGTATCCATAGAGTTCACTGTTCATGAAGAGTCACTTTTCATGAAGAGTCACTTTTTATAAAGTGTGATTTTCCGTGTGTGTCGAACAATTTTTTTTTTTTTATGCATAAACATTTGTCAACAATTAATGCTTAACTTAATTTCTAAAAAAATGGTTTGGATTCAAGGGACTAGAAACATGCATTTTCAACATTCTTGCGCAGGGCATATTCTCGCTTGATCCGCCTGCTATGGGTATATCCTATCTTTGCCAAGTAGCCATATTAACTGTATTAACATGTGTAGATGAAGGCATGGCCTTATACTAGTAATCAGAATTATATATACGTTATAAGAATGGGACATGCCATTATTTATAATTTATATTATCTATTAAAAAACAGTGTACATTACACATTTACACTCTTGATATTTTTTTGCGGGTAAGTGAGTAACTACATTCATGCACATACGTGACTTAGGTACAAACTAACAAACATATATATATACAACCCTCGACCAGACGACCACCATCTCGATCAAATCACCTCCAATTTCTAACATATTCGCAATGGCATCCTCAATGAAGCTCTCAATGTTTTCCCTGCTCATCATCATCGTAGCTTCTCTACTTCAGATCCAAGTGTCGTGCTCCGATTTAACCAGCTGGCCGTCGATGAACATGCGGGTGACGATCACGAACAACTTGGAAAGGCACGAGGCATTGACGGTGCACTGCAAGGACAAGAACCACGATCTGGGGGCCCACCAGATCGGGTTCGGTCAAACGTACGACTTCACGATCTCTGCATCCTTCACGACCGACTACTTTTGCGGCTTCCACTTCAACGGTGTGCTCCACTGGTTCGATATATACCTTCAGAAGAGAGACTGGATCCGATGTAGTGATAGTGATCGTACCTGTGATTGGTTCGTAATGGAGGCTGGTCCTTGCTACAAACATGATAATTGTTACTCTTGGAATTGATCGAATGAGGATTGAGGATCCATCTTATATTTGACTGCGTTAAATGTAACATGACATTTGCGTTGTTTGCAATTATATTTTAGCAATCTTTATATCATTATCGTGTGTCGATCTTCATATTTTATAAATTTTCTATAAATTGGAGTGACGAGATTATTTAAAAGAAACTGAGGAAGGCGCCTACAATTTTTCGGCGATTAGGGTTTGGCTTTCTTTTGCGCATGGAACCCCCGGCGCATCCTCCGACGGCTGAGTCGGGGGGTCTTGCGGCAGCCTCGAGCATGAATGTGGATGCCACGAACATGGCTAATGAGGTTGCTATACGCTCGTGGAAGGAGGGAGACCCCGTCTTTATTTATTTAATAAATAAAAAATAAAAAATTATTTGCGCTTTATTAATTTTAATTTAGATTAATTTAAAAATATTAGAATTGCATAAACATAAATATTTACAAAATTATTTACAAAATTATTTATAAAATTATTTACAAAATTAATTACAAAAATATTTAAACTAAACTATCTAGTTGGTTCCGTCGGGGTTGGCCGCATCACTCCCGTCTGGACCACGAGACCCACCCAACTGCGGGTCAAAATTTTGCTGCATCCAGGCCATGAACTCCTCAAGCCGAGCGACCCTACTACGCAAGTCTGTCACTTCGGTCGTAAGCTCGGCGTTGCGCTGCGTCAAATGCTCCACCCGAGGAGGTTCCCGACGGGGCGCCGTCAATCGCGACCCGTAGAACTCGGAGGCGGCGTTGCCAAGCCCGAAGACAGTGCCGCCCGGGCCCACCCCTCCAACAGCCGTCAGAAAGGCATCGCACTCGTCCTGAAAAGACGAAGTGCTGCCCGTCTCCGAGGACCTCTGGGAGAGGATCTCCCGGGTCCGAGCCTAAAAAAAGACGTAATCATATAAATAAAAATAATAATAAACGAAATTTAATAAGATATGAAATAAGTGAAATACTTACAACGATCTGGGCGGACCGGTCGTTTATAAAATGCCGGCTCGGGCCTTGTGTGTGCGTCTCGATGGACTTTTGTCCCATTAGGGCTAGGGTCAAACCACAAACACTTGAACATGATAATCTTCTTACACGGCATCCCAGTGAACTCAAACTCCAAAATCTGTTCTATCAACCCAAAGAAATCTGATTGTGTATCACCATTACAAGCTTGCACACACACACACCACTATTCATGGTTAATTTCCTTCTCCGCGTTTCAAATTTATAACCATTGATGCAATATGATGGCCAGGACAACACCTTTCGGGATGGCCCCCAAGCTAAACTATTTATCAAATCATGATCCTCAAGTGGGGGGTGTAGGGCATTTGCAACTAAAACCTACAAAACATAGACACATATATTGACCATATACATGCATGATGTTAGAATTTTGTATTGTTGACACAATATGAACTAGTACTTACAGTTTCATGAAACCATGTACAAAAATAGTTGACAAGTCCGTGCGGATCTCCTTGGCCTACAATGTGTTGAAATTCCCTGCATATGGAAAGAACAACATAAGCCTAGTACTTCAAAGTTTCCCTAAAATAACATATATATAAGTTTAATTGACTTACTCGACATAGGAGTCGACCTCTCTACAACTAAGTAGGATGTAAGTATGTGCTGAATGAAAGTCCGTCTCATCGGACAACCAAATAGCATTGCACTTACCACTTGCACATCCCAGATGGTTGAAAATTGAAATTTGAGGATGCACACTCACCTCATCCGTGGTGGTTTTCTTTCTCTTATAGGAGTCTTGATGATGAGGATAATGTTGAGCGAAACTTGTTATCTCCTCAAACAAATATGATTCCACTATGGACGCCTCCACCTTTTGCGGGTTCATCATGTTCCCTTTCAACGTGAATAATAATCTTTCAACTGGATACATCCATATGTTCTGTACAAGACCCCCTAACCTTGCCTCGTATGGTAAATGAACAATGAGATGCTCCATGCAATCAAAGAACGATGGTGGAAATATCCTTTCCAATTGGCATAATAAAAGAGGCGCAACCCGTTCTAGATCCTCAATCATTTGTTTGTCAAGTGTAGATGAACATAATGATTGGAAAAACAAGCTTAGCTTCGTCAATGGCCCCCACATACCCACGGGAAGAAGTTCTTTGAAAGCAGCTGGTAGAAGTCGTTGCATAAACACATGGAAATCATGACTCTTCATTCCTTGTAGTCTACCCCCTTCTAATTGCACACATCGACCAATATTAGAGGCATAACCGTTCGGAAATCTCAAGCTCTGTAACCATGTAAGAAGCATTGTCTTTTTGGGCCTATCTAATGCATAAACTGCTTTTGGTTTCGGGCCCTTGTGATCATCCTCCACTTGGATCTTTGGGCGATGACAATATAAGCGTAGGTCCTTCCATGAGCTCAGGTTGTCCTTTGTCTTACCTTTAACATCCAATACAGTGTTAATCACATTCTCAAACACATTTTTCTCAATATGCATGACATCAAGGTTGTGACGGAGCAAATTATGCTTCCAATAAGGAAGCAACCAAAATATACTTTTCTTCGTGAACTTATGAGTTTCACCATAACCATCAGGATATTGAAGTGGACTCTCCATGGCGGTCGGCAAATCGTGAACACGTTCCCACACCTCTTCACTAGACAAATACGGAATAGGAGGCTCGTCCTCCTTTCGCCCTTTGTAGAAGTTTCTCCTGTTGGTCCGGAATGGGTGATCTAGTTCCAATCTACACCTATGACAATCAAACCATGAAGGCTTTCGTCCATGGTGTAATCGAAAGACTTTTGTGTTCTCCATGCAATGAGGACAAGAATAAATACCAGCAGTACTCCACCCAGATAACATCCCATATGATGGGAAGTCATTCACTATCCACATAAGTGCAGCACACATCCTAAAGTGCTTCCCCGTAGAGACATCAAATGTTGGCACACCCGTTTTCCACAATAATAACAACTCATCAATCAACGGTTGCATACAAATATCTATTAACTTCTTCGGATTTTTTGGACCTGGAACAATAGTGCTTAAGAACAAATAAGGAGCCTTCATGCACATCTCTGGGGGTAGGTTGTAAGGAGTGACAATCACCGTCCATGTCGATTATGTCTTGCCAAACTTACCAAAGGGGGAGAATCCGTCTGAACACAAGCATAATTGTTGAAGGGTTTCTTGAACAAATAAATTTATATTCAAGACCCCGCTGAGTATAGCGGAGTCAGGTTCGTCCACGGGAATGAGATTAGCGCTAAAGATTAGTTCATAAACTACGAAAAGCAAGAGAACAAACAAAGGGCTAAGGGTCGAACACGACCTTATGGGGTCAAGATCGAATCGAGATTAATGTGTTTAAATCAAATATAAAAAGGCAATCCTAGGGTTAGGGCTACCACAACAACAACCATACATGCTTTCAACGAGAATTCACAACTATCATGCAATCTAGATCATAGAAAAGTCAACTGTCGCAAACAATTCAAGTTATTCAATCAACTCTCGCAAATTAAATAACTTTCTATCTATCTTTCAACCTAGGAATATCAACTTTCGCAAATAATCCTATTAGATCTAATCAAGCAATCAACTTTACACTTTCGCTTTTAGGTTAATTGCAAGATATTGCCTCAACTTTCGCAAAGGAATTTTGCACAAGATAGATAGATATGATCTTCAAACTTTCAAGTCATGAATTCCAGTTTTAGACATGCATGATCGTGTTGGGTTTTCACCCAACCCTAGAATCTAAGAAAACTACTCACACATGGTAAAGAAGAACGAAGACATGATCATAATAAACAAACCGAAAAATTAAATTAAAACTAAGAAGTCTTACAAATTTCTCCAACTTGTTCTCCAAGTCTTCCTCTCAATCCAAAAAAACGTCAAAATAAAAGCTAGAGCGCCAGAGAGTTCAACTAAAGGGTTTTGCCTATTTTATAGAGAAAAAGGAGTCTTAATTAAACTAGGAAACACAATAAAACACCCTTCCAAAAATATAAAGATAGAATCTATCTAAAGATCTCGGATTAAGAGTAAAGTCGGCGCCATGCACGACCCAAAGTGGGTCGTGCACAACTCTCCAAGGGTCGGTCATGAGGGTTGGTAATCTCCATGGGTCTAGCACGTCCACTCTAGGCTCGTGCACGACCTATCTGGGTCGATCTCGGGTACCTTTAGCTCGTGCTCGACCTATCTGGGTCGATCTCGGGTACCTTTAGCTCGTGCTCGACCTTATTTAGCTCGACTTCACTCCTCTTTTCGCCTTTCTTCCTTAGCTTCTCCTCGTAGCTTGTCCACCTCCTCGTGTGATGCTCCAAACCCTTCGTTTAAGCTCCAAAATACCTACAAAAAGACACAAAATACGCGTAGTTTCCGAATCTCAAAGAAATACGAAAACTAAGGCAAAAAGAGCCAAAAACCTAAAATTCTAACACAAAAACTAACTAAATCTAATCTATCTAGACACTAAAAACCTACCTAAAAAGCGGATATCAATAATCTCACATTACGAATCTCCTTGGGAAAATTAGGATAGGTTCGATCAAAATGCTTTCAAGCCTCAGCATCAGACGGGTGACTCATATATCCTTCATCTGCTTGGTGCTCAGCATGCCAACGCATCTTTGAAGCCGTTTCCTCCATAGCATACAATCGCTACAACCGTGGGGAAAATATCGTAACACTTTATTGGGTATTGGCTTTCCTTTTTGGGACAAACAAGATTGATACCTTGGACTGTGGCAAAATTTGCACTCAAATGCATCGACATCATCCTTCCAAAACAACATACAACCTTGGGGGCATAGGTGTATCTTTTGCTGGGGCAATCCTAACTCTCTAGTCATCTTCTTCTACTCATAGAAACTTTTTGGGAAGTTGTTGTCCCTTGGCAAAACCTCATTGACTTTTTAAAGTAGTGCACCATATCCAGCTTGTGACATGTTGTATTTGGTTTTCAACTCCATAAAAGATCCGACAGCAGCTAACTGTGACCTGTGAGAACCATCATATAATGGCCGATCTGCTGCTCTCAATACATCAACAAAGCGCTCAGATAATAAGGACATTTCCTCGTTGCCAAGACCAAACACCGTTGCCGATTGTTCTAAGTAACTTCCTTCTTCAAGGTCATGGTTTTCACCCACCTCTAAAGGACTACTACTTGGCTCATTATAAGAAGTGCCTGTGTCAAACCACAAGGGTGGAACAAAACTTGGACCAGCTGCATCAAACACCATTCTTTGGGTGGGATTCAAATTATCAAACAAATGCATCCCAATCCCAAAGAGATTCATATCACTAGGATTTGAGGTGGAAGACAACTCCTCCAAAGGGGGCGCATTGGCAAATGCTGACTCTCCATATGTAGTCCACCAATAATAACTGTCAACAAAGCCTTTTCTAAACAGATGAACGCGGACATTATCTACATCCTCAAATCTCCCATTCTTACATTTCAAACAAGGACATTTTATCTTATCCCCATCCATGAAATGCTGTTGAGATTTTGCAAATTCAAGAAATCTCTAAACACTATCAACAAATTCGCTATTGTAACCACCACCACCAGGAAGCCATCTATCATACATCCAATCATGATTCTCCATCGATAATTCTGTAAATTTGTCCAAACAAACTTAAGTTAACATTAACAAAAAAGCAAAACCGACAAATATATACTAAATAC